>QWZN01000056.1:0-213438 GCA_003693225.1 Venturia aucupariae | reverse complement strand
TAGGCGGCCGGTATTAGTATTAAACGTGAATTTAGTATTACCCGTAACTTTAATACTAATAATAAGACCTATAGCCTAGCTATTCTTAGCGTATTAATAGTAAGTAATTATAAGTAGGGTATAAAGGATCGAATCGAGGTATACAACTATTACTCTCTCTATATAAGAGAGAATTAAGTCTATACTAAGGAGGTCAAGACTAAGCGTTCGGAGAATACTAATAATACTAGTCGGTTTCTAAGAGATATAGTCTATATAAGGGATATTAGTAATAACGAGAATACTACTAATCCGGATAATATACTATTTAATAAGAATAAGGATAAGGAGAATAGATTTATTCCTTAGCTAATAGAGGGTAGGGTTAAAGAAGATAAGGAGGGCTTATTATAGTAATAACTTATAGTTATTAATAGTATATAGAATTGTATTCTCGGTCGCGCGAGGTTTCCTCGCCGCCTTTTAGCTAAAAACGCCTATACCTATAGTCGTAGTAGTTGAAGTAGTCGTAGTAGTCGTAGAGGTTAGGATACTACTAGTAGTACTACTAGTAGTACTAGTAGTTATACTAGTAGTCGTACTAGTAGCCGTCTTAGTAGTTGTATTAGTAGTATTACTCCTTCTCTTATTCGTTGTAGTTATCTAGTACTATCTAGGATAGCTTCTAACCTAGGCCCTATAGTAGAGGAGATAAGGGTAGCTAATCGTACTACGTATAATAGTACTACTACTAGTAAGGATAAGAAGGGGGATATAAATAAGGATAAGGATAGAGATACTAATAAGGAGAGTAATAATCCGGTTTAGGTAATACGTAGGCGTGTACGTAAGTAGTATAGTATAGAGACAACTAGTATTCGGGGTAGGTATTAGTATTAAATAGAGATCTCGTCTTAATCTTAACCGTGCCTTTATAACTACGTAACTACTAGAAGACTACTAGAAAGACCTAAAGTTAACTAAGATATATAATAATTCTAGGACTACCCTTTCTAGTTAGTATAGTTATTACTTTGGTTATAATAGTATAGCGCTATTATATAATCAGGGTTACGAACTATCAGTTTTAAAAGAGGCGGGTTTTTACTTTTATAAAAAACCTAACCCGAACCTAGCCCGAACCGTTAAAAGATAAACCGGACCTAGACCAAACCGTTTAGACCCGAACTATTCCCGGTTTAGGTTTTAACCCTTAAAACCCAACCCGAACCGTACCGTTAGGGGCCCTAAATAATAGTATTTACTTTCTTTCTTAGAGAGGAGGCTACTTATTATTACTAGGGCTTAAAGTTATTTCTATAGAAATTAGTAGAAGAGCTACTAATATTCTAATAATAAATAGAGAACAATTTCCCCTCTTTTATTATATCTTTACTTACTTAAGCTACGTAATTCTACTTTATTCTTTTAGTTTTTACCTTGTAATTTAGCTACTTAGGCTTTTATTAGTAACTAGAGATTCTAAGAGATATTATAGTAGATTATAGATAAATTAGAATAGTAGTACGTAGAAATAGATTGTATAAATTAGTTTCTAGACTAATATATAGAGAAAATGAGAGAGAATTAGTAAGAAAGAAATAGTATAGAAATTTATTAGAATTGGGATATAAGGTTGGTTGGTATAAGTAGTTTTGAATATACCAAAGAAGTAAAGAGCCTACTACTACTCTTTCGCTAGACGTCGATTCACCTTTTCATCTCTTGTATAAGCAAGCGTGGTGAACTACTAAACAAATATCAGTCTAGACCAAGAATTTTTGCTATTTACAGCAGAGTCAAGTTTCTATTTACAAAGTAGTTTAACCAGTTTTCATTCGAGAGGGGGAAAAAAAGCGCCGATAATGTAGTGCCAATGCCGTCTTTAAAATGATGGATGAGAAGATGATGGTTGGAGGAAAAGATGCAGAAAAAATGATAGTAGAGAAGGAAAAATATATGTAAACCGCCCAAAAAGTAATCTCCTCTGAGAAAGACTATATCCAGCCTCCAAAAACAAGGATACCACCGCTATCACCACCAAACTAATTGTCATCTCCCCCGACCTCCTCATTCAAATCCCCTCCCACGATCCCTTGCCCTTGTCAGGACTCCTCCTCTCAGGCACAAGCTCCACCTCTTCCATGGACGAAATCTCATTCGCATTAACAACCTCACTCAACATACTAGGCACATACCCAGCCTTACTATGATGAGAACTGACCCTCGAAATGCGATCCTCCCTCCTTCTCAACTTCTCCTCAAAAGACATGCCGTTCCCCTCTCGCGATTTACGCGGTCGGGGCATCGTGCCTGCGGGTCCCAACATACCGAGGCCGTTTCCCTCTTGAGTTGGTGTGCTGCTAGAGTTGATGACGGCGGAGGGGGGATTGGCTAGCCATTCGTCCGAACCGCTACCGCTGTACATTGATGTAAAGGATGTGCCGACTGATCTGTGACGATCTCGTAGGAAGGAGGGCTTGGGATGCGCCATCTTCTCCAACTGTGCGTCCACGACTTCGGCGTATGTCCTCGCTGGTGCGTGAATCCTGCTCCTCTCCGCCTCACTGGGCAATTCAAGCGCGACAGGGCGTCCGTACGCGTCACTCTTTGCCTTGCCTACCCAGAGCATCTGTTCATGTTCCCTGAGATACCTCTCCCCGGAGAAAGATTGTTGAACGATTTTGCGGGCCATCATGCCTAAGGCCCGTCTCTGCTCGCTTTTGTCGTACATTCTTTGCGTGATCCTTTCGACGTCACTGGTAGTGGGGTTGATGGGCAGAGTGGGGGCGGGTTGATCCTCGGGGTCGTCGGCGTATTTCGTCCATTGATCCAACAATGCGAGGAGGTTGATTTGAGCCCGCGCTAGGGAGAGCGGATCATTCGGCGCAACAATCTCACTAAATCTCTCGTTATTCTCCGGATTCGTCAAGACGCGCAAAGATGCCCCAACGTCCGTACACACAACCGGTGCTCCCGTCAATGCCGCCTCACCAAGCGCGAGAGGCAGACCTTCCGAAACGGAAGAGTTCAAAAAGAGCCACGTCTTTCCCAAAACCATGCCAGGATCCGCAGAACCGCGCAGGGTAACATTCGGCGCAAGTCCCTTCGTCGCAATAATCTCTTGACACTCCGACGAATAGATGGGAGCTTTGTTTAGCGCACCATAAATATCAAGATGGTACTCCTTGAAACCCCATTGATGCACGATGATATCCGCTGCAAGCAGCGCCGTCTTGATATCCTTCGCAAACCAAACATGACTCAACATTGTAACCGTTGGTTTCGTCGTTGTAATCTCCTTGACCGGCGCAAACTTCTGCATATCCGTTATCCCATTGACAACGGGGTCAATCTTCCTCTTGAAGACTTTTCGATTCTCGACAGTGCCTTGGGATGTACCGATTTCGGTTTCCCAGCCTGGGTTGAAGAAGTCGGCGCAAGGAAGAATGTGGTCGGCGTGGTGGAGGGTGAGCATGGAAGTTAGACGCATAAGGCCTAGCAGGGAATTGCGGATGAAGGGTGGAAGGGTGCTGAGGGCGGAGGAGAGATAGAGGTTTGTTTCGCGCCAACTGATGGCGTGATCCCAGATTTGGAGGACGCAGTTGCGTTTTATCTTGCAGACGATGCCGAAGGCTGCTGAGACGCTGTGATGGGATGCTTGGAACACTGAGGGGACTCGCTCGGGGATGGGGATTGAGAAGATGAAAAGGTCTGTTGATGGTCAGCAGATATTAACGAAAGAAATTATCGCTTTACTCACATCGGAACCACAACTCGAGAGCAGAGTCGAGGTGGCCAAGAGTCGGTCTTTCTGTGTCGAACCATACGGACGGGGGTTTGGTGTTTGGCAGATCATCAGCAAGCCACAATTGACGCCAGGCTTCTTTGACAACGTCGCTCGTCCACACCTCTTTCCAATGTCTAGAATCCTGGAAGTATGTGTTGAGGTTGACCAGAGCTCGTGTAGCCTGCTTGACATCATCATCGGAAAGTGTAAGAGCGCGGGCGCCTTTGACAAGAGCAGTCAGAGTTGGAATAAAGTTTCTCCTGATGTCTTCCCTCGTTGCTTCTTTGACTAGGTGGTCGACTTCGCTATCGAGCTTGTTGAAGAACATCCCGTGAACAGGGTGCATGAACTACATGCAGTGTGTTAGCTTTTGTCAGTCCAAATACAGTGAAGAGAGGCTTACGTCGAGACCCCATAAGGGAATGACCTTGAGTGACTCGACATTCTCTTGAGTCTGAAACTTGGGCAGACCGAAGTCATTCGCGGATTCCACGACCATGTTCCACCGGATTGTACGCAGATTGTTGATCAAATCTCTCCTGCAAGCCGACACTCCTCCACCTTCGTTCGGCCACGTTCCTGTATCCACAGCAATAACATGCATGATGTCATCTGTATCCGGCTGTAGTGTCTTGGTCCTGGTGTAGACGACAGCATCACCACCCTGGCCAAATGTGAGCAGATCACTCAAGCGAATTGCAAGTGGCGTCCACGCCGAAATGTCGTTAGACAGTTCCGAACTAGCCATGATAGTATCAGCATGAAGCGCGAGATAGTCCTCGGCTTTGACGAGGGCACCGCGATCGCGGCGGCGCCAGTATGGTTTCAACATCCCATCTTCTCGGAGCAATTTCTCATCCAACCATCGAATCACAACACCATCGATGTCTGAGCTCTTTTTCCAGACCTTCCACAACTGAGAGCGCTTCTGGGAAGTGGATGCTGGGAGCAAAGTAGTGTTGAGGTGGAGCAGGCGCTGAAGTGCTCCAGTGTTCACAGAGCCAAAGCTGAGCAGCGGGTTTTCGGTCAGGAATGTGCAGTCATTTGGCTTGACTAGAAGACCAAGCCAGTCATGTTGGATCATTTCAGGTGTCTCGACTGGGTGTCCGTTGAGTTTGGTTTGAATGACTGGATGATATTGATGATTGTAGACCCTTGGCAATGTTAGTTTTGGGATTGGAGCAAATTCAGTATTGAACTCACCAAAGACATTCGTATACATCCGACCCTTGTACGAAAGTTGCTTCCTGAACACGAGAGTGTGGAATCCACCTCTCTGGCTTTTCGGGGTGTCGGATTGGTGGAGCCGCCCAACTGACGTTACAAGAAAGATGAGGGAGAACAAATTCTGCTCTCAGCAGCTCGTCATCGTACTTGGCGTTCTTGCGGTAATGATACTTGAATCGAATCAAGTTACCATGTCTGACATAGCTGCCTGACTCAATGAACCCTTTGTGGTTGTACTGAGCCACGGCAGACTGGTTTTCCCCTTTGACGCAGTTTCTTGTCAACGGAATGCGCGCAGCCTCGGCCCTTGACAGTCCTTTCGTTTGACCTCGCTTTTTGTTGGCTGCGTACTCGTAGATATATTCATCTGTAAGAAGACCATTCTTGAAGAGTTCTCTCCCAAGCAGGCGCATGTCCTTTGAGTAAGTGCTCACCGCCACGACTTGTGCATTCTGAGGTTCTTGGTCGTGTATTCCAGCATAGTAGAAGAGCTTGAAATTGCCTTGTCCTCCTTTCCTGACGAAAGCAGTAACGTTGTTGTCGTACGCCTGAATGGTGAGGTGGTCCTGCTTTAAAGTGATTCTGGTACCTTTGATATCCTTCCACATTTGCTTGAGAGCCATCCGATCTTTGAATAAAAACCAGGGCAGAATGGTGGACTGCACTTTCTTTGAGTACATCCAAAGGGATACCAGAAGAAGTTTGGCGGGCGTCGCAGCAGCACCATATCGCTTTACCACGCAATTCAATTCTCGTTGGTATTCAGGATCTGCAATTGGTGCGATTGTCAAAAATTTCACCCAGAGGCCAACCGCGTGGTAGATTTTGGCGAGGGGAGCGCCAATGATTAGTGTCGCTCGACGGAAAAGGGTGCTTTTGGTATTGATGCTGTTCTGCTTCTTCAGCCATTGGAAGTCATCCGACATTTCCGTGACCATGCTCTTCTCTGAGATCTGCTTGGCGGCTTGTTTTCTGAAGTAGTTTAGCTTATGGACAGAAAGAATGGCAGCCAGATCATAGCGGGCAATTCTTGTCTCAAGCGCACATCCATCTTCTGCCTGAAGGTTGTTTTCCAGCCAGAGCAATTGAACCGCAGTCGGTGAGAGCGACTTTCCGAGGCAGCGCCTGAGCAGCAAGCGTCGTATTTCGAGGGGCAGGGAGTCCCACATGGTTTCGTAGGGTAGCCCATAGCAAAGGTGACGAAGAAGTTCTCGTCTGGTCGCAGTCAAGAAAGCATGCTTTTTGTGAGAGGTGAGACTGGCGGGCAAAGCTCTGCGAAGACGTTCTGGAACCCTTGTAATCTCCTCGTTAACATAGCGACAAACTAACAGCGACTCAGAAATCAAAGCATGCTCGTGTGTCAGGCCAAAGAAGGCTTCTCCCACCGCGTGGATCAAAGTCTCAGCGACAACACGACAGTTGCTGGCGACATTTGTTTGTTCGTTGGACGGCGTATCAGAGTCTGGATCGACGATAACATGCAGTCGCCCACCCGAGTAGTAGCTGAGAGCTCTGACGTCTGCCTCAGCTGGCATCACTGACCGCATTGAGGCTAACTCCACCGTTATAACCCCTCGATCCCACGCCATCACGACACGGCGTGATAATTCAGGTATTCCGGGGTATGCTTCGAGAGCAAGAGACGATAGTGTTTCTTCGTTACAGGACAGCAGCAAGGTCTTGATCTCAGTCCCTGGATGTTCTTTCGGATTGATGGTGAAACGCTCGACATGTGGCCCAGTGACGATCCCATCGTAAAAAGCCTCCAACTCTGATTGACTCCATTTCTGATCTAGTCCCAGCCCTCCATAAGAATGAAAGGTCCTTTGCTGCTCATCGTCTTCCAAAGTACCTTTCTTCGGGATACCAATCTTGGCTGTAAACCATGATAGAAACGCGGCGGTCCAAGTGGCGACTCCGAGGGACAGTACGTCGTTGAAAGCCCAAGCCACCATTTTGACAGGATCGGATCCTGACACTGGTGACATGTTGTATTTCTTCAATAATAGCCCAAGTGGGATGCCTATCAGAACGGCCACAAGTAAAGGCATCACGGCATGTGGCCCCGAGAAAATCTTGTTGTACTAAACACTGGTTAGTAATTCTATTGCAATATCGGAGTAAAAAATCTTATCATACCTGATACAGGAGTAGACCTGTGTACGCTGAGACATAAGCGATGAAAGTCAAAAATGCCATCTTGTTGCCATCAAACACCCACACAAGGAGGGCGCAAATGCAGAGAGCCCAGACGTGGACACCCAGGAATCGAAATAGCGTTCGCCAATACAAGCGTCTCTTGACCTTAGCATCGTATATTTCTGCAGCGCGAATGAACTCTTTAGATTGGATCGAGATCGGGGTTTGCTCTTCAGCCAATTGATGTAGATGCTGTGCTTTGTAGTCAAGAAGCACAGCACCTATCAAGTAATAGGCAAGACCGAATCCGACTGCAACTCTCATCACCTGGTCACACGAGTATCTGTATTTGCCGGTTGGTAAATCCTCTTCGAAGTCATTCCCGAAGTCAAGGGCGCAATCGATTCTGGTCAGACCTAGAAGTGGGGCGCCATAGAGCAGACCCACCCATCGATCAAGCAGGGCGACGAGAAAATAAAGTATACCAGTTCCAACCTCGTCTCCAGCATTGCGCCAATGAATGAACGAATTGTGGAGTCTGATTCCCTTCTGATTTTGCATCAAACTGTCGAAGGCCACTCTGACCTCAATGTTCCAGGTCGACGTGTATGGCATAGGTCTTTTGACGTCTGACAATCGGCAATACCAGTTGAGAAGGAATATGGTGGCATCCCAGCAACCTGCAAGTTTAAGCACCAGAGGATCGGCTTTGGAGCACTGCCAAAATGGTCGCTTTCTTTCTTTCTCAACCTCATTGCTCAAACATGTTCTTGCGAGGCTCATAGCCGCTGGATCTGTCATTCCTTCGTACGCATCTTTCCTTCCTCCTGCCTGCGTGCGGATATACCATTCTTTTACGGCTGCGTCGTCGACGGCGTGCACCTTGGAAAGCCAAGTCACCCACCGAGAGCCCACCCAGCGAAGACCGATGAGCAAGAGACCAATGAAGGCGTAAAGAATGACGAGATAGACGATCGTAATTTGACTTGATTTCTTGGGAAGCCAGCTGGTGACGATGGGTGAGAGAAGTAGAGTGGGTACCACGGCAATAATGACGTTTCGGCCGTTGAGAAATGATGAGCCGGGAAACTGGAAGCTGGATAGTGCTGCCAAGATCGAGAGGTATGAAGTAAGAGCAACAAGGTAGAAGAAGAAAACAAGTCCGTTGCCAAAGCTCGATTTGACACTGATTACTGCCAGGCCAAGAAGGCCTACAAGTACAGTGAAAGCGAGACCGCCAAGTAGTCGTGTGAGGATGAACATGTTCGCCGCCGAGAAAGCCATGGAGATGAGATAGTATGTGCCTCCGATTGATATCCAGGTGCCAATCGCGCCTGACAACAAGAGAGAGATCATCAGTGCTAAGGTAGCATATTGTTGCTGCTGAGAATTCATGGCACCACTTAGGTAGAGACCCCGCTCAATGGTGGTGAGTAGAATGATATCTATCAAGGCGGGTATGGCAAAAACGCTCAAGAAAGTGAAGCGCCGGTAAGCAGGCATTGAGCTCTCCTTTTGCTTTGGATCGATGTCTGTTGACGCGGCAGCATAGGCAGACGCAAAAGCAGGCGCGTTGTGTATCCACATTGGTGGTTGGTTCTCAGGTAGGCCGTAGAAAGCTCGATGCCGGTCCGACAGCATCTTTCCAAAGGCACTCGGTGATACGTCGAAATAGGCCTCACATCGAGAACCCAACGCGAAAAGCTCCGCAAAAGCCGCACTTTGATCTGAGAATTCGTTGAAAAGTGGGTTGCGATCAGATACCTCGACATACACCTCTTCGAATGCAGCCTTTCTCGCCGCACAGAAGACGGAAAACACTAGCAGATCGGAAAAGGGATCCAAGTGCGATTTATGGGCATTTCCTTCGTCGTCCAACAGGATCGTGGATAGCACGGAAGTGATGAGCTTCAATTGGTCGTACAGCTTGTTGTGTAAAATATCCCGGAAAGCGAAGTGGACATCAGTAAACACCTCTTCTGCGGTTGTGATGTCGACGGCGTCAAGACCGTGCTGCTGGTACCACGCAACTCTCGAGCTCACCAGCTCCTCGGTCGTAATCGTGTCGCCAATGTACTCTATATTACCCTTCTCCTTCAAAAGTTCAAAAGATGGGGCATCTAGCAAAAGGTCTTCACAGCTAGCCTTGATCAAGGTAAGCAGAGGACAAGTTTCGTCCCACTGGGAGAATTTGAACTGCTGGAGAAGCAGCAAAAGATCGCCTGGTGAGAGCAACTCCAGATCTTGACGAAGGCGTTGAGGAAGGCAGTCGGCGATTTCCGTCCCAGTAGTGAATAGGAAGAAGTCGAACTCGAGGAGAAGACACTGGTATCGTGGCATTGAACGACTACTTAAAAATGCATGCAAAATTGTTGAGAGCATGTTTTGGGCGTTTTTCGAAACGTAGATTATGAGCGACCCTGATCTGCGATCCGTTTCGTAGACAGACCAGAATTGTGACCCAGCAGATCCATGAAATCCTGAGTCGATGCCGACATGGATCTGTATCGGATCGCTCAACTGATCTAGATCAGATGCTTTCCCCAGCAGATCAGCAAAATCACGAAGCGCTCGAATGACCTGGGAAGGAGCGCTCGATATAGACTGTGCAGCGAGGTAGAGTTGTATCGGTATTGCAAGATCGCGGACCTTCTTGGATGCCATCTGATTCAGCAGGCCGAGACGGCGTAGACGGCGCTGCGACTTGACTACCTCATGAAATGCATCTTCCGTCACGGGAAGACCGACAGGAAAACAGCCAAGTCCTTGATAGCTTGTTCCGGAGATTGAATTCGACAAAGGGTCGAGCGCGGTTCTGTTTATTCCTGCAACCCATTCCATCCCGTGGCCGCTGTCACCAAAGGGTCCGTTCGTCGAAACAGACTGCGGTCCATCACCATGGCTTCCTTCCTGCCCATGAAGTGTCAAAGCTGAGATCGAGCTGTTGCCAGAAGAATTTCTCTGTATAGCGTCCAGGATATAGCGCATACTTGGCAAGATAGATTCCAAGGATTTAAATTCCTTCATGTGTCGCGAAACATGCGAAGATAGCTAATTCCGTTAGCTGGGTTGTTTTCACAAAGGAGACTGTCGATGCTGACCTGTCTGTTTTTCCGATATACTTCGTGAAAATGCATGACTTTCTGCTCTTTAAGCCAGTGAAAAGCAGCTAGCGGCTCGAGGACCGGTACATTTGCCTCTGCGTGTGTGATGGATGCTTCTGAGCCAATCCATGTTATTGCACCGTGGTAGCCAGACCAGCCGAAAGACCTTTTCACCACTGCATGCGATACCTCAACACGTTCATCTATAGTGTCCCAGATCATGACCGTAAAAGATCGGAGGCAGGACTGCGCGACGAACGCCTTGGTAGCGGACCTCATTTTCTCCATTTGAAAGTAATCTCTGACCTCCCCATTGGGCAGAATGGTTCCATTCTTTATTATAACGCCAGCAAAGCAGGCCAGATCGGGCAGACTGGGGCCCTCCAAGAAGTGCGGCGGTACAATCTCCAAGTAGACACCAAACCCCAGCTCGGTCAAGCACCTTGCGAGGACGTTGACCATGGTTGTTGGGAGATGACTATGCCACCCAGCTAGCAACAGACCAGTAAACGCACGTTGCGCACCTGGATGCTGAAACAATCCATCCACAGCTACCAACACTCTTTCTAGAGATCGAGTCATCTTACTTTCGGTCCCAAGCGATGCGGAGTTGAGCATTTGAAACAGGTCCAGTCTTCCAACAATATGCGGTGATATTTCCAGCTGCGTATCAGCCAGAGCGTCCAGCACTCCTGCTTGTGAAGGATCGACAACAAGCAGATCATATTGGTTGAGCAGTCTTTCCTCTTCTTCCGTCGTGGGGTTATGTAGCAAGCCTAGGTAGACGCCGAAGGATGTAGGTTTGGGAATGGACTTGCCGAGCGCATCGAAGGAAATGGTGCTTCTTCTGAACTGATCCTGCAATCGCGAGGTGACTTGTAATGAAAGCTCTGGAGCTTCCTTCTTTCCCTAAGCCAGCATTAGCTGTCTTCCTGACGAGTATGAGAATTCTATCCAACATACAGCATGACGCGCCTGGATTGTCTTGACTAGCCCCCAAAATATCGCGAGAAGACCAAGAAGTGCAGTGGCCACGACAATGCCAACCAGTGCCAATCGCCACCACGCTCCTAGAACACCATCCGTGAATGCTTTGATATCCAAGCCTTGCGCCATCGGCCTTCGTATCGAGTAGCCAGTCCTGAGCACATGAAACGGTTCGAGGGCTCGAGTATTAAGAATTAGAGAGGGAGATCAAAAGGACGTGGGTAGGCAATCATCCAGTTGCGTCAGGCCCATAATGAAAGAACAAAAGACCAACGAGTGAAAGGATTGATAGTCTCTGGGTAGTCAGAATGAGAGAGAGAGAGAGAGAGGGAGACCTGGACAGCACGTGCAGAGGCGCGGGCAACTAGAGTCAAACACAAACAGCGGTAGTAGCCAGGGCGGGCGTGGTAAGAAAGAGGGAGTCAGCTGGTTGGACGCAAAGGGCCTATGGAATTGTGTGTGTACTCAAAGTAGGCTCAATTGAGCCCGTTGGTACCGATGAACGAAACGGCACTCCACATTCAACCTGGAGCAACAGCGAACCCTCCATACGAGGGGACCTAGCAGCCCACTGTACACGGCATGGCGAGTCCAACGATGGATGGCACCCAAACATAGCCGACTCGCGAAATGGAAGGGTCTTCGAACTGGGAAGAGCATGCGGTCGGGGTACGGAGGACTGGCACCGTGGGAGAGGCATACTGTCAAGACGAAACCCGATGGGCGAGTGAAGGGACATGGTAATCAAGTTTGATGAAGTGAAGTTGGAGGCCGAGAAGAGCTGACGAAGATGGATGGGGCAAACCACTGTGGGAAGCACAGTCCAACCGTCTCTGGGTACTATACACCGGCACTCTCCCTGACACCACCATCTATACACCCAGGTGTCCCAGGCCAACCTCCAGCAATGAGCACCCATGTCCACGCTGGAGACTGCCCGAGAGCTGTGGGCATGTCCTCTCGGCAGAACACTGGAATAATTCGACGCACATACTGCCTACTGACTTCTAGAGCGAAGGGAGACTGACAACCCTGGATCCCTTCCGACGCGTCCGAGTTCTCCCACATTCCCTATAGCAAGTGATTTGTGTGGGTAAACATGGAGGCTGTTATTATTGCGCTGTGTCCCCGTCTCTCACTTTCAAACCTCGGTGGTCCTCTACTTTTCTTCTACCTCCAGCTTTTTTTTTTGGGCTTCCATCCATTCCTTTCCGTACTCGAGAACAGAAGGGCGCGACGACAGAAAGGCTTCCAAGGACTCAGGCGAGAGAGCATGTGGACGTGCCAATACCATTTCTGATAGATCCCTAGTCGTCGTCAGCTCGGCTTTCCTTAGCTGCCTCTCTAACACCCCCGCATGATCTTATAAGGCTCCCCATAACCAGGCACGCTCGGCTCTTTGATTTACAGTCACTCGTTTGGCCTCTCACCTTTACGCCTCCATGGCATCCCGTTCTTTCTTTCGCCTATGGCCTATCGCGCTGGCCATCAGCATATTCACCACCTTTGCGAGCGCGGCCGTGAGCACCAGAGCGAATATTCTTGTAATAGCTAAGGACGAATTGACTGCCAAGTCTGCTCACTTCGGACTACAAGCATATGGGATTCCTTATAGGATTCTCATTGTGCCTCAGGAGGGATTGGCGCTTCCAGTGCTCAATTCATCAGCAACCTTGGGCAATTACGGGGGCTTCGTTATCGTCGGCGATGTCTCCTACAAGTACAACGTGCCCGTCAACCCTTTTCGAAGTGCCTTGACGGACGCCCAATGGCAGTCGTTGTACAATTACCAACGGGACTTCAAGGTTCGCATGGTTCGTATAGATGTATACCCAGAACCTCAGTTCGGTATGTTCGGCCACTGCGCAACTTTTGCTTCATTGATCTAACACCACTGTCGCAGGCACAACTCCTGTAATAAATGGCACTGGATGTTGTCAACCAGGTGTCACACAACAAGTCATGATCTCCAACAATACCGGATTCCCTACTGCGCAGATAAAGACCATGGCAGGTCTGCCTACGGAAGGTCTATTCCACGTTCCAGCCAGGATTACCGACCCAAAGACAACCTGGGAATTTGCCCAGTATGATGCTGCAGGTCAATGGAAGGAACCTTCGACGGCTGGTGTCATCAATGATTTTGGTACACGGCAACAGATGGTGTTCTTCATCACATGGGGTTCAGATTGGTCGATCACATCCACGTTCCTCCAACATGCCTGGGTAAATTGGCTGACGAGAGGGCTCTACGTCGGATTTCGCCGCACATATGTTAGCACTCAGATCGATGATATGTTCTTGGTCACAGATCTCTACCAGCCTCCAGGATCCACGTTCCGTATTCGCCCTGCCGATCTCGAAGCTCACATCACGTGGCAACGGGATCTCAACAGCCGATTGCCTCGTGGCTCGATGTTCATGCTGGAGGCGGGCCATAATGGTAATGGAGATATCGAAGTATGTTGAAAAGCTATTGATGCATCCTACTTGATGCTAACGCGATGTTTAGGCCGCTGTGGCACTTGCAAATAACGGCCAATGCAATCCCATCGAGGCCATCGAGTACCCTGACCAGATCGATACCGTCCTGGAATTCCGTAAAATTCCTGGGACTGGCAAGGATGAATGGCCGGCCACTCCTGTAACATATCAATGGACAGTTCCCTGCGAGAACTTAGATCCGCTCATGAGATGGTGGCGCCAGCCCGTCAAGCGCGATGCCTTCATGCATTTGTCGCATACTTTGTACGTCTGACCCCGTTCTTTGGCAGCAGTAAATTGACGGAATTTAGCACTCACGAAGCACTAAACAATGCAACCTACGCCGATGGGTCTAAAGAGATCTCGTTCAACAAAGTATGGCTTCAGCACTCTGGGCTCTCGTCTGCCAAACACTTCTCCCCAAATGGGCTCATTCCTCCTGCCATTACTGGCATGCATAATGCGGATGTCATCAAAGCTTGGATGGATAATGGCATCAAATATGTTGTTGGTGACAACACTCGTCCGCCCCTATTCGACACGGTAAGGCTTGTTACAAGTCTTCTAACTGGATTTTGACTAATATGTCTCAGCGAAACCCTTGGTGGCCACTCATTTCGAACAATCAGGTCAATGGATATCCTGGACTAGTTATCATCCCACGCTGGGCTACAACCATCTACTACAATTGTGATTTGCCCGAGTGTACTTTGAACGAGTGGATAAACACGTCTGGCGGGTCTGGCGACTTCCAACATTTGCTCGACGATGCTCGGCGTGTTAATGCTTGGCATTTACTTGGACTTCACTGGGATCCGTGAGTTGTTTAAACCTTGAAAACCACCTTCGCTTACTGACACCCTCTAGATTCATGTTCCATCAGGCCAATTTGCGCATGGCTGATGTGCCCGAAGTGCCTGTAAATGGTGTCATGAAAAAATTATCCCTCATAGCTATCTGGACTGAAGTAGTTCTAGACGAGATGATCCGACTGTAAGTCATGGCTTTGTTAATGATCAAGTTCTAAGCTAACTCCGATGACAAGAACCAATTGGCCTTTGATTACGATTAAACAAGACGATCTTGGCGCGGCCTTTGTCAACCGCATGACCCGAGACCAATGTAGTCCATATTTGGTCTGGAACCACTCCGAAGACGGCAACTCCGTTGTTAGCGTCACCGTCAACACAAATATCAATGGAAACAAATGCAATACGCCTTTGCCCATCACCGTCCCGAACGGTGTTGGAGCGATACCAAAGGGCGCCACAAGGGAACAAGTGGGATCAGATCCTCTCACCGTCTGGGTGAAACTCAGTGGCCAACCAGTGACCATTCAACTGAATCCGCCGTTAAGGATATGAGTTGTTGGTCGGCATGGGAAGGCGTTCATGAGGTCATTTGGAACTTCGCTTTATTCGCATTCCACACATTCCGGATACGAACGCGGTGGTAATTTTTCCTTAAGCATCCGTCTTCGGGCTCGAATTATAGCCAAATCGAACAAGAAGCGGCCAAAAACGTGGTGGTGTTGTGCATAGATAGCGTCGTGGACAATGCCAAACATAGGGAAATAGTTAATTATTCTATCGAATTACAAAATTGATTGTGTACACTTATCTGTACTTTTTTTTGTCATGGCGTTGCCCTACGCTGTGGTTGTTCAGATGGAAATGATCTTCGAACCATTTCCCAAAAAGAGTAGCGACACTAGCGAACATTCTTCTCCACTTCTTCCAACCACGCATCTTCACGGAAAAAGTTTTGTTCGCGAAGTTTACTCACTTCAGGAAGAGCCAGCATACGCACTTGCACCAGAAAACCCCATGAAACACACCTCGGAGAACCCACACAGAACAGACCACCGAGAACGTGAACAGAGCTGGCGCAACTCGAACAGGGGAAGCCCTACACGAGCACTTTCACATAAGCCACATCGGCCATGGATCTGTCCTTCAAATTGATGAAAAAGTGCCCTTTCGAGGGCATACCCTTATTTATTTGGCTCCGCCACAACACAAATCATTCTGGATAGAGCATAGTCGAGCTGACTTCCTTGGAAAAAATCTCCAGGCGAGGTCTAACACAGTATTGCCGCCTTTCTCTAAGGGACCAAGGCCTCATTCTCACTCTGGGCACTGCTCTTGGCTACTGGACTTTGTTGCTTGGGGTTATTATTGCTACCACATGTCCACGCCCGCCATTATGAAATAGAAAAGATACCCATCCCATCCCACTTTTCCCCAAACGGCGAACGGCGAACGGACTCTCGTGGGCCTCGAAGCGAAGTGGGCACAGAAGCCAATCCGAAATCCCTCACACGCAACAATGGGGAAACGCGAAGGAGCGACAGCGTCACGGCAATCAAGATGGTCCCGTATACCAGCCAAGTTGAAATGGTCCATCATCGCCATCACAGCAGCCGTTGTTATCCTCGCCCTCGGTCTGGGCTTGGGTCTTGGATTGACCCTGGGAGGGGGAGGAGGAAGTGAAGACAACACAGCAACCCCACAGCCCATCCCAACGACACCTGCAAACCTGAAGATATGGCAACCCAAAGTCGGACAGTCGTGGCAGATTGTTCTGCTTCAACCCATCAATTTGAGTCCGGCTGCGACGACCGTTACTCCGGACGTGGATATCTATGATATCGATTTGTTCACGAATAACCAGAGTACGATTGATGCGTTGCATCGCATGGGGAAGAAGGTTATTTGTTATTTCAGTGCTGGGTCTTTTGAGCCTAATCGACCGGATTCGGATAAGTTTACTGAGAAGGATCAGGGGAAGGGGCTGGAGGGGTGGCCGGGGGAGAGGTGGTTGAAGTTGGACAGTGCAAATGTGAGGAGTATCATGAGTAAGAGGATTGATCTGGCGGCGCAGAAGAAATGTGATGCCATTGATCCAGATAATGTGGACGGCTTCGTAAGTATCAAGTTACGCCTCGATAGATTGAATGTGGAAACTAACAGAACGCAGGACAACAAGAATGGTCTTGGGTTGACCAAAACCGACACAGTCAATTTCGTCTCCTTTCTTGCATCAAAAGCTCAATCCCACGGTCTCGCAATCGGTCTCAAGAACGCAGCAGCAGTGATCCCCAGCGTCCTACCCGCAATACAGGTACCCTCTATCCCCTTCATCATCCAACGCAGAACCATGACACTGACCCACGAATTGCAGTTCTCCGTCAACGAACAATGCGTCCAATATTCCGACTGCCTCTCCTTCTCTGCCTTCACAAATGCTTCGAAACCCGTCTTCCACATCGAATACCCCAGCGAGGTAAAAGCAGATTTCGTGCCCAACTTCTGTGGCGACTCGGGACCAGCTGCTGGGTCGAACGGGTTCAGCACCGTCGTTAAGAACATGAACTTGGATGGCCATGTGAAATATTGTGATGGGAAAGAGGCAGAGACCCCAATGTCGCCGCTGCCTTGATCATATGCGTCGTATCTTGCAAACATACATGTTGTGAACAGAGCGTTTTCCGTTGCGTCTTGCTCGTCCAAAAGCAATCATCGCAAACAAAGTGCATAACTGGCGAGCGTTTTATGTCATCCTTGGGTCTGTCACCCTTCTCCATAATATCCTCGTCTGTTTAGAATTAGTGTAGTGTTCAGCCAAACAATTTTGATTATACAAATGCGATCCCGTCTCCATCCATACGTTAACCTGCAGTTGAAGCACAATTTTACGAGCGTTAAATTTGTTTTACGACGGGCCCATCGACCCCCATTCTCCCCGCCTTTCTCTGTCCAACAAATGGAAGAACCCTATTGTTACTGCCCGGAATTGGATGGGAGCAGGCGATATTCAGATAACGTTAGTTCGGCTACAGAGCTACAAAGCACAGTAGTGCAGCACTGCGAACGCAACATTTTTCACCTGTTCAAGTGATTACCGATAGAGGGTTCCTTAACTACGCTCCTTTGGGACTCTTCGCATCCTCGGGCTGATCAATCTCGGCTTGCAAGTGTAGTATTATAACCCCAGATCTCCTCTCCACAGTGTTCATAGAAGACCATCTTACCAAAGACCACGTATATCCTAGCTAGAATCACTCGACTTCTCCAATTTTATCGGATCGCCGTCTACCGTGTAATAATCGGTTTATTGCACGCAAGGCGCTCCTAGTTCTAGGAACGGTGAATAATAAGAGACCCTGAAATAATGAGGGATTTTAGCATTTGCCGTTTCGCCTGATGATCCGATTATTGCAAGATGATGGACTGCTGGTAGCGAAAGAGAGAAGGGTTTATTTTCTCCGTCGGCAGCGATAACATTGGGCGGAAAAGCGACGAGCACGGAGTCTTTTCTCAAGTGTGAGTGTCATGATTCGCGGTCGTCGCGTTGCGTATCCCTTCTCGAACAAGTGGAGACGTACTTCTCGACCCTGTTCGTGATTCAGGCGTGGAGTCAATCGTGTTTTGCTTGGTAGTTGACAGCGGCATCTTCTCAGATTCGTGGTTTGGCAAAGGTTCCGATTGGTGTGGAATGATGGTGTCACATGTGTCGCCTGTTGTTGTAGGTGACATTTCTGCAAAGTCTGAAGAAGAACAAAATACAATGACCCTAAACAAGTGCGGTACAGAGTCCAATTCGCTTGACTTCCTTGTTGGAGGCTGAACATCTGGTATCCACCAGATCGTACTCTGTACTGCATGCGCGATCGGGAATCGAATGGCTTGCCCGTTCGGAGGGTTGTGTTTACCATGTTCGTAAGAATTAAGTCCCGATGGCCGACTGTTGCTACATGATCACGTTTTCGCCAAGCTCTTTGTCATGCTTGCAGTGATCGGTAGGGGTTTCGAGGAATTCCTACTGTGGTACATTTGGAAATTGGCGTATTATTCTACACTATGTATGCCAAGGCATGGAATAACAAGCGACGTTTGGATGCAATAATTGCCACATGATTCGTTTTATCGCTTTCGTTCTGACAGGTCTCCAAACGGACACAAGCCACGGGAACGCCCCATGGAATATTACACGCGCAAGTTGTCGTCGATCCTTCCAACGCTAGAACAATGTTTCTCCGCTTTCTGGATCTTGGGTTGCCATGACTGACCACAAGGCGATAATGAGGAATTCCATCGCCTCGCTCCTGGGTCTGGAGGTAATCCCAGTGCCTCGGCGATCGTGGAGATTGCCCGTTGCAATTGGACTGTGTTACGTGATACGCAAGCATCATGACAGTCCGAGTTTCGATTTGACTCAAGTTGGGATCAAAGCTGCAGTAAGTCGAGACTATTGCTGGGATGGGACACAGGGCAGAGGTGAAATCGTACCGGCGAAACGGTCCGTGAGTGAAATGAGAAGGATATTGTACTTTCAAAGCCATGCTGAGATAGATGAGGGAAGCGAGCAATGTCGAATTAAGGTTGGTCCAGGATAAGACCTTCCCAGGATACACCTTGTTGTGTTAGGGTTTATGAGTTCGCACAGGCGTTCAAACCAGCCCAAACAATGGGTGTTGTACTGTAGCCAGGTGAAGGCTATCTTTGATTGTTCAACAAAGGTATGTTGCGTTGCGTGCCAGAGATGGACGAGTCTGCATCGGCGAGTGTGCTTTCGTATTTCGTGCTGATACTTGTCACCTTGCGCAATCTGCACAAGTCCTACTCGTACCTGATCAACGGTCAATATAGTGTGCGTGCGTCATACCCTCCAGTCAACAATGGTTCCACGGTTGTACTGGGCGGCCTGAACAGCGATTGTCACAGGGAATCAGATGTTGTTTGTTGAGGCTGACGACGAGCGAAAGTCCGTCCCGGCTTCGATAGACAGACCGTGATTATATCATGTGATTCCTTGGCGGAGGCAGACATTTGGGACCAGGCATGTAATTGAGATACTCAGACATCACATATCATACCACGCATACTCAATTCTGAGGCGTCGTTCATGCGTGCACGTAATTCTCTATTATTATCTTACGTAACACCAACAGACTGATTAATGGCGACGCATATACGACTTTTGCAAGTATGAATACAGAGTATGTTAATGAATTTGTATTATGATATTGCCGCAAAACGCCACCAAGACCGAATGCACCTCTCCGCGCCCGAAAATGCCCAAAATGTAATCAACATGGGAGCGGGTATTTCCTACATCATCGCTTCACCAATACATCGTAAAATCAGACAACACAAATTCCAACCTTCACACCATGGCATCTAAATACTCCTGCAATCGCGGGCTGAAATGGTTGTAATAGTCTTCCGAGAGATCTGTAAGGAACAGGCAACCTGATAATTCCTTCAGTTCGCCAATGAGGCCCTTGAGCTGCTGGTTGGGCATGTCAGGAGGTATCGAATGCATCAACGCGCAGAGGACGTCTCTGTCGGGCAAAGCTGCCAAAGCTTTTGCCGCTTGACGGTTGATGTACGTTTGGTATTGTTCTTCAAACACAACTGTTCGGTCGGTTGTGCCCAAAATTCTAGAGTCGGGGATACTACCGGGATTCATAACTATCACGATGGTAAGTGGATGGTCAACCGTGAGCATGATACCAAATTAGGGAAGGCTGCGAATCGACGAGAGGGAACAGTAAGGAAAGGAAGGATGAGCTGACTAACCGACGAATGGTATCTTACCAATCGAACCCGAGGCCAGGCCGCTCGTATTTTTTATCCTGGTTTTGACTTCAGATAACAGAGTCGTGTTGTGGTCGTCGGCCAGTTGAGGCGACTCATCGAGAAAGATGCCCTGCATCGCCAGGTTCGGGTTCATTGCTCTCCATTGCGCGTATTTGGCAACGTCGGCATAGGCACCGTCGACGGCTCTTTTGCCATAGTCGAGTGCCACGTAACCTATGGTCCTGACATTGGAAAACGTGTTGAGTCGCGAAATCTCCCGAGTGTAGTTGGTGTCGGGAAGCGGAGTGGATCCAGGCCCACTTGCTGGATTAATTACGACGGTGAAATCGACTGAAGGATGCGTTTGAATGCTAATAGGCGGTCGAAATCAGCTTGTATGGAATGGAGATTGGGGAAGGCGATCCTTACGCTTGGTATAGGGGGTCCCAGGCCCCTGCAACGGGATACATATAAAGTGGAATTAATACTCCAGACCTCGGCGCCATCGCCTGTGTTGGGACAGCAGAGACTGGGATACTGGCGAGGAGGAAACTCCAGAAAGCGAGCAGTAGGAGATTCCACCGACGGGAGTTGGTGGGCTTGGTATACCAGTCAACAAGATTGTCCATTTGGTGAATGAGGAGGGATATTGATTTGAACTCGTGATGCAGCCGCGTTGTCAGGAAAGGAGTGTGGGTGCATCTGTCGGACGCAAAAAGAAGACAGAGCGATGGTGTGATTTTCAAAGGGTGAAAGGAAATGCGGATGGATGTAGTAGTTTGTACTGAAGGTGGTCGTCAGCTTCAATCTACTAATAGTGTGCTTGACAGTTGATGGCAAATCGCCATGGGTCACAGCTCAATTCACATCAGGCCCGGCCAAAGTGGTAACAGGGGTGGCCTCGCTAGAAATACGTCAAAGGTGTTCTGCCACTGGCAGGCAGGCTTGATGGCATCGGGCCATCGGCTGAAAGACTTCGAATCGAAAGACGGGATGGGGCAAATTTTGGAGGTCGTTCCGGTGGCTCTTGGGAGACCGTTTCATCTAAACCGCGGCAAGGCTGTCTCCCCGCCAATACGGTCTACTTTATAAAGACATTAACCAGTGTCGCAGGCCGTTTGAAACACACCACCGCGCATGATCTGACGCTTGTTTCCAGCGGCCTTTTTTTCTTGTCGTTGTCATTTTCATTCATTCCTTCTTTTCGTTATGGACACTCGCTCAAACTCCAGAGCTTCGTCTCCTTCACTCTTTGGGTTACGCTCTGGATCTACTAGCACTTCAGACGTTGCCAAAACGCCCGAGTCAATTGGCACGCCAGGAACCGACACTTCCATTCTTTTCGATGACGTGACCGTGGAACCTTTGGACATTTCAGATAAGTCCTATATCTTGGTTGTGGGAGGTCTTGGCTACATCGGAAGCCATACAACTCTTGAGCTGCTGAAGGAGGGCCACAATGTTGTCGTGGTCGATGACCTGAGCAACGCGTTCCGCGATGTACTGGATCGGATCGAGTTCTTGATTGGGGAGTACTGCCAAGCGAACAATAAACCAGTTCCTGAGCTCAGGTTCCAAGAGGCCGACTACAAGAGTCCTGTCATGAGGTCGATACTATCTGCCTATGCATCGAAAAGCCCTGAAGATCCTTTACCATTGTCAGCCCTCAACCATTCTCCGTCCAGAATCAAGGGCGTCATCCACTTTGCTGCCTTCAAGTCGGTTGAAGAGTCTATCAACACTCCCATTCCCTATTACCTCAACAACGTGTGTGGCATGGTGAGTTTCTTATCGCTTCTTCAAGAGTTTGGGATCATGAACTTTGTCTTCTCCTCATCGGCGACGGTGTACGGATCGAAAGCGAATGAGGGATACCCACTTCGAGAAGAGCATTGCGTACACGAAGAAGAGTTTTATACGGACGACCAAGGTGTTCAGCAAAGAGCGGAACCAGGAGTATCTGGATTGACTTCACCTTACGGGAAAACAAAATGGATTTGCGAGACCATATTGGCCGACGTTGCCAAGTCAGACCCAAGATGGACTATCACCGCCCTTCGATATTTCAACCCTGTCGGATGCCACGAATCTGGACTTCTGGGAGAGGATCCTCGACAAACACCTACCAATTTGGTGCCGATCGTGGTCAGGGTATTGACAGGCGCCAATCCGACGCTCAAAATTTTCGGGACCGACTACGAGACTAACGATGGCACTGCTATACGAGATTTTATCCACGTGGTTGACCTTGCCAGAGGCCATATCGCAGCACTATCTGCTGCCGCAGAAGGCAGGGTGAAACAGAACTTCAGGACTTACAACCTCGGCACCGGAACTGGACACAGCGTCAGAGAGATCGTGAAGAGCATTGAAAGAGCGTCTTCGCGTACCGTGCCGATCAACGAAGTGGGTAGAAGGCCCGGGGATGTTGGTTCTTGTGTTGCCGGAATTGGACGGGCTTCGGACGAGCTTGGCTGGGTGAGTGTGAAGTCTCTGGACGATTGCACGACCGACGTGTGGAATTTTACAGTTAAAACACATATTGCTGGGCCAGATACGAGCGCCTGCCAGGTGGAGGCTTGTAAGATGGCAGGTGAGGTATTGGTAGAGGAGGCGGCCATGGCATAGTTTCCTTTTAATACGCATTTGTCCTCATGCCCACATTGGGGCGGACTGGAGTTTGGAGCCAAGCATTCGCAAGACAGATTAATCCGTCCATTCGCTTAGCATTGCCAGTTCTCTCATCATTCTGCAGACTAGAGATCGGCAGACATTCTCTTCTTGCCTCTTGAAGGCCTTTTATTGTTGGGTATTCACGCCACAAGCTAACCTCGTGCTGTTCTACCTCCAAAACATTTCGAAGCAGCCTGTTGTGGGAGAGGGGCGTCCTGTATAGTTAGTAGTCGTAATCGGCATACCAATACATGATGATTGGCACCCAGAAAATGTGTCCTTTCAAACTCTTGCCACGGGGTACTTCAACGGTCCAAATAGAAGGAGCGCTCGTCCCTTGCTCAGGACGTCGAATCCCAGGAGTGATAAGGATTCCGAGTATTCCAATGGGGAGCAATTTGTGGGTTGGTTTGCCATGCCAGCGAATACCAATTGAAGGAAATGTGTTGCTTACCTTACTGCGATGCGACTTCTCCGAGCTGATGAAGGACATTGACGCGCCTTAAGTAATTGGCCCTGAGCGCCGTTCGTCTTTCATTGGGCTAATTCGTGAAATGTCAGAAGAAAGAAATAAAGCGGATAAAAGAAATGGAGTTGTGCTCTTGCTTTCCACAATCCTTGTAGAGTGGAAAGGACACCACACCCTCTAATCATGAAAAATCAAGGCCAGCACTATTTCTACTACACATTTAGATAATCCTGCTACACCCGTGTTTATCCTACTACACATGCCGAAAACGTGACTTCTAGCCAATCAGATCGCTTGAATATGGCCGAGAGAGAGGTTGTATAGGAATATAATCTCTAGTAGTACTAGCCCTATTTATTACCGCAAATCTACTTAAGCTAGTATATTAGTATAAGTTATACCAAACTACTAGCTCAAGTAGATTTGTAGTAATAAATAAAGATAATATATATAGTAAAGGTAGATTTGATAATAGATAATATTATAGAGTTATATTTATAGCGACTAGATAGTTGCTATAGCTTAAAAAGATATACTAAACTATATTTAAATAATATACAATTTCAAACTATACGGTAATCGTATAATTGACCGTTTTTTAAGAGATTCTATATACTAAGACTACTATAGAATCTTTGAAACTAGTACTAGTATTAATACCGTTCCTATAATAATATAAGGCGTACTACTAATTTCTCTACTCTTTACTATATCTTATTAATCTCTCTCTCTACTAGCGTTATACCCTAACGCTATACTCTAGTAGCCGCTACCTTTAGGGCCTTAGCCTTTCTTTCTAGGGTCTCTACTATAGCCCTAGGCCTCTTTATAGCCTATATAGGAGGTGCTATTAAGGCTATAGAAGTTTAAGGGCGAAGTAGAAGGGAGAATAGAGGTAATTAGTCTTAAATTAGCCGCTAGGATAGCTAGATATTAATTTCTCTATTAAATTAGCTATTAGTAAGCTCTATAGTATCCTAGGTATTAATAATACCGCCTAGATCGTTATCCTTATTACTATAATCGAAGAATTACTCTTTATATTAGCTAAAACCCTTATCTTAAGTTAGTAATAGGGACCTAGATAGCGTCAAAAGAGCCTCTCTCTATAACTAACGTACTAGACCTCGTTCTATACCGGCCTAGAAGTCCTTAGTATCGCTATCTAGTTATTATTATCTTAAAAGAGCCTTAGGAATACGCCTAAGGCTAGATTCTAGTTCGTTAGTAGTAGGATCGCGATATTTAACGCCGCCGCGTATACCTAAAGGTCCTACTCTTATTATAATTAGAGGGGTACTATATAAAGCCTAGAGACCTAAACCGCCTAGATTACGTACGACTATAATATATATAATACCTAAAGGTAATAGCGCGTGTATACTCGGCGGCGCCCTTATAGAATTGAGATTTCTACTACTACGAGGTCTACCTTTACCTTTAACTACGTTTGGCGCTAAAATCGCCGGAATCTAGTATATAGTACTAGTTTTAAATAGTTTATAGACTCTCTTAAAGCGCTACCGCGTATAGAAGTTAAGGATTTCGAGAACGCCCTTAGTAGCTATAATACGGTAGATTTAGTAATAGTATAGTAACCCCTAGACTCGAGTAAACTCTCTACTATAAACGGGGTTATAGTTATTACTTTGAGCGAGATCGTATTGGCGGTAGACCTTCGAGAGAGCGAGAGGGAGGATTCCTACTACTAGGATATTATTAAAAATGCTATAGTTAGCTAGATTAATATCGTAATAAAGTAAAGATTATACTTTAGTAAGATTAGCTCGATACTTACTAACCTCGCGGCTATAATAGAGGGCTATAGAGTTAAAAACTACTAGAAGGTTACCGTAACTATCGCAAAGACTACTTTTTATTGTATCGTAACCGCTCTCAAGGCGGTAGGACTTATTATAACCGAAATACTATATTTATAAAGTCTAGAATTATACTAAAAGGTATTTTTAAGGCTCTTAAACTATACGTAAGTAGTTAACGAATTTAGGGTAGTAAGAGTAAGCGGTATATATTTACTTAAACCGCGTCGTATATTTAGTAGTAGAAGGGCTATCGGTAAGTAAATTCTATTAAGATATTACTAGCGTTTAAGTCTTAAGGACTTCCTCCTTCTCCTTCTTTATTATCTACGCGTAAATATACTAGGTAGCCTTAACGTACTTATTCACGTCCTAATTAACGTACTAAAGATAGAGAAGTTATAGGACTCGTAGATAGATAGTTATAAGAGCGTTTGCGTATACTATTTTACTATCTCTAAGAAAGATATTCGGTCGGAGATTACCTAGAACGTATTCTTTAAAGGCGGTAATAGCCTATATATAAGCTAGCTCCTTCTTATTGCTTAAAAACGCGAATCTAGCGCTCAAATTCGTACCGGATTGGTTACTAGTACGATCTAAAGTTAGTATAACCGCTATAAAGTAAAGTAGAGGTATCCTATAGCAGTTTGTTTTATACGTAGTATTAAGTAGAATTACCTAGTAATATACCCTAATAAGCTCTACTATAGTACGGTAAACGAAGAAGAAGAATATAATATATCCTTTCTTATTAGTTCTATACGAGAATAGCTAATTACGCTCTATAGTCTCCTCCTTCTTCTCCTTTATATCGATCTTAGTAAGAAAGAAGATAAGCGCTTAAGTAGGAGTTATTCTACGAAGCCGTTTCTTACGTAAAAGGAAGTAATTATTATAGATATCTCTCGGCCTTACTCTCGTCTCTAGATTATCCGCTTTTAACTAATCTATAATAACTTACGCCTTTACGTTTATACGAGAGAGGTTCTTAATAATACTCTACTCCCTCCTAGTTCTCTTTCTATATAGTTTATGCGCTAATAGATCGATTAAGGGCGTATAGCCGACGTAAAAGGACTTCGAGGTATAGAATAAGAACTACTTATTTCTATAATAAATAAGATATTTAGCTTTAACTTTAAACGGATACTTAACGCCCTAGGCTCCTACTTTACGCGTTTTTTCGGTAGACTTTGAAGCTTCTACGCGATTATATTATATAAGGACGAATTGGAGGATATTCTTATAGTTAGGAATAGTCCTACCCTTTTATATTATATAGCTATTAGCCTTTAAATATATAACGACGTTATCCTAAAGCTCTTTAAAGTATTTATAGGAGCCTTCTAGTAGTAGAGGTATATCTAAGCTATTAGTAACTATAGAGAGATTATCTTTATTATCCTTAGGGTAGGTATCGAGCTCGTATTTATCGCTAAAAGCTTCTTTATTATTAGGAGTAGATATTACGTAGATTTTAGTAAAAAAATAGTAGTTTTAGTATAAAATAGTTATATCGATAGTAGGTTACTCGTAAAGTACTATATTTATTAATATTACTTATAGTTAGGACTAGTTTTAGGGGGTCTACCCCCTATTATCTAGGCTAGGGTAGCACCTAAATATACTAACTATATATATATATTAATCTAGTAGAGCAACAAAATATTATACAATCTAATATATACCAAAATACTAATATTTATATTACCTAGTATATATACGGCATCACATATTCAAGCGATCTAATTGGCTAGAAGTCACGTTTTCGGCATATGTAGTAGGATAAACACGGGTGTAGTAGGATTATCTAAATGTGTAGTAGAAATAGTACTGGCCAAAATCAATGCATAAGCCAGGGATTTTGAATGTTCGAAGTATGAGAGGTGGAGGAGGCGAAGTGATAGATGAAAGGATGGTGAAAATTCAAGTACAGGGGAATAGGTGAGGTAAGGGAGTAGGTTTGCGGCACCCCGCCCCTGTTTTGCAGCATCCCGCCACTGTCAAGGAGGGCGTGAGACAGCATGTCAGATGAGGACTCAGAGTAGACAGCCCGTCGCTCGTTGCGTGACACTGATCTGATGTCGTATGCGCTCCCACCACAATTATGACCATCGACAGCATTTCGCCAGCGTCTGGGGGCGGCTTCATCTCTGGTGCGTTGGACGGCGATCAGTCCCTTGACTTGGACCAGGATGATAGGGGCGCGCCCCAAAGCCGCCCTGGCAAAGGCGCTGCTGTCGCGGTCGCGTGTATTGTAAGTGTATGCCGAGTGATGCTGGAAACCGGTCTGACAATAGCTAGGCCTGTCGTTCGAGGCATCTGAAGTGCAACGGAGGAAATCGATGCTCTCGTTGTCAGCAAGATGGGACTGAATGTCTGTATGTCAAGAGTAGAAGAGGTTGGAAAGGTCCGAGAAGGCAAGCACGCAGCACTCTGCCTCGCATTGATGCCTCGTCCCTAGGTGAGTGCGACAGCCTTTGCCTCGTGCCACCTCTCACCATGGGGGAACCAGTGCTGATACTACTGTTCGTGAAGGTGCATTACCCCAAAGCGCCCTCCCGCTCGATGGGTTCAATGTGCCCGTCAATCTGGGCCAATTCCTTCCCGGATGCAATGGAGAGCTTGCGTCGCCCTCAGAAGTGTCCTTCATGGACGACGCCTATACCAGCAGCAATGCTATGAGCCAACTCATTCCCAACCGTCTTCCTACGCCGCCTGCCATAGATACTAGTGATACAGGCTTGCTCGCAGCCTACTATGTGTACTTCCACCCGGCTCATCCATTCCTCCTTCCAAAACCTCAAATGCTCGAGCTACTTGGCACTGGTCAGCTCGCACATCTTAATCTGGCCATACAATATGTCGGGTCTCTTTATGCACCGCCTAATCGCAGAGGGGCGCAGGAAGAAGAGCTTCAAAACGCGCTGGCGAAAGCCGACGTACCTCGAGATGCAACCATGGTACAAATAATGCTACTTTATTCGATAGGATTGCACATATCTGACCATGAGGAACAATCTGCCAAAGTGATCCAGGCCACAGTTGAACTTGCTCTGGAGCTCGGAATGAACAAGCGAGAATTTCCCATTCAAAACGGATCAAATTTTGCCATAATGGAGGAATCAATCAGACGAACGTGGTGGGAGGTTTTTGTACTTGATGGTTTGAGTGCTGGGGTTAATCCTCAGTATCCTCTGAAGTTGCTCAATCACCAAAGCAATGTCGATTTACCTTGCGAAGAACGCGACTATGCTAGTGGGGTACAACAGAACTCTTGCGCTTCATGCTTTAAAGCTGACCCAATTTTCGCAGACAATACCCTCGATCCTCAAGAACTTGAGTGATTTCGATGACAATGTTTTCGCGGACCAGGAACACGCATTTTCTTCCTCGGCATATAGGATAGACGCGACCAGACTTCTTCACAAAGTCTTCATAGCCAGTAGTGGACAAGGAGCAGAGAGCCATCTTTTGGACTCTGCTGATGTCCATCTGAGAACATGGGCACTGCAACTTCCAGTCGAAAAACGAAATCCCATCGACAGAATGGGATGCATTGATGAAGTCCTTTTTGAGGCTCACATGATTGTGAGCGCGTAAGTCTTGTTTGCCCATTTACATGGGCCTCGTTCTAACAACTCTAGCTGCACCATCATGCTACATCGGCCACGATCCGATCTTAACCTCGACGACGTAGAGAAAGTGAAAACGTGTGTGGCTGCGCATGCCTCAACTCCACTTCCGGGAGGGTTCAAAGATATACACACTGTGAAAGCCATGCAAGCTGCCAAAGACATCTGTGGACTCATTCTCTTGCCTTGCCCAATGATCAAGCACACTCCATTCTTCAGCTGTGCTGTCACCATGTCATCGATCGTGTTTCTCTCATACTGGTCCTTCATCGCCCCTGAATCTGGTGACGCATTTATCAAAGATAACATAAAACTCAACATTGGAGTTTTGAAGACGTTAGGTGAGCTCTGGCCCATTGCCAATACTGTTTTGGGACAGGTCAAGGGCGTTGCACAGGCACTGTTTCAGAGCCGGAAAGCGATGAGCAATGCGTTCTCCCAGCAGCAAGTGACAAGGCAGGAGATATTCCAGGGCATGATAGAATCAGTCAGTCCGCCTGGCGAAGACGACGACCTGTATGGGCAATTTCTGGCCCTCCCTCAAATTCCTTGACTTCAGGCTTGTTTCCTCCTTCCATTTATGTCGCACGGTCAGGATGGGTTCCGTGAGATAAGTGGTAGCGTTTTCATATAGCGACTCAGAAAAGAAAAAGAAACACGACTTCTGTGATTGACTCGGATCCAGTCTTCAAGTTCTGGCATCAACCGTTCTCTCCGCCTCCACGTGACCACAATAGTTCAATCGTAACCTGCCTTCGTTCGTCTTTGGCACCGACCTTAAGATCATGTCGAGCTCAATATCCTCCGCTTTCAATCAACCCAGTCCCACCATCAAACCTGCCAGCTTGATTATGGTCACCTGAAGTGTTAATGGCCCATATCAAAAGCTTCTTTGTCTGATTGGCGTGCAGTCATAGAATTATACATACCCTCACTCTCAAAATAGCATTAAATAGCGTAGGCTCTGTGGCGCCCTATTCTTGTCTTGTGATGTTCAATTCGCGATGAAACTTATCTCGCGGCCTTTTTAATTTTGATATTGCCAAGACAAACGCGTCCCACTCAAAGAGCGCGTCAACAAACAGCCGAATTAAAATTTACATGCAACCCACAATCATGTCTCGTCCAAGCTCCATTGTAGCGCCTCGGAATTTATCGTTGACAGAAGAGCTGGAAAAGCTAGAGCAGTCAATTACGCTGACTCTCCAAGGTGAATCTATCGCCCACACCAGTGTAATGGACATGGCTGACAGAGGGTACAGAGATCGATCACAACTTCAGCCGAGCGCATAGGATTGTTACTAGCAGCATTTTGCCCATTGTAGAACAGTACGCGAAGCATTCAGAAGCTGTATGGGACGGTTCCAAGGTCCGCCATATTCGAGCCCCGCCATGAGAAACGCAACCACTAACAGCGTTTGATAGTTCTGGAAAGAATTCTTTGAAGCCAGTGCCAATGTCTCTTTAGCTGGCTACGAAGAGCAGACAGCGGAAGACACTACGGTCCATGACGAAGAGACGGAGAATAGTCTCTCGCCAGGGCAGCAGGAGTACCACAGTCCTTCGAGCATAGATGGGAGAATTGCATCTCCAGGCGGGCCAACCACGCGGCACTTTTCCGATGACGAGGATTTCATCTCTTCCCCTTCGATGGGAGGAAGACATAGCACCCCTCGCATGCCCCCAACTGCCACAAAGACCATGAGATCCAAGCAACCGGCTGAAGAAATGGAAGGACCGTCCTTTGCCGAATACCCATCACCATACGAAACGCTAAAGCGACAGGTTGAAGGAAAACCAGCTCCCCCGAAGCACTCGTCTCACCAACCAATAACGCCAGGAAAGACATCCGCCTTACCAGACATGTCCATGACTCCTACCTCTTCGCCCTTCGAGATTGATTTCGACATTGCGCCGCCCTCGACGATAGATAAAAACAACAAGGATACAATTCTGCACCAAGGCATACTGAATAAGACGTATCGTGTTGCTGCGACACCACATACCGCACGGAAGAACAAGGCAATGGGCATAGGAACCACGCCTCAAACCGCCAACCGTACACGTCGAATTCTGGATTTCGAGGATACAATGAGCAGCCCTTTGGGAGAAGCACCAGCGCCACGACTTCGAGCTGAATTCTTTTCGCCCGTAAAAGGGCCCAGGACGCCTGGTGTAAGCGTACAAACTCCTGGACGCAAGAAGTTGGGGAGACCGAGTTTCGAGCCGGCGGTTGCAAAGGATGACTTGACAAGGGGTCGGTCAGGAGCCTGGAGCGACGATGACGACGATGACGATGACCTATTGGAGAGCCCGCCAAAGACGATCATGTTCAACCTGCCTGAGAGCAAGGTGTTGCAAACGCCCGGTATGTTTCCCATGGCAAGGCATTTCAATCACCAACGGTGCTAATTCAAATCACAGCACAAGAAGCGAGTCGAAGAATGGTGCAAGACATTTTGTATTCCGCCGGCGGAGACTACACGGATGACTTGGAGGACAGCCCAAGTATCGTGCAACGGAATCACGAGATGGACGAGACGTTTTGAAGCGGCTCCGATCAGAGGACATCACAGCCCGAACTGGCTTTCTATTCAGATATGAAGACGTTCATCGACCGATATACAAGAAGCATATACCCAGTACTGCATTTTCAAATCATGGCCGCAAAAACCCGAATGACCACCATGACAACGATCCCACCTGCACGATGTGTAGATAAATAAATATTCCCAATCGAGAACCTCTCCCAACAAACTTGCTTCCTTTGCGCAATTCCCTACCCAGGAACACCATGGCCCATGACGATTCCGGCTCATGCAACTCGGGAGGAACAAAAGAGCAGGCCTTTCGTATCCGTCCCAATTCATCCACAGAATCTCCTGTTTTCTCGATTTATGTCTCTCCATGTTGCCTCCCCAGGTCCAAGAAAATGCCTTCTTCGATTGGCGAAAGCTTCCATCGAACGAAAACATATTGAGTTTCCAGCGTCGAGGACTTGACATTCTCTCCACTTCGTAAACGTGGTCATCAACCTGGGAGTTTTGAGTAGTAGTTGAGTAATATTGTGACACCATCTGTGACCATTGGTACAAAAGGACGGACTGTATCAACATGAATCCACCACTCCCAAGGATTTTTCCAACAATGCATTCAATTACCCCCACAAACGACCGAATAAACCACAGCCCATCACTGCAGAATTTCTTCCCCACAAATCCCCGCCACATTAAGACCAAGCACAAGCATCTTCTCCGCCTTTTCCCACGGCACATCGTCCCTCTGCAATCTAGTAATACTATTCTCAAGCGTGTCCTTCCTCCAGTCACTACCTTTGACATCTACGGACAGACCCCATCCCCCCCTTTGAACTCCTCCCGACATTTCCACACTCCACGTCTCCTCGAGATAAATTGCTTTTCGAGTCTGAATGGTAGCGGGCATGTTGATAGTGCCAAAGGCAGTCATGGCCTTGAAGTTATTAATCTGAGACTGGGCATGACATGAGAAAGTAAGAATAGAGAATACGACTGCCAAACCAAGCCGAAAGATCTCCCTAGTAAGTAAAACAAGTAAGAAAAACATACATCCATATCCCCTGGCGAGAATGTAACCGCTTCGTCCGTGAAGTGGAACCACAAGGCAGCGTCGTAATCCAAGACTTGAACGTGAAAATGGGTTTTCGAGAAGTAGATAAAGGGGGTTTCTTGGTGTAGTTGTTGACAAGTGCGAATCAGCGGTGGCATAATATCAGCTGCTCGCTTTACGACGACGGCTTGGTTCTCAATCAATGCGTATCTCCAGATCAATTTTCGTACTGCCCCGGGTAGCGAGAGGAGGGAGGTGACATGATTGTGAAGAGTGGAAGGGCGACCGGCTGTGTTGACGGAGGCATGAGGAGGATGGAGTTGAGACATATTAGGGGTAGTAATATTAATGTGGAAGAGCTGTTGTGAATATGTGGTCGATCGATTCGAAGGCTGTACGGAGCGTCGAGAGGTTATGCATGCAGGTGCGGCGTTCATACAAAATCTGAAAGAGCGGCTCGCATGAACCACGTATTGATATCTTCGAGTTCTCACGAATCTATGTTGCTTTAGCAGAACTCTTTGTTCTACACCACTTTCGATCCAAATCATGCAGGTTATAAGCAAGGATGAAGCTTGCCCAAAAGGAAGAGATAGTCTTCGTCAACCACGTACACTTTGACGAAAACCATGCATTGCTCAGATTTGAAAGACTTCTTTCGCGACACTCACAAGCCCTTGCATTGCAGTTCACAGTCAGCTATCTGGACGGCGCCAAGAATTATCGAACTGCTTCATCTGAGCGTATTGCTGCGTCCTGTGTCACTCCATCGACTGTCCATGAGTCAATTGAGATGCGACACTTCCAACATCACCACACACACAATGAAATGAACTGATCGTAAGAACCACTTCCTTCGATTGCCCTCTAATCTACTCACTGCTTCACCGAACAACCCGCTTCAGTAGGCCGCCCACACTTTTCATCAGAAAGCAACCATGCGGGCCGCATTCTCGGCCCAGCCAGAAGAAGCGTATCGGTATATCAACGAGATGAAAAAGGGAACGATAAACCGGTCTGGTATCATGAAAGCAGCATAAAGTCAAGCACGAACAACAAGCCTCTCAGTGCAGGATCCCTCCACCCACCACGTGTCGTTCGTCCACTTAAAAGGAACAAAGCCCGTTGGCCATTGCCATAAGTCGAAAGGGTATCGTCCCACAGAACAGTAAGAATGTGAGGAAATCGTCCATGTACCGCTTCCTTGCAGACCATCGTGAGTTGCCATACAGCCATTCCATTCCGTTCCATCCACACCAATAAACTAACCCCGGAGAAGAAGCAAACAGCAAATCAAAAAGCAAGTGCAAACATCAGGTGGTATATTTCTCGATTTTCTCTTTTGGCGCCAGAATCGCCACAAAAAATCAGAACGCATGTATCCTCTCAAATTGGAGCACTTGCGAGGCGAACATCAGATAGTTAAGCTTTTTCGCTGTTCCGTAAGACGGTAACAGATCCGCAGAAGAAGAACCAGAACGTGCAAATTGAGAAAAAGACGAAAAATCGCAGTGGGGTATTTCCTTTGCCATCATATTGCCATACAAGCGTGAAACATCTCGACCTCAGTTTGACTGGGGGGTATAAATGGGAGAAGGAGGGTATTTTGGTATCTCTAACGTGAAGGGCCAATAGGGCCGGGGTATCCTAAGTTATTGAAAGAATGGGAAGTCGATGGCCTTCCAGAATCAACGGAGGCGCGAGGGTCATAACGCGAAGTAGGTGTTGTGTCGCCGGCTCCTGCCATGTGGGGAGGACCGAGCGGTGATGCACCGAAGGGGAACTTTCCGTTGGTCATGCTGTGAGAAGAATGTGGTGGTCCAGAAGTGGTAGGCCAGATGCCATTGGCGTGTGGTGTGGCGTCGTCTTCAGCAAGGTTGATACCGCTGTCGTTCCAGGGGTTGCGGTAGCTGCTGTTGGATTCGAGGCTAGCAAGAGAAGCCTTGGAGGCGTTGCTTGATGCGTGCTTGAAGAGAGAGCCAGGAGAGTTGGATCCGTTCGTCTTGCGACGGTCGATGAGCGACGTGAAGGAAGACATGCTGCCTGGTTTGCGGAACTTGGAGAAGAAGCCGGAATTTGCAGCGTCGTCTTCACCAAAGATGGACCTGGTCGGCGAGTCAGTGCCTATGGGCGGCTCGGTACGGTGCAGAAGCTTGGACTCGAAAAAGGGCAAAGACTCTTCGAAGGAGTCGGACTTGGGTCGAGGAATAGCACCTCGGACAGTCTCTGCGTCCAATCCTTTGGCAACCAACTTTGCAATCAAGAAGTCGATTGCGTCCTTCAAGCCACCAGCGTTATTTCTGGTGTAGCTAAGATTGAGACATTCAGGATCGGCGAGGTCCTGTGGTGGCTGCCAATTTTGTTGCAAGCGTAAGTCGAGGCAATACTGCGACTGCATGATATCTACGACCTCCTGGAACGCGGGGGAGTGCAAGTATGCCTTGAGGTTCTCGGAAGCAGAGAAGGCAATCTCATGAGTCTCTGGCACCATGCCCTATGGAAGTCACATATTAGCAATGGCTCAACGTATCATCACTCGATTACTCGGGACAAAAAGGAGGGTGATAACTTACCAGAAGCTCATCCACCGCCTGCGGGATCTGGTACTCGGGGCCAGAAATGGTGACAGTGTTGCTCGCCTCCTCAGGGTTTGGGAAAGTGATCTTGCAGTTCCACTTTTTCTCCAATTGCTCAATCTCTGGCATACGAGCAATCATGGCGCGCTGATAGAGACGGTCAATGGCCACAGTCTCGTTGACAAATTCTGCATCCACCTTTTCAACCATATCCATGATTTCCTGCTTGACAAGCTCCAAGTTCTGCGCATTACGAGTGGGTGTACGGCAAATGACATTGTCAACCTTGATATCATCGTCGTCTCTTCCATGTGCGCCTCGATCCATGGCATTGGAGAACTTGACGAAGACGGAGTATCTCTTCATGATTCGTTGAATATGCTGGCCACCAATTCCGATGATCCGCTTGTGATATTGATCAGGCACATGGAATGAAATTGAAGCTGGCATCTCCTGTTCCACGAGTTCAAGGCCATTTCTCGTGGCGTCGTAGTGCTGACCACGGATGTCAATGTAGAAGTTGTACTCATTGAACCCATCGAAGACGATCTGGACGTTGGAGTGGCTCATGATCTTGTTAATCTTGCCGTTCTTCTTCCCACTGACGAATTCCTTGTGCTCATTTGCAAGCTCCACCTTGACAGATAGCGCAGCTTGGTATTTTGCGAAAGGTGTGTCACTGATGACGTGCATGGCGAGCTTGACGGAATCATCAGATCCGTAGACGTAGAAGGTGTTGTTCTCGAAGATGACTTCTGCGCCAGAGCTGATGCAAATGTCACCCAGGCCCTCGAAAAGCTCGTCCTGGAAGGAACTGAAATCGTTCTGATTCTGTACGAGCCAGGTGGCGCTGTAGAATTGAGAAGCCTGTGAAACGTGTTAGCAAGACATTGCATCAGGCAGATGCCCGATGCCAACTCACCAATGCCATCACTTCCCTCACTGTCCGTTCGACGTTGAGAATATCGGTGCCTTGAACACGAACCACTCCATTCTTGCGGCCCACCTGAGGGAACAAAACATAGGAACCATTCATTTCCATGATCTTGCGGACCTTGTCCAACCGGCCAAGCAGAATGTCGTCGATCTTGGAGTCCGTAATGGCAACATCTTTGCCGAAAGCTTTGGTCGCGTTGACAAGATTGGCCAGCCTCATTTTGGCATCAGTGATTTGGTTCTTGCTCCTTCCAGTGATGATGATCTCATCATCTGGCCGTCTAATGGCATCTTGAGGGCGGTATCCGTATATTTGAGGAAATGGAGGTGGGAAGTATATTGTCGTGTTCGTCGCGGATTCGATATTCGTAATGTTCTTGCGTGCTCGGCCGCAGATGAGACTATGGAGCGTCAAGTCGATTTTGACCGTGTCTACATTGAGCTGGCGCTAGTGAGGTGTCAGCTAAGCTTGCATCGCGAAACGCAAGCAATAATCACCATTTGATCGATCATGATCAACATCCGGATCTTCGCATGCTCCTCTGTCAGCATATCGCCATAAATGACCAGCCTGAGCTTCTCGTTACTAGAAGCATCTGGATTGCCATTGATGCTTGCAGAGTCGTCGAGAGGCTTTGCCTTGAGCAGGAAGATGTCGGCCTTCGTGATACCTGCGGTGTCATCGAGGTAGGTAAGGAAGGGCGTAGAGATGGCCGTTGATCCGTCAGGAAGATCGTGTGAGACCAAAGTCTCATCGATATCGATGATGGAAACTCGCTGTGTGGGTCAGTATATATGCACGTGCGAGTATAATTGCAGCCATTACATACCAACGAGATGGGCGTCTGGTTCAGGATAGCCGAACGAGCTGAGCTGACGAGATCGTACGCTCCTCGTAAACACACATTGGTAACCCATGCCTTTGACCGTGGCGGCAAGCCTGAGACTGGCTTTGGGAGGCCGGAGCGTATGTGGTACGAGACGTTGCCGTTGGTATGGCGGACGATGGAATCGCACAGCCTCTCCAAGCCATCTCGATGAGCGACGTGTACAGGAAGGTCGTAGACTGGCTTGTCTTCCGAGCCCTCCGGCTGAATCCATCGGTCAAAAGCTCCAGGCGAAGCGTATATCACTTCGTCTCGCTTGGGGCCTGACAACTCGGAGTTGAAAGGCACACTGCAGCTCAACGTGACTGAGCTGTTCGGGTGGGGCGCTGGAGAAGTCGAGGTGTTCGTGACGGAAGTGCGTTTGAAGGGTTGAGGATGGATGTCGGTGGTGGGAGCTCGGTGGCCGAATGGCATAGATGGGCGAACCATTCGATCCCAGCCAGAGCGAGCACTATTCGCTATGCCCGAGACGGTGTTCATGGTGGAGGAGGAGGAGGTGAAGTTGGGATGGTGGGTTCAAGTCTCGTCGACTTGAGGTGGGAGCAAGGCAAGTTCGCAGAGACGAGTTCCAAGGTTGGCCCGCTGTTAAAGACTGGAAGAGTCCGAGAGAGAACGCACGGATGCTACGCGATGAGCCGATGGACCGTTGCAGGAAAACAGGAATAAAAACCGGACACAGGCCCTATGATACGCCGCCAAATCACTCGAGTGTTGTGTAGGGGGGTGTGCAGTGGATGTAGGAGTGGAGGTAGGTATGGAAATGGTCGTTGAAAGTCGAGGTTGATGGATGGCTGAGAAGCGTGGCCGAGTGCCGGCAGAGAATACTAGTAGAAGAATGGTACTATAGGTATTTTCGCCTGCACACTTGGGACCTCAACTCCATCCAGCATAGTCCTCTAGCCAATGTCGAAGCGTCAGGACATGCAGCTAACCGCGTATGGATTGATTGAATAGGACAAGACGACGGACTCTGGACAGTGATGAAGGAGCACATCAGTCACTAAGTATCCATGTACTGTATATCAGGAATCACCAGCCATCTATGTACTGGACGTGCATATATATGTACGAACATCTATATGTACGAACATCAGGAACAACAAGTATCCCCGATATCCATATAGCAAGCAAGCAAGCAATCAAGAAGCAATGAATACCGGTAAACATCGACCATGTACATGTAGCCAGCTCCCCGATCACCACGCATCTCGAGGATACTTTAGCCAAACGAGATACATATACAACTCCAGGCTCCGTGCTCCCCAGCCCAGCCCAGCCCAGCCATCGAGCTAGAACTAACGAGTGTGTTGCTGTTGCTTTCTTTTACTCCCTTAATAATCCATCCGCCCTGTTTCCTGCACTGACAGGTGGGCTGCACGTACAAGTATGCACAAGCCTTAGAGAAAACCAAGCCGAAGAGTGAGAAAGCCTCTCCCAATCAGCTGTATACTGGACCAGGGGAACTTCATGGCTGTCCAACGAATCAGACGGCGTTGTTCATAAAAGTTACATTGGGAGTCCCAATATCGGCAGCACCCATGTTCTTAATACCACTCACTGCTCAATAAAGCGTACCAGAAACAAGAGCTGCTTCAGCAATGTTGGAATATCGGGATCGGGGCAAGGAAATCATACTCGATCCAAACGAGTTTGAGTCTGGACTCTGTAGATCCCAACGAAACAACTCTTGAACAAAGTCTCATATTGTATACGAGTGACTTACAGCCGCAGCCCTGTAGTCAAAGCTTCGTGTACCTAGGTATCTATCGATGGATATCCATCACATCCCCATCGCCTAGGTACAACCCAAGCAACGTGCAATCCACCCCTTAAAACTGCTCTCCTGAACCACATCGTGACGACACGGTCCCAGATCAAGACATCTCTCCTGAGCAATCGTCCCAACCAACGGCTTCCTCGGGACTTGCCCTCTGGAGCGGGGAAGCAAGGTCGACACCTGCAGATGGACTGAAAAAAGCACTACACACTAGTGACTAGCCAGGGACCAACCTTGGAAAACCAATGGAAGACAAAAGGCAACCTTGGCATCCTGACAACTACAACCTTCCATTACCTACATACCATTTGCACTTTGAGGTCGCTAATTATCTCGAGGAATTTGTAACTTTGCAAGGAACCAACATCGTCTTTAACAGTAGCGCCCATGGAGACCGCGCCACTTCCATTGCACTCCTCCACCCATCTCTAAGAACATTTGACACCATAAGGATGTCCCCCATTGATACCCGATTTGACGTCCCAACTACAACAACCAGCATTCTACAGACAGCCATTTCATTAGCATTAAACTCTTTCAAATATTACGTCGCAGAGTCAGTGGCTTCACTTACACACCAATACTTCACAGTGCTATCGCACACGATCCATGCTGTGCCTTCATTCTCGACGCACCAGTTTACAGTGCCAGTTCTGGTGCATTGATCTCGGTCTCGATAGCAACATTTGTTTCCGGGCGTGCACTGAGTGAGGATAAATTAGTCCTTTGGAACGAGCCATGGATGATCAAAGGATGAGGACGCTTACTGATGCGGATGCAAGGGAAGTAAATCCGAGGGTGACGGACAGGGCGTGAAAGGTCTTCATCGTGCCAGATTTGTTTTCGATGGTGAGAAGGAGATGATGTTTTTTGTCCACTTCATCTCTGGAGGTCTTATATAGGCCAGCACTATTTCTACCGCACATTCTCCTAATCCTACTGCACCCGTATTACGCCTACCGCACATGCCGAACATATGCAAATGTTGTTCTTTTAGCTATAGATAATTACCGCACATACCGAACAACGGGACTTCTAGCCAACCAGATTGCTTAATATGGCCCCGTGTATATACACTGTCATGAGCAAATGTTGTTGTTTTATCCTGTATAGGATGAATTGTGGGGGCTCCACATGCCTACATGAAGAGATGGATTTGAACTACAATGACCGGTTTTCGGACAGTGTCCGTCGAAACTGCTAGGCACACGCGTTGCGAGAACAATTGGATACGACCACTGGAATACATATAGATGGATCCATCTCGATTCGCACTTCTGCATGGTTCCGCCATACATCGGCGCACAACAGAACTTTGCGTCGATTGCATTGAAGCTGTGGTTACTCGAGACTATAGTATCAGAGATCTTCGTGCAAGGTCAATATATAGTATGCAAGATCAGACTGGTACAAAAGACCATTTCCACGGTGATCAACGAAGGACAACAAAAGCATAAAACACAAATATGATCTCCTACATCACGCTCTCTTATTGTGCTTGCAAAAAAGACGTGGACACTTAGCACGAATCTACGCATTAATTAAGTGGGGATCCAGTGTAATTCTGCCGGTGATAAGTAAGCTGTATATCGGTCCGAGGGTATATCAGCGTATACTAGTTATGATGTCTGGCTAGGAACGGCTAGTCACCTCAGGGATACAGAGATAGCGGGTAATTTCTGATTATTAAACATAGATTACAGTAGCTAGATGGCGGTAAGTGTATGGAGCGTGCTTTAAAACCCTTGTAAACCACCCCTGGATCTCCACTATCTAATGCGTAGATTCGTGCCAAGTGTCCACGTCTTTTTTGCAAGCACAATAATACGTACGAGTACCACAACATCGGCACACCCTCCTTTCGTGGAACATCATAGTCTATGACGGCTGAGAAACCCAAACCAGAGCGCGGTAGGATGAACCAGACGTGCTGTAGAAATAGTGGCGACCAAGAGAAATAGCCTCAATACCAAATTCGAAGCCCGAGAAAGGACGCGAACAACAACTATATTTGAACTCGCTCACCATACCGAAGCTACATAAAAGGCTAATGAAACCACTGGAACCGGGATAGAATAAACAGTAGCCTCCAAATCCTTCTTCTCAGAAAAACAAACTTTCACTCACCCCTCGGGCACCCCGACAATAACATCTCCACTTAATCCTACCAGATCTCTCCAACAAGACATCATGAGTGAATTCTGTATGTACAGACAAGAAGAAACCCACAAAACAACCGGTTTTATCCCAATGTGACCAATAAAGATATTTTCCACCTGGATCAATAATCACTGGTGATGCGTGAATAGCACGGAAACAACCCCCTTTGGAACTGAAGAAACCCAAGCGTCAGAACACGAATAGCTCAAATCACCATGAAGGAACAAAAGTCACCGAGATGTTCTCTTGGGGAAAAAGTGATTGTGCCAAACCAATCTTCAATTCCCTAATCCTAACAACCGACTAAAACACTCCAATCCACGATTATTACCACACCCAACCAGAGCCAGACTTCAGAAGCGGCATTACAAGATGCATATCTAGAACAAAGTGTCTTGCCACCAACGTGTGCACAGCCTTCTACGCCGACACAATTCCCAAAGTGCCTTAAGGCACCTAAAAACGCCTACTTTTAGACTCGTGACATATGAGAAATTCCAGTAGACGACGACTCCTTAAATCATCCTACACTAATATCCATACCACAATCTGCCTAATACCGGTAACTAACAACCCGTCGTCCATCTCCATACTGAGCATTCTCAACCGGCTCAACCTCATCAGCATATCGTGGCACAGGCGGCGCGTACCGTCCCCCATAACCTTCAGCATCAAGCACAATCGGCTCTCCCCTCGCAGGAGGTGGCGGCGGCATCGCTCGTCTGGCGTATGCCTCGGGGTGTACGCTCCCAGGACGAACAGTATACTCCGGAATTCGTGGAGCTTCCGGGTGGACGCTGAATGCGCGAGGCACGTACTCCCGCGCTGCATCATCAAATCTTGGTGGAGGAGGTCGTGCAAATCCATCATCGTCGTAATCCTGTCCACGCATGGAGCGAGCCGCAGAGACTGCTTGTGGGTGTACAGAGTAGGCACGCTCGCGCCGATCGACTTCCACCGGGATGGCTTGAGGGCGAACAGAGAAGGCCCTCTCGCGAGCACGGTGATCCACAATTTCGGCGTCTGGAACGCGGGAATAAGCCCGAGCTCGCGGGGGTGGAGGCATGCCGCGGAATTGATCTTCGTCATACGGATCAGCCACGCGAATTGGTGCTCGAGTTGAGGCTCGTTCGTAGCGAGGATCAATTTCGGCGCGACGTGGACTAGCATAAACAGGCGCTGGTTCGGCGTAGTATCTCGTACCAAACTCATCGACGATGACTTGTCGTGCCGGTGGGGGAGGCATGAGTGCAGGACTGCGGACTCGAGCATATGGGTCTGCAACTCGTGGCGGAGAGGGTGAACGAGGTGCGCGCATGTAGCGGACGCCGTCAGGTCGAACAGAGGGCTCGCGGTAGACAGGCTCTCGTGCATAGGGTCGTTCAATGATATCGTAGGCTGGCTCTGCATGCGGTGCGTATCCTGGCGACATTGGTCGTCTTGCGTGCTGTAAGCTTGCGACTCGTCTCAGGTCCTGGGTGCCTCGCTCTCGTTCTGGTCGTCGAAGGACAGCTGGTGGGGGCATTGCAACGCGGTCAAGATCATCAGCTGATCGGTAGCCTCGAGGAGATTGGTCATATTCATAGTAAGCAGAATGAGGACGTGCAATGCGAGGAGAGGTATCAACAGCAACGGGCGCTTCACGGTAGCTTGTACGTCTCGAAGGAGCGTGATCAGCACGACCAAAGCCTGTTGGAGAAATTGGTTCTGGTTTGATATAAGGTTCTGGTGACATCAAAGGTTGGGGTATTGATTGTGGCTGTGGATGAAATTGTATTGGTTGCTGTGGCTGTCTCGGCTTCTTCTTCGGCTTTGATCTTGCATCAGGTGAAGCGCCGCGTTTACGTTTCGCAGATGCGGTCGCATGAGCGGTTGCTCTCCTGGAGGCCTTTCCTTTGCCTTTGGCGCCGTTCGGTGAAGAGCGACGTGAACCATTGCCAGAGGGTCTTCCATTGCCATTGTATCCGCCTGCTTGAGCAGCTGATTGGCCATATCGTGCAGAACTGCCTTCGTCTCGGAGTGTATTTACCATGGGCGATATTCGTGATGGCTGAGGAGCGGCGGGTGTTGGAATGTGATTGACAGCGACAGATATAGGAGAATGTATTCGATCGCCTGAATCATTTCGAGAATGTTGGGGCTGTCTTCCTTGGGGTCTGACCTCGGAGGCTGCAGGACGCTGGTTGTTATAGGCCAAAGGCTGGCTACCGTGTACTGATCCTCCAAAGGCCTGCGGCGCAGGTGGCTCGTAATCGTCTTCTTCCTCTTCCTCATCCCACTCTGGCTCCCAATGCTCTTCCATATCATCATGTTCCGTGTCATATCCAAGACCAGGAATAGTAATCACTTGACGCTGCTGTTCAGCGCCACCTATAGCTTGATGTGGATCGACGGCAATCTGGGCAGGCGGTTCATACTCTTCGTAAAGATCATCGTCAGCATCTGACATCTCCATAGCATCGGGATCAGGGTCATTTGGATCAGGATGGGGATCAGAGCGTTCTGTGGACCATGTGTTCGCCTTACTTGAATAGTAAGAGTTCTCATCAAAGGACTCACTCGAAGCAGCATCTACGACAGGGACAGGAGTCGGTGATTTGATACCAGAAACAGCGGGCACTTTGGCCTGCGCCTTTGCCAAAGCATCGGCAATGTTGTGCTGGTTGGTATCTTCCCTTTCCTTCTCCTTGACCTGTAACTCCTGATGGAGCAGCTTTTCTATGCGTTGGCGCGAATTTTTCAATTCTTGCAAGCGATCTGCCTGCAGCTTTTCTTGGCTGGCCTGATGCCGACGCTGCTCCTTAAGCTTCATTTCAGCCTTGTTCAATACGTCGGACTTTTGTAGAAGAATCGGGTTGAATTGCGGAGTGGTCGCAACGGTAGTTTTTGACTGCTGAGGTGTAGTAGCAGCGGTGTTGTTCCATGGATGTTGGGGTAGTGGCGTGGCCAGCGCAGGAGATGAGGAGGATGCTATGTTATTCAAGCCAGGAGGGAATTGAAAGGTAGTCGGAGTGCTGTTGTTGGCAGTGAACGTCGCATGTGGTGTCGATGTGCCATTTTGAAAGGGAGCATTTGCATTAGCAGACTCGGCCAGTCCAGCGCCGTTGGTCAACTTGATGTTGAAGCGCGGATGGCTGCCAGACTTTGCCTCATTATAGAGGGCGATAATCTTCCTATACGTCTCCTGCGAGCGCGCATCCTGATGATAACTTGAAGAGACAGCAGTCGCCATGATGAAGTTGGTGGTCTGACAGTATCTGTCTACAGTCGGACCTTTGTTAAATACACACAAAAATCAGGCTCATGGCCAATGCTCGCGCGTGCTGGTGTTGTAAGCAGAGATCGTGATCAATCTGGACGATGGAAGTTGTTTGGAAGTACTGGGACCTGAGAAAGTCACCTCTGGCGGGAGTTGGCCCTTGGCGCGCTAGGCCGAAAACGTTCGTAACAACAAATCTGTGACTGGTGGGCAGAAAAGACGTCGACACCGCTTTGGCATTAACAATCCAAACCCCTCTATATTGAAGACTCAACTCCCCTTCTCCAATCTTTAGCATTCCTTTATTCCATATCTTCAGTCATGACAGACCTCTTCGACAAGCGGCCTGTCTTTTTCTTCGACATTGATAATTGCGTAAGTATTTCTACTTTGGGAAATCCTTCACATCGCTGACGATGAGTGCATGGACAGTTATATCCAAGGAGTTTGTAATCCTGCGTCTAGAACTAGTAGTGATTAAACTCACGATATCTACAGGCACAAGAATACAGAATATCATGGGCGACTTAATTGGTGAGTCAATCATTTCTTCACTAATTGTTCGTCATGCCATCCTCACTTACACTTTTGCCTATACAACAGCTTCGAAAAGTTCTCCCCCATCAACGTTTCAAATCTTCTCTTTTCAAAATCCCCTGCATCTTTAGATTGTTTCCCTGTCTCACTATCATCATCCCAAGAAACCCAGTTCTAACAACCCCACCACAGATAAATACTTCCAAACCCACCTTTCCCTCCCCGCAGCCGAAGCCACAGCCCTACACATGAAATACTACCACTCCTACGGCCTAGCAATAGAAGGTCTAGTCCGCCACCACAGAGTCGACGCTCTAGACTTCAATTCCAAGGTAGACGACGCCGTTCCCCTCGAAAACATCCTTTCTCCCAATCCCCAACTCCAAGCCTTCCTCGCCTCCTTCGATCCGAAGAAGGTGAAATTATGGCTGTTGACGAATGCCCATGTTACGCACGGGAAAAGGGTGGTGAGATTGTTGGGTGTGGACGGGTTCTTCGAAGGGATTACGTATTGTGATTATGCAGAGGCCGAGACAAAGGGACGGTTGTTGGCAAAGCCGGAGAGGGGGATGTGGGAGAAGGCCATGAGCGAGGCTGGGCTCGAGAAGGTGGAGGACTGTTATTTTGTTGGTATGTCTTTTCACTTCACTTTCCTCCTCTCTACCTCCATTCTATACCTTTACCCTATTCGTCTATCTTCCCCTCTCCCTTCCCGAAAGTAACCATTCTAATACCACACTCTTCTCACAGATGACTCATACATCAACGCCAAAGGCGCAACAGAAATGGGTTGGAAAGCAATTCATTTCGTCGAGAAGGAATTAGATCTCCCCGAACCACCGGCTAGTCAATATCGCATCCGAGAACTGGAAGAGATACGGAATGTATTTCCGCAATTTTTCAAAGAGGGATGAGCTAGGGAACGTCTCGAAACATCCTTTTGCGTTGTGATTCTTAGATTCTAGAATTGATTGAGTGTTGCTTAGACGGTTAGAGAGGTGGTGTGTTGATGTGCATGAATGTGTTACCATTGAACAGGTGCGATATTGGCATCAGTAGTATCGGATACCTGTCATTGAAATGCGAGGGACTGGTTTTCGAGATATTGATAGATCAAGTGTGACAGCATCGAAGTGGATCTGAGAAAAGATTTGCAGGAACTCCAATTGATTAAGCATAGTCAATCCAAGATCGACATGGCGATCATTTTGGCCATTCGTACTCCGAGAATTGCCAAAAAAAGAGATTGCAACACTGATCAAACTCAAGCGCGGATTGGATACTTAAAGGCCGATATCAAACGAGCTATTCAATTACCAGAATGCGACCAATTGACTTCCCCAATGTGACCTTGGGAACTTCAAAGACCGACATTTTGATCCAAAGATGTTGCGAGATGATCCAAACGTAATATCAACCGAACAATAGCCCACCACGCTCATAAAAATGGATTCGTAGCATCAACCACATCCTCCCCCTCTTCTTCAACCTTCTTCTTACGCCTCTCATTTCCCATTTCCAAAAGCCTCGATGATGCCTGGCCGACAAGTACTGGTCCCTCTCCCTGCTCAGCCTCTTGTCGGACACGTTCCAACCGTGTCCGCTCCTGGAGCACTGTCTGTGTTTCATAATCTTGCCATTCTTGTTTTTGGTGCCTTGCTGAGTTGGTAGCATCCACACGATCATTTTCCTCTGCCGTCACATCCACACCCCTCTTGTGCTTTTCGTTCTGTAGGTCATCAGGAGTTGGAGGTGGTATCTCCGTCATCCTTTCCTTGCTCCTCTCGACCTGGTAGGGACTTAATTCTCCTCCGCCAGTACCTTGTGACTGCCCTTCTCGATAGGCTGCCATCATCCGATCTCGGTCCTGTTGCTCCATAAGCAGCGATTGATCCTGATGTTCTAGCGGTACTCTAGTCGTCAGTTGTGCGTTTCCTTCGCTCCGAGGATCATAAGCCCGATCTCTTACGAAATGAGAGATGCGGGCTTCCTGCAGCAAGGATATGCTTTGTTGCTCAAGCATTAGCAATTGCCTCTGCGTCTCTGGATCCGTCGACTCGTCGTCTTCTTCGTCGTTGTTGTCGTCCACAGCGTCCACAATCTCAAAACTCTCCTCAGAAACCTGTCCATCCTCCTCCTTCTCCTTTTCCTTCTTCAAATGCCTCCCATACTCCTCCCACAACTCATCAACCGCACACCCAATACATTCCTCCCAAAACGTCTTTTCTTTATATACCCTATCCCTCAATGTCTCATTAATCTTCACAACCGTTCCATCTCCAAACCTCCTCTCCAAATAATCCAAGAAGTACCCCGTATGCTGATATCCAGCATCCCAATCCCCACCCGCCTCTTTCTTCCAATGGGGCGGCACAAACCCTGCTCTCAATCTGACGAAATCTGCGATTCCCTCGATGAGACCACCAGGACAGGATCCACGAGCGTTCCATTGCCAACAGTGAACCATTTCGTGTGTAATTACACCCATGACTTCTTTCTCGAAGCCATCTTTGTGCATCTGTCCCTCGATGTAGGAGGTGGAGAAATGGATTTCTTTGTGATCGCTGTCAATGTCGGAGCCAGTTGTGTATGCGACTCCGGGCATGTCTCTTAAAATGAGGGTTATGCTGCGTGTTTGAGGGATAATGGAGCATGGTGTGTAGAGCCATGCTAGGGTGGCTTCGACAGCGTTTTGGAGAACGGAGCCGGAGGAGGGGAGAGAGAGGAAGGCAAGGGAGCCTTTGGAAGATAGATCGCGGATCTCGAGGCGGAGTAGCGGTTTGCGAGGGAGAGCAGGTACTGGAGGGTGCTTTGGTTTGGGCTTCGAGATCGCGGGTGTCGTTGGTTGTTGGAAGTATTGGGGTGTTGTTGGAGGCATGGTGATACTTGCAAGGGACGGATCTGAACGCCTCGAACTGTCCTAATATTCTACGTCCTGGCTGCAGGTGGAGAAGGCTTATTTACTATGGGAGGGACGAGTGACGTTTGTCAAAAGGCTATATGTATTGGCAAAGTTATTGCAAAGAGTGAGAGCAGTAGAATGATGAGATTGAATTATTCTATGACTACAGCATAAAAGACATCCAGAAATGAGAAGATTGCGGTTGAGGGAAGGGTGACTACATCTTACTTCACCAAAATGAGGTTGAAGCTCGGGAGTCAATCAGGTTAGCGCCCCGACAAGAGCTCCTCCCGTCCCGAGGGCACGCGTCGAGGAGATTGTGGACTCGGAATTCATCAGGCTTGCAAGGTTTCGAACCTTAACAACACTCCACCTGAAGGCTTGACGTGATGCTATCTTTTCGGTATTTCTCCTCGGGTGTAGCAGTATCGGAGCAAAGATCTTGTCCTTGAAAATCCTCCGCTCGAGCTCTGGCAACACAAAACCAAATCGGTTAGAAGTTACTATCGCCGTTGTTATGACAAGTTGACGTGATATATACCGACTTTAGATTATGATTAGAGAGTGCTGTTTCGAGAGCTTCGCCATGGGCTCTGAATCCAAAGCCGTTTTATTTCCTCAAACGTGGTGATTCGAAAACATGTGCACGATCAAATTCCCTTTATACTAGCAACTGAATGTTCCTTCCATTGGTCGTTTGTTCCCAGGCCGTTAGTTGCCACTTTGGCAATAAACCAGCATCAGTTTCTGCTTTCTAATCAGTTGAATGGCAGGATGAATAACAATCCGTGTCATATGAAGGCAAGTTAGAAACCCCGTAACGTAAGATAGCTGTCAAACATCTCGAGGCTGTACACCTAGTATAGATAGCTTGGGAGCTATTCTAGCCGCTCGACGAACTCAGGTTTCAAACGACCGAGCTCGGATGCTTAGCAGGGTTGCGCGTTCTACCTGTGTTCTAGAGGTCCTCAAAATGTAAACGGTAATAGTAGGAAACTAGCGTACCACAGTGACTGGTGAAACCAAAATGGTTCCCGACCAAAGATTCTTGGAGACGAGCAACGTCTTGGGGATGAAATCTCATGGCAATTCACGACCCGTTGACTGCAACGATCATCTGTCAGATCCAGACTTCCTGACCCCAGAATGCATCGCGAAAGCTAGAGACATGGTTAGTGGATGATCGGAGCTCAATTGGCGCCAGGAGAATCTCTCCAATCCCGTTGTTATTATTGTTGTTGTTGTTGCTCGGACTCCTTTCGATTGTGCAGGCTAGTAGATCGCCATCAGATCTTCTTCGGGGACTTCATGCCGTTCCTGCCTTTGCTACTTCAAACAGAAATAACCTGAGTAACCTTTCGACAGAAGTTTGCAAAAGCACAATTGTTTCGTGAGATGTTCCCCAGGATCAAACCGGTTCCTGATCGTATCGTATAGTATAATTACCATCGGTATGGTATATATGGGCATGGGCACAGCTCGTATGCCGCACGCCGTGTGCCGCAGAACCACAATACCGTCGTAGGTGGCGGTTCTCATTCTGGTTGAGCGGCACGCAAGCCTGAAGATGGATGGGATTGTGCCACTGGCTTGCCACAAAACGGTCGTCTCGAGGCCCGATTGAGTGACGGGTTTGGTTTCCAGAGAAACGATTAGTAGCCTTGGTGTCAGCCACGCGGATGGGTTCGTTCCAACTTCCAAGGAAATACAGAGCGTAACCAAGTCGGGTCAGAACAAGTCCTGACGTATGTACACCTGGCCAATCACAAAAATAAGCCGTCAACTGCCTGTGGCGTTGTGATGTGGCAAACTAGAAGAAGTAGTGTCTCAAGGTGACGGGTATGGGGACGCGTCTGGTTCGACTCGGCACACAAGGCGAGATGCAGAGGGCCGTCCAAGCCGTTGAACGAATCATGCAGGAGTTTGTTCAGCTAAATATTCATGTGCATGTGGAGAGAGTGTCAATGACTTCGGGATGCCCATGCTGAGCCAGACCAGCAACAGCCCGAGATCATGCTACAGAGGTTCAAGTACCATTGGGGAACGGGAATGGGATCAGACAGGGTCGTTGCTCGGAAATGAGACGCAAGCTAACAGACGATGCAGCATATCAACACACATTGCCATGGGCGATGAAACTGCAACGGGGAGAAATGCCATGGCCACCTCATGATTCACGTTGGTGCCTTGTTTGCTCCCGTCTCCGCCCACTGGTAAGCCGTGAGGTGCACAGACGAGACGGCTAGAGGTCCTCCTGGTAGGCCTACCTAAGGTACCTAGGTAGGGGCAACACAGCCTTGCGTTTGGCTGTGGCCGGGGAAAGGAGTGCAGGTGGGTGTTGTGGAAGGTAAGGTCCGGGTAGATGTGACGTTGACATCAGCATCAAGGTCAGAGTCGACGCGACTATTTAGACCTTTCTCAATCGCTCTCTGCTTCCTTTCCCCATCAACAACAACAAATCAAACTCACTCCATCAACCAAACCACTCTTCAAGACCAAATCACTCCTCACAACCAATCCACCCTCCACTCACTCAACTCACTCTCACCAACCCAACTACCATCAACATGCGTTTCTCAACCGTCGCCGTCGCCATCTTCGCTACCGTTGCCAGTGCTCAGGACACCAGCTCTCTCAGCTCAGCCAGCTCAGCTTCGTCTGCAGTCGAGTCCGGTATCAGCTCTGCCCTCGCTAGTGGATCATCTATCATCAGCAGTGCACAGTCTAGTGCCTCGTCCGCCATTGCTTCCATCACCAGCTCCGCAAACTCTGCTCTCTCGTCTGCTGGCTCTCGTGGTGCTTCCCTCAGCAGCGTCCTGGCCACCGAGACGAACACTGCCTCAATCTCCTCCCTCTCTTCTGAGATCGCCAGTTTGAGCCACGCCCAGACGTCCATCACCAGCGTTGCCTCAAGCAAGGCCTCCTCAGCCTCAGCTTCAGCCAGCTCCAAAATCTCCTCCGGTGCGAGCTCTGCAGCCAGGTTGGTCTCCACATGTCTCTTACTTCAATGAACAATGCTAACATTCACAGTGCTACCTCCTCCGCCGGTGCCGACAAGATGATGCCCATGGCCGGTGCTGGTCTCGCTGCCTTCGTCGCTGCCCTCTTGTAGGTTGTAGAGAACAGTCCACCCACTCGAGAATAATGTTGAGAAGCATTGGTGGGTACCAGGTGGTTCATTTGTCGCGGTCTTCACAATGGGAATTAATGCATATATCCCAATCGTACCCACTATCAGGGGGATAGAGTCTTCGGCTAGAACTCATCCCAAAATGTAATCCAGTTAATACTATATCTGATTTTCAGTTTCCTGTGCCACCATATATGTTCATCAAAATACTAGACCTGTTCCTGTGAACTTAATTATTGACGTTAGTCTTGCCATTAAGTCGGCTCTTTTTGTTTTGTTCAATGAGGTATAGCTTCTCCGGTTGGTCAAGATCCAAAGAAGCTGCGTAGCACCTATTCGCCTTCTGCCGAGGTTCTTTCCATAGAATGTTGTGATGTCCGCGATAGTGTAGTAGTAAATGCCCCAAAACATGCCACCTTCGAAGTACAGCTAGAGGAAATCGCCATTACACGGGCCTATTCTTTGCAAAACAGAATGTTGGTGAGCAAGTGAGGTTGGAACTTGGAAGCGCATTCCGGCAGAGATAAGAAAATCGTGATCCTCTAGTGACCCTCGTTCCATCCGAGCTTCTTCGTCCCCACGCACCATATCAAGGACTTCAACACAACCCAACCATCAGCCATTCGAACTCGCCCACATCATGTCCTCCCTCTTCGTGCGTCCACGGGCGTTCCGCGCAGCTCCTCAGATTTTGCTGCAATCTCGATGCACAGCTCCCCGAAACCTACAACGCCGCACTCTAGTCACCGCAGAGAAGGACAAGGTCGGAGCTTTCAAGGGCAAGAAGGGCAGTGATGGAAAGTACACAGTGTCTCTCATTGAGGGTGACGGTATCGGCCCAGAAATCGCAAAGTCTGTCAAGGACATCTACCAGGTAAGGTGGTGGGATAGCAATGGCTGGATGCTGGACTAAAGAACATTCGCAAGGCCGCTGGAGTCCCGATAAAATGGGAGCCAATTGATGTTACGCCCCGCGTGGTTGACGGAAAGACTGTTATCCCCGACGAATCCATTGCCAGCGTAGGAAGGAATTTCGTTGCACTCAAGGGACCACTCGCAACGCCAATTGGAAAGGGACATGTCAGTTTGAACTTGACGCTGCGACGGACATTCAACTTGTTTGCCAACGTCCGTCCTTGCAAGAGCATCGCTGGATACAAGACCCCATATGACAACGTGGACACCGTCCTCATCCGTGAGAACACCGAAGGAGAATACTCAGGAATTGAGCACGTAGTCGTTGATGGTGTCGTCCAATCCATCAAGCTCATCACACGCGAAGCCTCCGAACGCGTCATCCGATTTGCATTCCAGTACGCGAGAGACGTTGGACGAAAGAAGGTGCGAGCTGTGCACAAGGCCACAATCATGAAGATGAGCGACGGTCTTTTCCTCAGCATCGCCCGAGAAATCGCAAAGGAATACCCGGATATCGAGTTCGACGCTGAATTATTGGACAACACTTGCCTCAAGATGGTAACCGACCCCGTCCCATACAACGACAAAGTCCTCGTTATGCCTAACCTCTACGGAGACATTCTCTCCGACATGTCTGCTGGTCTGATTGGTGGTCTTGGTCTTACGCCTTCCGGTAACATTGGAGACGAGTGCAGTATTTTCGAGGCTGTCCACGGATCCGCACCAGATATCGCTGGCAAGAATCTCGCCAACCCTACTGCCCTCCTCTTATCCAGCATCATGATGTTGCAACACATGGGCCTCAACCAACACGCCGACCAAATCCAGGCCGCCATCTTTAAGGTGCTCGCAGAGGGAAAGACAATCACGGGTGACTTGGGAGGAAAATCAAAGACAAACGAGTACGCGGAGGCAGTCATGAAGGCACTATGAGTGGGTCCGATCTGATGTTGAACGTAATGGATAAGACGAAGTTTTTGAAATTGGTCGCATTTGTACATATGTACCATTAGAAGGCTGCGAACTGTAGGGCCATGAACGACTAGAGATTTAATGGGCATTTCTGCGATTCATTGCTAGGGAGTCATGGGGAACGAGACTGTGTGATTGGTGCATGCTCATTTTAACTTGCCCTTACGAACTTCTGTCTCATCTTCTGGTAGCATGGTTGACGAAATAAATGCTGGATCATGGCTTCGACAGTGTATGTCTTGCTTCACCCTTTTGAGCATTAGTAGCTCTCTACGCTTAATAACTAAATTAGAAAAGCCATCTCGAGCTTCTAGAGCGGATATACTGCGTCCGAAATCGATCTCTTTCGGAGCGGCGAGGGTCGACGTGAACCGCCCTCTTAGATACTCCATCCAAGCATTCCATCACGTTAAATTGTCTCCCAAACGCAGATGATGGCATGAGAATCTTTGATATCCACGTCCTTTGGTAATCGATAATCCTCCATTCTCACGAACAAAGACTGAGCAAGATCATTGTAGCAAGCAGAGCGAGGCTTTGTGATGTCTATAGCTGTAAGTCGAATTGATGAGCAATATTACGCTCAGATGCGATGTATGGGATGGTGAAAGAGTGGGTTTGATATCATACTGTTAATGTAAACGATTACCGTTTCTCCTCTCCGATCTATGACATCCCATCCACCACACCTGANAAAAAAAAAAAAAAAGACAAGACTTTGAAAGAAAAAGAGAATTCCACGAATGGCGGTACTGGGCTTCACAAGCGTTAGCACTCATCCCTTTTTTACCTTCAAGAATGGATTGTGAAGAGTGAAACTCACAATCGAACCCAGGCTGGCGCGGATTTGATTTTCTTTTGAAGGTGACGGCTTCAGATAGTTCACCACAACGCGACGTCATACCACTGAGGAAATGGTTAGCTGTTGTTTGTGTCTGAGGTAAGGTGTATGGAGGGAGGCACGAACCTAGACCATACCACCTTTTCATGAGGGTAGGATTTGGGGGAGTGTGAGTATATGATGGCTAGATTGGTTGAGGCTGTTGGAAGAAGGGTTGAAGTGATGGGATCAATGGCGGGTGAGATGCCGTTGTAATTTGATCGGTGATTCTCGCACGGCTTTCTGCAAGAAAATTGACGGCGGTTGTTTTTGGATGTTTGGCCGGTAAGGTTGAGGTTGGTGGTTTCTTTGTTTGGGTTTATCAATAATTGAGTCTCAGGGTTCTAATTGACCGTGGTTATCATGGCGTGTGTATAGGGCTTTACTGTGGGTATCAAAGATCGAAGATTGGGTATGGTTGGTTTTCATATGGTGACTGTTAGTTTGGATTGACATTGTGGAAATGCAGAGGAAGAAGGTGACCGCTCCCCGAAGACTGAAAAAGAATGGGATATCAATGGGGTTGGCAATGCCGCTATTCTCATCACCGCTCTGGTTCAATGTCATTTTTTAACATCTATCTCAACTATGGGAGATCCCAGAGCTCCAGGACCAGATAATAGTTTACCAAAACCTGGTTGCTTGGTTTGCGTCAAAGCTCACACATCGCTATTAACATCAGTACAGCCATCAAAACCCCTTCCTTCGTTTATAAGTATCATATAAAGATGAGGATGTGAAAAGTCAAGAGAAGGAAATGAAATTAACGGAAAATTGATAGTTGGGTTGAACAACGAGCCTTTTCGGCTCGTCCTGTTGTGGTGTGGAGGCACGCTTCAATTGAATGACAAGGACGGATCAGGCCTGCTTACTCAAGTAATACTTTGGCATGTCTATCGTGAGTGAGTCCAGGGCATCCTGTCAAGGGAATGCTCACTTGTTCCATTCCAGAAGAGGAGTCGTCCATGAGCTATATGCCAGGGTTTTTGATCGATACGGTACTGCCAGACTGCGGAGGTATAGGTTTGATCGTGGCAGCTCGATTTTGGATTTTTGGGGCAAACCTCAAAGCATCTCGCGTGAGTCTCCAGAGCTGAAGAGAAAATCCTCGGCCATAAAATATCGTTGTCGTATTGCCTAAGGCGTACGAAGGCGACGCTGAGCTTGTTGTATAGGACAAGCCTAGAATTCATCCTGTTCCGCGAGATCGAAAAGCTGTTCGCCTGAAGACTTCGAACTCTGATGGCTAATACAATAATATGAACGCATATATTTGGGATAGACCCCTTGAGCCAATATTGGTCATACTCTCGAGGCTGCTGGAGGAGAAGAATAAAGAAGTGTGTTATCGGCAATAGCCAAGAGATGTAGAGGTCTCGAGCATTCAGTTATTTATTGTCCAATTGCCTGATAATTGATACAATTTGCTGTGATGATGCGGAGGTGGCCGTAGAACTGTTGTATTGTTGAATTGATGAATGAAGTACGGAAGATCCGACGGAGAAATCGGGGGGTTTGCAAAGAGCGAGCAATGTAAAGGTAACAATTACTATTCAAAAACGGATATTGAGCTTCACTGCGGGCAAGGAGGACCAAAAGTTCGAGGGTCAAGGGGACAAGGACTGGTGGATGAGCAGAAAGTAGCATGTAATCAACTAGGAAGAGCGGGATTATTTTCCTGGACCAGCGCTACCGTATTGTAGACATACCGATTAGTGTAATAGTCCCCGATTAGCTGGATGTAGCGCCTCACCACATTGTAATGACACAGCGCTACTCGGTGGTCTCTTGTGTAACAACTCCCAATTAGCCGAGAGTATCTCTGTAGTGCGAGCTAGTAAGACCGACCTGTCTCTCTTCTCTTCTGTCATTCTTCAAACAACATCGAGCAGAAAGCCTCCCCGAGATGTGCGCCCATTGCTGTTCTCAATTGCGATTGGGACATTAAAGGTGCCTATCATCCCCTGCGAGACAACATGACAGCTCCTACACCGCAGTGAGGACTCAACAGACTGGATATTATCCATCGCGAATCGGGGACGTGAAAGACTATCTAGTGATGCAGCCTTCACTTGTAAGTCCCGACGGGCGAAGTAACCGGTATGAAAATTTCGGCTCTGTTAAATGAGGATGAGGATGGGAAAGGGGGTTTGTCGGTGCCACGACAGAAGATTCCGTCAGCAGTGCTACCCGGTGCTATGCAGTGTCAGAGGCGCGTGATATGATCGTGAAGGATGCGGTCCTCAAAATCCCTCGACCCTCAGGTGCTAAATTCCAGGCGCCTTCTTTTGGCCAGATCTCACGGGAATGTAAACTTCCATGCCACGATTAGCATTTCATTCGTTGATTCTTCTTCTCTTGGCTTCGGTCCTTGTTTTAAGGAGGTCGACTGAGGTATGCGAAAGCCAGGCCCGCTTCTGCCGTATTGCTGCAATGTAAGAACTGACATTCTTTACCGACAGTGCCCTAAAGTGAAGTTGACCGCAGCTGAGTTCAGCTTAACATATCAACAACGAAAATGTCCGGGTTATGACACCTGGACCGATCTTGACTCTGATTTCTCAACACATATTCCACCAAAAGAACCCAGCATGCCTACTGTTATCGACATCATAGTACCAGGCGACCTCACCTCCACATATAATGGGCACGCACACCCAACCGACCTGTATATGATCACCAGAACAGCAGATTGGCTACATGTCCGCGCTACACGCCCCGACATCACCTTGCTACCTCCGCCAGTCCCAATGGACAATTCAAATGAAGACCCTGCGAGCCGTTCAAATAACGACGACGTCAAGAACACTTTCAGAATACTCATAATAGTGCTGCTGATAGTAGCCGTCATCTCCATTGCCATAATACGAATCGTCAAGCAGGACAGGAGAAGAAAGAAGGCAGCGGCGAGAGCGGCGGAGATGGAGATGGCGCCCCAAGCAGCCATTCAGCAACAAGTCAGTCACTCAAACGAGGAGCAGTTGCCATCTTATGCAGAGGCGATCGCTGCTGATTGTCATGATCGGAAATCGGGCGAGGCAAGGAGACCTCTTGTCGTGGTCGTTCAGGAGGGTAGGCGAGCGGCGTTACCTCCAGACCCGGCAGATATTGGCAATTTTGCTCGGCCTGGTGGCATCTTTCAGCCGCCTGACAGTGGAACAGCCAACGGAGAAGGAAGCGCAGGTCGGCCATCTATTTTGAAAGATTGACAGCGAAGTCTTAAGCTCGTGACAACAATCAGTCATAGTTTGAAGGGAGCAACTCCACCCGGTGGCAAGGGTGATGAATTGGAGGAAGATACAGGAATAGGATAACTCGCCACGCACTCCGACTCACGACGAAATCCAACAGCGCCCGGCAACATGATGAATCGTTGCTGCGGGACTGTTGGCGTTTCCCACTGGGGTTGCGAGGACTGGACGGTGATTGCAGAATTGCCATCTCCTTGACATACGATCGGTCGGCATTGGTTTGACCTGGGACACGATTTCTATTGTTTCCTGTCGATTTTCGATTGTACTTACTGCCTTCTCTCATGTCCCTAAAGTTCGTGGTTGCCCGGGCTTGAACTGGTCCACAGAAGTCTCGGCACTTCTCTTCCACCTCAATTCAATAATCAAAGACGAGGACATCGCGCAAAAGCTATAGCTATGACATCCTGACGTTGTCTTCCTGGCGAATTCCAGAATGCTGTAAACGTCATTCCTTGGATTCCAGGGTCTTATGCAAAAGCTCGGCGCATACACAGCAGGTAGCAGCTTTCTGGACCGAGTGTTCAATCAAGTTTTCGTATCTTTGCTAGGCATAGAGGATGCTTCCTCGCTCACATCCAGTGGAGCTGGATCAGTGTTTATCTCAAGCGTTACCTTCGCACGTTTAGCTATCTCTTCATCAGATAGATAGATATGGCTGCAACCTACTGGGCCGTCGTTGATCAACGAAACGTCCATCATAGCTTGGAACACACCATCCTTGACTTTGTCGTGATCGTAAAGGTCTTGAACCTTCTTGAAGAAGGCTGTGTAAAGCTCTTTGCCTTTGTCGGGACCAGCGGATTTATGAAAATCTGGCTTTGATCCTTTCTTGGTCGAAGCCAGCAGCGTGAACTGAGACACTGTCTAGATCAGAGTGGCTTCCCCCGGGCTATTTCAAGTCGTGGTACTGACCGCAAAGCACTTCGCCGTTGATATCGGTGACATTATGCTTCCATCTACCCCCCTTTTCGTCGTTCGAATCCCACAGCCTGATTTTCAATAGCTTCGCGGCGCACAGCTCAGAATCCTTCCAGGTGTCATCCCTGCTCACAGCGGCGAAGGCGAGGACGCCTTTTCCAATGGAGGAGACCATCTGCCCATCCACGGAGACGGACGCAGAATGGACGCGTTGCAATATCACTGGGGTTGGTCAGCTGACCGCGAAGCCTCAAACGACATTGCAGTCAGGATAATCGGAATTGTTTGCCTTTCATGGTGCCTATGCCTGCCTGCTGTTTGGACCGAATTTATGCGCTCTCGCGGGCTATGTCTGCGCGGTTTCAGGTCGCCGATTTGAAGCCGGGATCGCGAAGACAATCGACAAGCAATGAAGTTGTCGCGTATGCAGAGCAATTGGCGTGTTTGATGACCTTGTCGGACTGTCGGTGGGCATTTCTTGCCAGCCCAGCTGTGGTGAACCTTTGAAACTCGTCGTGCTTGATCTGTCGACCGCGTCAAAGACGCTAGTGGGCACGAGTCCCAAGGCGTTACCTACCCTACTATTCCTTTGATTCCACAACCCATGAAGCAACCTCCAAGCAACACGACAGCCCTCCCAGAAACACCCCTCGGAAACAAGCCCCAGCAGCGCGTCTCCCATCGCTGGCTCGACACTTAATTCTTCCATCCTCCATCCTCCACCACCCACCCACCCACACAGTCGAACCGCCGCCTTTCTGGCCTCACACATGCACCATGGCAGCTCGGAAGCTTGCGATAGAGATCGACAAATGCTTCAAGAAGGTCGCCGAAGGCGTGCAAGCCTTCGAGAACATCTACGAGAAGATTCACTCGACGACGAATGCCGCACAGAAGGAGAAGCTCGAGGACTCGTTGAAGAAGGAGATCAAGAAGCTGCAGCGCGATCGAGATCGCATTAAGGCATGGGCCGCATCCAACGATATCAAGGACAAGAAGGCGCTGGTCGACCACCGGAAACTGATTGAAACCGTTGGTCTTCTGATACCGACACCGTGATGGCATTACTAACGTGGACCTCAGCAAATGGAGAAGTTCAAGGCCGTGGAGAAGGAGATGAAGACCAAGGCATATTCGAAAGAAGGTTTACAAGCAGCTGCGAAATTGGATCCAAAGGAACAGGAAAAGGCAGAGCTTTGCGATTTCTTGGCCGCCATGGTCGACGAGCTGGAACGACAGATCGAACAAGTCGAGGCCGAGACGGAAGGCATTAATGCCAGCCAGAAGAAGGGCAAGAAGGACACAACGAAAGCCGACCGATTATCGGAATTGGAGCGAACGACGGAACGACATAAATGGCATCAAGGCAGACTGGAGCTGATATTAAGAACGCTCGAGAACGGCAACATTGAAACGGATCAGGTGAAAGCCATTGAAGAGGACATCAAATACTATGTCGAAAACAACGGCGAAGTCGATTTCGAAGAGAACGAATGGATGTACGATGACCTGAATCTGGAAGAGGAAGAAGGTCTATTTGGAATGGGCGCTGAGATGGATCGCGTTTCCTCACAAGATGCACAATCATTGGCAGGAGATGGCGATCCAGAACAACGACCGCCGCCGTCAGGAAAGCAAAAGGCCGTGGAACCTATTCCTGCGGCTCGGAGACCGTCACAGCAACTGAAATCGCCTTTACCAGCGCTGGCTACCTTACATGCGCCCATGCCAACGCCTTCGAACGGAATATCGACCGCTGGTATGAAGCCGGCACCTGTGCCGCCCCGAGGAGAGCCTTTGAAGTACGCATCAGCTGCAGCCGCTGCAGCTGCCGGAGATCAGAATGAACTTGGCATTGCTCCGTTGCCGCCGGCGCCTTCACGAGGACCAATGTTCCCCCCAGGTCTCTCTCCTAGCCCCGCGGCAGCAGTAGCAGCAGCGAAAGCGACACCATCGCCCGCAGTATCGCATCCGCAACCATCAGCGCCTCAAGTACAGCGAATAAACAGTGCAGAGTCACAACCGGTTGGAAAATCGCCTGTGGACAATCAATCGAGTCCAGCCGTAGCAACGAAGGAGCCTAAACCAGCGGAGAGGCCAGAAGCGAAACCTCGGCAGAGTCAAACTGGTGGCAAGAAGGCGGCAGATGTAGAGCAGAGCCCCGAAGCTGCTCAACCGTCCACGCCTGCCCTTACCAATGGCGACACGCATTCTGAGCCGGAAGACGAAGAGTCAGTGTACCATTTGCCATCAAGTCTAAACGACTTGCTAGAATCATTCGAGGCTACCAAGTTGTCAGCGGCAGAGCCTCTATCAAGCGAAAAGTCGCGATCATTGTTTGGCGCAAGCTTTTCTCAGATGCCAGAGTCCGCCGACACAGAACGACCTCGCCACTATCAGCCCCAAACTCCGTACCCCTATTCGCCTTCACATTACCCACAGGAGCCATTGGCGATATTCGACGATCACAGACTCTACTCCCGTGTAGATACTGATACCCTATTCTATGCATTTTACTACAGGCAAGGAACATATCAACAATGGCTGGCGGCGAAAGCACTGAAGAATCAAAGCTGGAGGTTCCACAAGCAGTACCAGACATGGTTTCAGCGACACGAAGAACCGAAGAGTATCACTGAGGATTACGAGCAGGGTACATATCGGTTCTTCGACTACGAGAGCACATGGTGAGTCCTCACTTCTATTCGGTCGCTGAAGTAGTTTTACTCACACAATTTATAGGATGAACCGACGCAAGGCAGATTTCAAGTTCCACTACAAGTGGTTGGAGGACGATCTATGACCGACTAGCTCATATGGCAAGACGTCACTTAGTGTAAGATTTCGTAATCGATGGCGTTGATATGATCGTCAACAGCAGTGACAGCTTATTGGGCTCCTCTTGGGCTTTTCCTATCTCTCATCAATGAGTAGTACGACTGATTATGCTTGCTAATAGATCATCACACTCTCTACCGGTGAGTGCCTAACCGAGCTGTGAAGTGCTGCAGAGCATTGCATACGGTACGGCTGAGAGCATGCTTCGAGAGCTTCCGACAACTTGTCGATGCAGTATTATTCCTATCTTGTCCCTGTGACCGCTGTGTTTGCGGACCTGACCTCTGGATATTTTGGAACCCCGCATGCTTTTGGGCCTTAATGGATGCTCCATCCTTAAGGCATCTGCTAGTACCAGGGCCTCCATCCCTATTCGTAGTAAGAAGTTTTCCCGATTACCGCAGGCTAACCCGTCACCCTCGCTTTCTTGTGAATGAGATTTACAGTCAAAGCTGCAGACTGCTGCCTCGTCGGCAGAAGAACTCATTCTTCGATATTGTGCTGGCCTATCACAGACAAATGAGAAATTTTGATGCAACCGCTGTCTTGACTCAAAGGTTACTACTCAGGAACAGTAATCATCGTCCAATTTTCACACAACAATGCTATAGTAGCTGAAAAGCGAGGTACTTCCTGTGCTTGATTGTTACACCTGGTACATGAAGTCCGTTTTTAAGCCGCATAAAGCGGGGCTCATCCTTGATACGAAGAGGCAAGGCTGAGCGCATCTACTCAAATCTAGGAAGGGCGGTTATGATTATACGAGGCAGAAATAGTTCAAGGAAACTAGCTCGGTGACCAGCAGGGTTATCACTAAGCCGCTGCCACGCAGTCGAATGAACTGGGAGGTTTGTGCATGAAAGAATTCTTGCTATGCCTGAGGTGGGGAGACTTTCGAATTCGAGAGCGGCCTCTCGGGACTACATTTTATACCTCTCTAGCGCAGGTCTGCGAACCAGTTGCCTTCTTCTATTCGCGAATCCAAGCCGGTCAATTCAGCCTCCATCATAATCTAATCTCCACTTTCTTGCGCACGACGCGAGGTTCTCTCACGCAAGTGAGACCTCCCTATCAAGACCGACATCACAAGATCAAGACCGGCTTCATTTGGGCACGCTACGCTGATGGGAACCTTGAAGTATTGACGTGGAGATCCATACACCTATCACTCCACGGTAAGGCTGACTTTGACGTTGAGAAGACAGCCGAGATTTCCGCTAATTGTCGTGAATAGAAATGCTACAAAGCTTAGGAAGGGCCGACATAGGATCAGGTGCAGACAGACCACTTTTGACTCGCTACACCACCGACACCAAGCCCTAAGGTACACTCTTGTTCAGCCTTGCTTATCCTGTGCGGCCCGGTATCCATCTGATGGGCCCTCCTCCCTACCGATCGCTTTTGCGCATTCTGGCGGCACATGTACGAAGCAACTCTAATCCCCCGGCACTCGTACCTACTTGCTGCCTCAATTTTTTTGCTGCATTCTACGTTCGAACTTGACCTGGCCATGCGGGTGGCCTCTTCCAAAGCAACATTTCGTTCCAGGGCTTTCACGCCAAGTGTGCACTCGCCCGTTAAGAGTCTAGTCTCTGCCGCATTGCGCCTGCACGTTTTGATATAGGGTTTTTTGATGTGCAGTATACATACAGCTGGAGCGCGCCTCCGGTTCAACAGAATATTGTGCACTATACAGTACCACTCATCGATACCATCGATTTCAATTCTGCCAGCCTCGCTTTCGCAGCTCAAAGTCATCCTCCCGTGGATAAGCTCAAATCCAATTGCAATCAAGCCTTACACCCTCTCGATACGGCAAGACTTGATCTACGAAAATCAACATGGCGTCTCGTCCTCTCAAACGGGAATATGGTCAGGTAAGTTGCCCGCATTATTCAGCAGCAAGCACACTTGAACAAACCAATAAGCTTCAGCAGGGCTATTCTATCCCATCACGGCAACCTCTTCCTTGGGACGGCCAAGTCAATGACGACGAGGAGGACGCTGACAATTGCTACGATCAAAGAAGATACTCTGCGACTGGCAGTGATCTCGCAACCAGCCCTCCATATGGCTCAAGGCCACCAATGGCTACAAGTGCTTATAGTTCTTATGGATATCCTGCACCATCAAATCCACACGCGCCTTACACTCCTCACTACGCATACGAAAATCAGTCGTACACAACTTCCTACTCTCAACCACACACCGCAAACGAAGGGCGCTCTCCCTCTCCTACAGCATACAGGTCACAATATTCGAACGCAGAGTATTCAACCGCTTACAGTTCCACCCATGAAACCACCCCAGCAATCACTTACACTCACGCAGCAGCTCCAAGTCTTGTAACGTCCACGGATTACTGGAACAATTCTCAACACGGACATGACAGTTATGCCAACTCCGACAATCACTCTCCGGCTCAATGCGGAACAACACACGGCTTGATCCGCACACCTTCTCAGCGCTCGGATGGAAACCGAAGCCAAACTTCAAGCGACGGGTAAGTGACTTTGGTTGCGATATGTTCTCAGCAGCATGTATGCACAGCAAGTGGTGGTTCGAGTCCTGACACGATATCTCAGAAAAGACAGAAGATTTATCTGCAATCGCTATGCGAACGATGAATCGCAATGTTCAGCGGCGTTTGTGCGCAAGGCTGACTTGGCGAGGCACATTGACTGTGTTCATGATAAGAAAGCGCAGCTCAGCTGCCCAGTGCGAAACTGCTCCAGGAAGGGAGATCAGGGATTCACCAGACGTGATCATCGTACGGAGCACTTACGGCACTTCCATCACCGCGATATTCCTAAGCGACCTAGAGGTAATCAGCACATGGACGAGGAAGACGATGACGACGTCCCTCCTTTTTAGTGGCCGACTCCTCAGATTTACCGGACGTTTGCCCGCTAAACACACACTTGGTCCAAACCATCGGCGTTGGAAAAACCTTGTATTCGGACAAGAACCGCCATACTGGAACATTCCTATCAAAGACTTTGCTTTTCTTCTTTTCCCTTTGCCAGTGACCTGCTCTAGGATGACTTGGACCACCGCTTTTCAGGGGGTCAGCGTTTCACATTTGGTAAATTTAACTTCTTGTTGTCATAAACGCTATTTTCTTGGGTCTCCCGTTGATGTACGGCTTTCTGATTTCAATCAACGAAGATTATGAGCAAAGACAGATGAGGGATTAGCACAGTTTTCATGACTTCAATGGAGAACAGATTATGCGGTGATGGTCGAGGCGTAATAAGGGGTCTACTCACGCAAGATGTTGGTCGGTGGGGAGGGGACAACTTGGATGACTCCACAGGTAGCGCTGTCACATTTAATGAATTTTGATTTTGAGGGTATGTAGTTCTTTCGACAATTGCGCTCCACGCTTCCATGACTATATTCCCATCGACTTTGTGATAGTTCCATGTCCATAATTATCAACGTTGCTACGCCTGTGTCTAAATATAACGTTTGAGATCTTGACAAGGCTGTCGATGGACCAGGACCAGGACCAGGACCAGGCATGTGGAGAATGCGTAATGTGGCTGAAACCATGCGCCAAACAGGCGGACCAAGCCTAGCGTGAAGCGTGAACATGTGTACTGCATCAACCTATTGTGCCATTCCCGCTTCTCACTATTCTTTCTCTCCCCCAAGCCCATTCCATTGCTTACGGTACTATGGCTTCTCCCGCAATTGCTGCGCTCTCCAATTCCCCTCTTGATCCTAAGCAGCAAGCACGATACACTCTCCAGCTCGGGAAGGGAATCACTGATCGTTCCGCTGCGTCGTCGTTCAATGCCGTGAGATGTAGGCCAGCGTCTTCGAGGCACAAAGAGCAATGCTAAGCAACCCTTACAGTCAACCACAAGTCCCTACATGACAAAGGGAAGCGGTCTACACGCATCACCTCTCAAAACGCCACCCAATCTGATCTGACCATAACGGACACTTCCAGCGAGGAAGTCGACCAATTCAAATATGCTGGCCAACTCGGCAGCACAAAGAACTCCTATGTTCTCATCTTCGACCAGAGCAAGCAAACATGCACACTAGAACCTCTTGCATCATCGCACACTTTCAACATAACAGCCACGCCATGGGGGACATCGTTAGCCAAGCTCAAGCAAGAATATCCACAACTGCAGGCCAAAACCGAGGAGACGGCGAATGAACCCGTGGGCAACCTAGATGAGGATCCAGACGGGGAAGCAGATGCGGACAATCCCTACGACTTTAGGCACTACCTAACCAGTGCCATTCGTGGCCCTTCTCCTTCTCCCTCACCAGCACTGCGAGCACTAGACAATGGCAAGAATACGCCCCAATCTGTCCAAACACTTCCGAAAGCTATACCTGAGGCCAAACCGAGAAAGAAGGCGGCTTCAAAAGCTTACGATCCTTTGAGGTCCAATCAACGCAAGCCTAAAGCTGCGACAACCGCGGCAAATAAAGCGAAGGCGAAACCGACACCGACAATCAAACTCGATAGACGAGCGTCGACAAGGCCTGGAGACGAGAATAAGAAGGGCTCTACATCAAGCAAGGGTAACGCTAAATCAGACTACTATGTCCATTCTTCGGACGAGGACGAAGAGCCGACTACGAGCCAGCCCGTACACTCGAACGTAGACGAGAATGATGAGCCTGAAGCACGCGGTCTAGAGATTGATTTCGGAGACGATCCACTTCCGAACAAGTCGAATAAGATATTGCCACCAAAACCTGGTGGACCAATATCACTGAATTCTGCAATAAACTCTCCTGACCGGAGGCTGGACGCAGCAGCAGCGCGGCGACAACAGCAGAAAGAGCCATCAGATATCATTGATTTTGGCGACAGTTCCGACAACTTCCATGATGACGAGGAATCTGATACAGAGGAGTTCACACAGCAAAGTAAACAGGATCACGACGTCGACATGCACGATGCTGATGCTGATGCGGATGCTGACGCTGATGCGGATGCTGACTCGGATGTGGATGCAGACGCAGACTCTGACCATGATGATGATATCGAACCTATGCACTTGGGCTCTCCAGCCCACCAGCAGCCACCAACGAACGAGGAAGATGACGAGGGGCTTGATTTTGAGGCAGAGATGCTTCAGGCAATGCAGGATGATGACGGCGAGGGTGAGAGCGAGGAGGAAAGCGAGGCGGAATAAATAACACAAGAAGGAGAATGATACCCACGTCCAAATGACGGCCTGGAATTTTGGTTACCCATACGAGAAGGACACTTTTGATATGTATGGCGTTTGAATCATCTTGGATATATTTGTATGTCTACATGGTTTGGATATCATAGAAAATCTTGATACGAGAGTTTGTCGACATTGATATGACCATGAAGTTACTGAGATGAATAGAGACAAATTCATGAACACCTGGGTCGGTCCAAAGATCTTGCACATGCTGCAAATTTCTCTCTCTCAACTCGCCAGGGCTTCAAACGGGTTCCAAGCATACCATCATCTGTACAACAAACCTAATGATTCTGACCACGCCGTCTTCCCACAAGTCACTCCACCGACTGGAACTTCACGAGGCGCATTTCTTTGATATTCCTCCCAGTGTTAGCCAATCAAACCATGTTCAATAAGGGGATCTGAGGTACATTAGCCCGTACACCCCCCGCAAGATCATGCAAGGTCTAGGGTCAGCCAGCGCACAAGGCTTCCCGCCTCTCCCGCAGTGAAGGCAATAATCCATAGAGCCTTCCATCTTTCACCGCAACCGCAACACTTCACTTGCCTTCACTTCGCCACGTCAGTAACCAGTTCCGCTTCCAAATCTTTCCTGCTATAGGAGTCACCCGTTTTCTCCTTCTCAGTCAACCCCGATATGCAGTACTTGGTCCACGATTCACACGAAAGATATACCGAGTTCAAACCCGACCCTTACCGAAGGGAGAGTCCGGCTGATTAGGCCTGTACTTATCGTTGGTGAGTCTTCCGGCCGGGTTTCTCTTTGTTCATGCCGTCCTTCGGATTTGCCTGCGGGGTCCTTCTTGGGCTTTCTACGGTGCTTTTCTTCCATGTTCTGACAGTTACCGCTGAGGTAGCGGCGATCAATATCTCTCTTTCCAGTTACAGAACTGAGAGAAGTTCGATAGAAACCATATAGCTTCTCTCCAGAAAACTATACGCAACATGCACGAACGCGACCTCCGCAGACAGGCTCTCGAGAGTGGCAAAACTGTCTCTCGGAAACAGAAGGCGAAGCACCTGTCCGCCAGAAGCTCTGCCACCAACTCGCCATTTGCGAGTCCTGGAGTGAGCCCAGTGGGCTCAAGAGCGGCGAGTAGGAATCCGAGTAGACAGGTCAGCGAGGATGAAGATGACGATTCGGACGAGTTGGCAAGCAGGTTCGTATATTCAGATCGCAACTCAAATAAAATCTGACCCGGTTGGGCAGCGTCGCTTCCCTAGATCTCGGTACTGGCAGCTTCGCCCAATTCGATAATGCGCCTGAAGAGGTATGGCAACATGAGCTCCGTGAGATCTCGGAACAGATCATAGAACGCAGCAGGAACAAGAGGAACACGGGAGAAGCAAGAGAAGAAATCATGGCAATCTACACGAACATTCTGCGCGCACAGTACGCAGCTGGAGAGGTGGAGGCTGATCTTGCTGAGCTTGTGCCTGCTCTGCTCAAGTCGGTCAAGGCTGGGAGTGGCGAGCGCGAGGCTGTGTTTGCCCTGAGAGCATTGGCCATGACTATCCTTACTACTGGCGAAGAGATCTATGAGGAGGTTCACCAGGCTTTGAGGAATAGGATCCAGGATGAGACCTCTGCTGCTGCGCAGGAAGCGGCTATCCACGCTTTGGGCGCCGCAGCATACTTTGGATGCGCCGGCATTGAGGGCACAGAAGATATCATGGACTACTTCCTCGACATCATCGAGACCGACGGCGAGCACATCGGTGCAATCGATAATGGTCCAGTTGTAGCAGCAGCCCTCCAAGAATGGGGCTTCCTGGCAACACAGTTCAACGATCTCGAGGGCAAGACGGAACGACCTTTGGAATGCTTCGAAAATCAGCTTGAAAGCACTGATTTGCATGTCCTCCAAGCAGCAGGCGAAAACATTGCCCTTCTCTACGAGCAAAGCTACAAGCGCGCTACAGAAGACGATGAAAGCAAAGACAATTCAGGGAATGAAGACGAGTTTGAAGCTGGCGATTTCAAACGTGTTCGTTGGAGAAAGGCATACGATGTCTACCCAGGCAATGAATTCGGTCTCAAATCCTCCCTCGCAGATCTCGCACGCTCCAGCGCACGCCATCTAGGCAAAGACAAGAGAAAGGATCTTCACAAGACCTTCTCGGACGTGCTACATACCGTTGAACATCCATGGCGTGGTCCCCGCTTCTCAACCGCACTGGATGAGAATATGACTGCGTACATGGGCCATCGGCTTGTTGTGAGGTTTGGGCGAGATGGCGTTATGACTGTCAATCGATGGTGGAAGCTGCATCGGTATGAGGCGATCAAGAGGGTTGTTGGGCCAGGATTTCAGACGCATTATACCCTGAATCAGGTCGTCAGGGAGGCTTTGCCATTGGGATTGAATTCTGGGGCTGAGTTTTAGGGATGCTCTTTGAGGTGATTTGGGTATTGTACCATGTTCATTCCTTCGAGGGTCATCATTAGTAGAGAATGCATTCTGGTGATGATGCGGAGTATAGAGGAAGACGAGAAGGCGCATTGGGATTTGGTTTACAAGATTATCGATACCTGGTTCTGTATTCTTCTAGGTACGTACATCGATCCGGTAATCCAAAGACTTTTGGGAAGACCTTCGGGATAGCTTCGAAATCTTTAGCTAGATATACAGGCGAGAGAGAGTATCGATGCCAATATCAATGCTATCTTGTCCAACTTGACTCTAATAATGATTTCACCGATTTTTCTTCTCACGCTGGTAGCACGCGATATTCCGGGACCTTGACCGAAAATCACTGCATCATATGAATAGCACTATGTATACCGAGACCGAACTGCTCACTCTACTCCTCGAAAGCCGCAAACAACACATTATGGTATGAAAACTGCGCATATAAAAGTATTATATCATATGCCTAACCCCCGACATCCTTACCCGAGAAACACGAGAGATATTTTTTATTCCCCGCCTTTGATTCACGTGAGTATTGCTGCGGTTGTAAAGAGGCTTGGAAACCATCCCTTGCTGACGACGGGATCCATGCATGTTGTCCGCATCGCCTAACGAGGCTGTGCCCCAGTCCCGATTGGGGAAAGGAGCGAGGACAATTGCATTACCTATTAAATACTAATTATCGTTATTTTGCCGCCTTCCCCCCAGCTCATGAACGATAAGTACTTTGTAGTTTTGTAAGACTTGAAAGAGGTTATTTGGTTGCTGGGATTTTTGATTTTTGTACCGTTGATTGATACCTTTGATGTTAAGGTTGTTTGTATGTACTGTGGTATGTATATTTTTATAGATACCTCGGTATTGGGATTAGCATGGGTGGCAAGGCGCCAAGCTAGACTCAGCCTCGTTGATTATCAGCAGGGTAGGTAGGCAAGGGTAAGGTACTCCCGTCCGTATTGCCCACATCATCGCGGATACTCACTTTGCCGCTCTTCTGTACGTTCTCCTCGCCTCGCGAATAGAAGCCGGTCAAGGGTCTACTCATGGGATCATCCTCGCTGACCATCTAAAATGTCTACTGTGTAGAATGGCGCGCGTCCTAAATCCGTATTTTTGTTGTGTGACGAACGCTTTTGTTGGGTCTGAGCCATGTTTTACTTTGCGTTGGCGGATTGCCTCGTGAGCTGGATATGGATGTATGTACCTTATGTGCTGAGCCTCGTGTCTTCGTTGGAGGGTCGGGATATATCTTCTACGTTTCTCTATCTGTTCGTGTACAGTCATTATTACAATAACAGATTTTCATTTTCTGTTCATAGAAGTTACTACCTACTACCTACCTACCTAACAACAACCATGTTCCTCACACTCCCAACCTCAACGGCAACACCTTGCTCATCTACATCATCTCACCTAAAACCCCCCCACCGCCATATCTCCCTCCTAACCCTCCTAAGATCAAAGAAACAAACCCGAAAATCGAAATTATATACCCGCCCAATCGATACTTCAGTACCCCTCTTCCCAACCCTATCCTCACCCCCAAACTACGATTCCCTCTACCCAACCACATCAACCCTCGGAGCCTCGACATCAGAATCGCCCCTTTCTCCTTCTCTACATTCACCAATAAGATCACGAAGTAGAAAGGCAACGCATATTCGGAAACCGAGTAAACCATGGACATCTGCACCCAATGCACCGAAAAGGGTTTCAACGTCTACCACCACTACTACTAGGGAGGAGGAGGAGCAGCTAGCGGCATTTGAGACTCATAGGTCTATCTACCCATTACCCAACCCGACCAAACCAGACGCCAAAGTAGTTATTTCAGGTTCACCGGCGGTGGAAAGTCCCGTCTGTACATTTGCTACTTATTATCCATCGAGTTCATCGCAGATGGATGAGTTGAGTGCTTTCTCACTGTTTGGTAGTGCACCGAGTAGTGGTGGGTTTTATGGACGTGGTGTGGAGGGTGAGGAGGATGGGAGGAGAATTAGTACGGGATGTGCTTGGGAGAGGATTGGGGAGAGGAGGGCTAGGGAGGGTGCTAGGGGTTGGTGATGGTTTACTTCTTTATGAGAAAACAGGAAAAAGCAAGGAGAGACAAGAAATGGATGGAGATGTCGTTTGGGATTGTGGAAAGGCTGGGGGGAGAGGATGGAAATTGACGATACCCAAAAGCTCCTGGTGGGTATATGGAGAAGGAGAAAATATCGATGTTCAAGGTGTTATGGCCTTGTCGATTTGAAATCGTAAATCGTATTCTATATTGCCTGTGGGTTCCGTATTATTTCCAGAAACGCAATCGTTTATTCTTGCGAATTTGTGACTTGTTGATTTGAGCTTCACCGATAGCGTCACCTTATCGTCACCTAGATAGGTATTAATTAGCAAGATCTACTCGAGCTTTCAAGCCTTCAAAACTCCGTAATATCGAATTTGGTAGGATTCCATCGTTCCCCATCCCCAGACCATTTCTTCCGTAAAAAGTCCCATTCATGTAGCAGCAGCTACAACACCTCTCAATTCAGCCACCGCATACCTGACTCCATCCTTCCCTCCTTCCAGTCCACTCGGCATCTCCCACATCCTCTCCACGAATGGTCCCTCGCCTTTATGACACGGACAGCTCGAAACATCATGATACACCTGCTTCAAACCCTCGTCACTATCCGTCTTCACCAAGTCTCTCAAAAATGCCGGGTCCCAATTATACTGTTCCTCATCAGAAGAAGAGCTCGACTCGTCACTATCTGATGGGTCCAGTACCGGCGCAGGAATTTCTCTCGGTGGTCTAGAGCTCCCACTAGGAAACCTACTAAGACCAAGCTCTCCATCACCCATCTCAGCCTCCTCTTCGTAATTTTCAACTTCATCATCGCTCCCGTCGGACGAGGTCTCATCCTCTGCCAATTTCGGTGGCGGACTTCTCCTCGAGTTTGAAAGTGGCGACTTGTGGAGTTTGCTGCTGCTTTCATGTGATATGCCTTTGAAGCTGATTCCACCGGGTGAGCTATGAGATAGCTTCTCCACGCTCTCTTCGATTTCGATGATTCGTAGCATTAAGGAATCGAGGTGCATTGCGTGACCGACGAGGAAACGGAGGTCGCGATCTGGACGGTCGGCTGCGAGGTGGAGTTTGCATCGCGCTGTGTGGGCCAAGGTGTAGGTTTGCTTGAGAGACATGGCGGGTGTGTATGTGTATGTGATTAGTGATCAACTTCAGCTCGAGTGTGTGTGAGGGAGAAAGAGAGAGAGAGAAAGAGCCTGATATTTTCAGTTACGCCGAAGTCGTATAAGTGTTTATCGCTATGATTGTTGGTGGTTCTGCAGGAAGTTTTGTGTTGTCGGAGTTAGGCAGGTCATTGTTTGAAGTGAGGGAAAGATTCAGCTGCATCAAGGTTTATTAATGTTGGTTGGTAAGCCGGATCACACATGACAAAAAGCTATCCCTTCTAGTCATCCTATTCGTTGACAGCTCCAGCGCCTCGCGTTAATGATTCTGTGAGTCAAATTCAGTTGATCGGGGAGGTTCGATAACTAGCCAAAGACAAGATTGCCGACCTATCTGCCTTGGAAATTAATATTCGAGTGGAGGTAGGCGTACTAAAGTAATACTTGATACCTGTCTAAATTTCCAGAATTGAGATAGAGGTTGATGTTCTACGCAGATGTCTGGGAACGAAAATCACCAGGAACGTTGGAGACTCGATCTCACCTTTGAGTCCTCTAAGCGCAATCAAAGTTCTCACGACTTAATGCCCCTCTTCGGTGTTTATGTAGGTTCGTAACGTCGATAGCCAGGTAAGTGTCCCACTAATCGGCAGGAATAAAATCACATCACCTTCCTTGTTCCATCAATGCTTGTCTCCCCTTGTCTGTAAGTGTGCGATCTTTGTATGCATGACCGACAACCGGTTCGTTTCCCTCATTCATCTGTATCCCTTAATAGACGGTCTCTGCCAATTCCTTGTCCTCTGGTCCTGAGATAGTCCCATCCGCTCCCTCGTTTAAAAGTGCGCTCTCACTCGCCATTCCATTTCGGATGGCGGACAAAAACCTTGAGAATGATTGAGAAATGAAGGGTCAAAGTGCTCCGGCAGAAGCGCACATGATTGCGATTGTGGATTCGAGAGAAGACCAAGTACCAGTTGTCTCCCGAGTGACATGAGGAATATACGGACCACGGAGAGAATCAAGTCGCTGAGAAAAGTTAGATCGTCTGCACCTCAGAATAAGATGGAATTAGCCTGCATATACACGAAGCCAAAACCAAAAACAATCATCAAGCTGATTTTGGCCCTGCGTCCAAGCTGTAGACCGCAAATCCTCGGTAGTGGTATGCCGAAGACCATGACACTCGCGAGCAGGTTTGCAATGCTGGAGGGATAGAAGAGCGACTTGGGACTGAAGCATTTGCCTCTGCCTTCCTTGAGGAGCTGGACATTCCAAAATGCAGATACAGGCTGACAGTGGAAGATGATCAAGAGCGTCTGCACAAGGGCGTTGATGATGAGTACCACGATGCCGGTTCTGCAAGCTTTGGCTGTTCTGCTTGAAGAAGGGAAGACTCTCCAAAATTGAACTAGAATGGATAGCTTCGAGCAGCTGAGGGTGAAATTGTGAAGAAGAAGAATCCAAAGAAACAGCTATAAGTCACTAGCGTAAGTTTGTGATGCGTATTGATCGATTGATGCCTAGATACCTTCAAACCAGCTTCCTGAAGATCGCGTTTACCAACAGTAAGAAGAATCAGAGATGTTTCTGAGAAGGCGAAACACTGCAGCAACGTCAGATGTTGTGATTGAGAAGTGTTTAGGTAATACGTACCCAAGCAAATATCACCAAGATATCATCCAACCCGTGATTCTTCAAGATCCGGTAACGAATATCGCACCGAAGAATGAGGACAGCAGTCGCGATGATGAGGAAAACGACTAGAGTAGCCACTTCAGTACCAGCTGAGATCATGTCAAATGTCGGTAATCGAGCAGAAATCAGTGCTCGGCCGTGAAGATATGGAGGGGGTCAGTATTTTGTTTGAGAACCGAGTAGCCTGGTCTAGCCGGACTCGTTACGATTACGATTGAGGAAATGCAAACGGGTCATCGATCCGATCGAAGCCTTGCCGTGGTATGCATCGGTGGTTGCATGTCGGCTAACATCGCATGGCTAGATTTAATCCATATTGGCATCGCGGAGACCTCATTTGACCCTTCAACAGCATGAGCATCTTCATTTAGATCGTTAACGATGAAAGCTTCCTGGACAGCCATTGGGTGTTCTTGGTCAGCGCGTCAATTGCAAGGGGAATCAAATCAACTGTGTATGCAGCCTCCGCAGAGATGGAGATCACGCATAGATGACAAATAGGTGTGCTACTACCGGATGAGATCGCGTTTCGGTTCCCAATATACAGGGTAACTGGCGGTTGATTGACTGTCTTCTGGAATGCAAGATCCAGAGCCCATCTGAAAGGGTATATATATTTGTCGACTTGCCTAGCTCATGTACACATTGGCTGGCGTTTCTTCCAACAGCAGATTCATACTGTCCGGCTGAGAGAGTGAGGGTCTCGGGCTGTGAAGAGGAACGATGGATGGTCCATCGACTACACATTGAGTATCGACTACACATTGAGTTGGTGATGGAGAATTTTTGGCCATCTCATCGATGCTCTCAAGCTTGAAGCCAAGAGAGTAAGTAAAGCTCGTCGATTTTATGCATACAGTTGTCGCGTTCGAGCAGACTTCTTTCCAGCCTCGCGACTGTCTCTCCAAGCAGGATAGACGCCTGTCGAGGACTCGATGCATTACTGTTCCGGCTCTTTGATGCGGACAGCTTGTTTGTGTACGAGCTCTTCTACAGCTCCTGGCTCTGCCTGTAACTGCACCGCTGTCTTATTGAACGCGATCTCCATGTCAGCGTTGTCAGCATCTCATGCCCAATTTGAACACCCATACCAATTGATTGTATGTAGCTTGAGCCTGTATGGCCTCATTTCTAGCCTCTGCCACCCTTCCATCCGGCTGTTCCGCCTGGAGCTGCAACTCGCGAAGGATTTGCTCTGCTTCTTGTTTGTAATCAGCAAGCTGCTGGGAGAGGGCAGTTTTTTTCTGTCTGAGTGTACCGAGGGCTTGAAGTGTGTTTGTTGTATTGTATTGCGTAATGTCGAGGGTCGTGGGAAGCTATTGTTGGTACGTGGGATGAGATCAGGAAAGGCGTTCAGCGGCATGGCCTCGCGGGTTCGTATCGTTCAGACTCTTCCTCATATGCTGCTCCAGGAGCTCGTCGGCAACGCAGACCTCGTCCGCCTTGGGCACCCATTTTGGTAGGGAAGGCGTCGGACAAATACATCCTTACGTGTGTTCTTGCAGATGTCGCGACCCGATCGTCGAGCAGGGTTACTTGATTTGTTCTCTGTGAGCTCGACCTTCTCTTGGAAAGCGAGGCGGCTTAATCAAGCAAGGTATGTACAGTGAAATGGCCTGGGTTATTGGGAGATTTGAAGGTTTAGTATATCGTCAGGAGTTTACCGATATCGACTTCTCCTACGACATAATTAAAGGTTCGTATCTCGGTAGTTCAACCACAAAAGCTCTTGACCAGAGACCCTGTATGTACCTCCAATCACGCTCCTGATGCTGATACTATGCTTGATGAGGGGAGCTTTGATATGGTGAGAGAAGAATGGAGGGAGAAAGAGTACCAAGGAGAACGAACAACCTAGTTATGCATGTGTAGCTGCATGGATGTCGACAGTGATGTACTAGTAGTATAGCAGGCTGAAAGCACCGTACATTATATCACTCTTGTTGACGAATGATTGTTTTGATACCAATAACATTATTCGCGCTTTTGACAACATGCACTAGGCTGTCTTGATACAGATATGGTGTACCAAGGAATCCAATAATCCACCTCTCTCCAAATGTATGCAGCAGGGTATACACATCCAAGTAACAGAATGAGCCACCAAAGTTCGACTGTTGAGACAGCCAAGTTAGAAAAAAGCAGCAAGAAACAGTAGCAACGCCAGCCAGTCGTTATCATAGAGCATAGCCTCCGTAGGCATAGTCGTCTTCATCATCGGTTTCCAAGTCTTCGTCGCCATAATCATCATACGCATATCCTCCGTAGCGACGGTCCCGGTAGTCACCAATTTCATCGCAATCCGACCACCAATCTAGGTCGTCACATTCATCCTCGTCGTCATAGCCTGAGTACCGGCCGTAACGTGAACGTCGTCGACGAGGTTGTGGAATGTATAATGGATCTCGAAAAGCTGACACTCTTGGACCGTATGACTGACGACGTTGCAAACTTGGCATACCTGTGCCTGAGCCGTACCCATGTCCTTGACGATGGCGAGGCATCAAGACGTTGCGATGGTAGCCTCCGCCTTGTGAACCTCTTCTTCCAGGTCCTCCTCCTAACCGTCGAGAAGAGCAGCCGAGTCTTGAAGGACCGCCACCGAGAGGTGAAGACCGTCGTCCACTGCCATATCCTCCTGGACCACAATCGCCGTACCCGCCTCCATAACCGTAACCACCACCACCTCCTAATCCCCCATTGCCGTAGCCTCCTAACCCTCCATTCCCACCACCACCTCCTAATCCTCCGTTGCCATAGCCTCCTAAACCCCCATTGCCATAGCCCCCACCTCCTCCATAACCATATCCACCTCCAGGCCCTCTTCCACTTCCATTTTCATATCCTCCAAGACCGCCGTACCCACCACCCAGACCACCGCTGTATCCTCGACGGCCAGATCTGGAGCTCGGACCAATGCCGTTCCTTCTTTGAAAGTCTCTCCAGTTACCATCAGTTCTATCTGACGGTTGCGCGAATGCGGTAAAGGGCATCATAGCACCTGGGCCGCCCGAGTAAGAAGAGCCATATCCACCGCCGCCCATCCTTGGGCCTGTGGGAATGTCCCAGCCTAGGCGGGGCATCATGGCACCCTTGCGACTGTAGGATGCACACATGACGAGTCTCTTGGAGATTTGAAAGAAGTGCTAATGAAGAGTTTTGGGAAATGAAAGTTGAAATCAAAAGTTAAGTAGTGTCGTGTAACCCAAGAATATGCAAAAGGCTGGGATGTGAGAAGAGGAAACTTTTTGGAAAAAGATGGTAGGGTGGACGCGGAGTGCTTCCGAATTTATAACAGATTTTAATGTTTGTCTTGTTAGGGCAAACGACCCTGGTTCCAAGGGAATTTGAGTATCACTGGTTAACGATCGAGCAAGGCAGGGTGTTGTGACACACTTGCTGCATTTTCGGATCTCGACGTGTGTAATGGAGTGCTTAGACTTGTACTCACTTTCAAGCCATACACAGGAAGAAATAGGTTGACACAGAGCTTGAACCGGAAACGGAGTGCAGCCCGCAAAGCCCGGCACCGAGTCCCGAGGGTAGATGCATACAGCTTTGGGGCAAGTCGAAGTCCGGAAGACTCTTGGGTTCGGGCAAACACATGGCCACTGGTATACTGAACCAATCAGAAAGGCCTGTAGCAAACGTATCTTATATGGCTCAGGTGAGCAGAGCAAACAATCGATGGATTGGTACGACTTTGGGTCAACGAGGTGGCGGGCATTTCCAACGAACAGTCTATCCGTAGTCTGGGACAGCCATTCGATCGAGGACTACTGTGAGAGACCGATGTTGAATAGACATTGTGTTCTTCTCGCTAGTGAAGGCAAGATGAGACCTGGTACACAGAGTCAATTTTGTGATCAAATCTACCGGCGGGGAGGTTACACCAATGACTTGACAGCTTTGTGCGGGGAATTCTCAACTGTATGTGAAGATACAACCTGGGTTCGACACCCATATGCTTTGCGAGTTGCAGCCAGAATTTAGTGCCGTTAGGAGTGTACGTTTATACATCCATCTAGGCCTTAAAACCGTTCATTGAACCATCATGAAGGATCACCAGTTTGAGTGCTCTGCTGGAGAGACCATTAATCCACTGGTGGAGGAGATGATGTAAGGGCGTTGGCTATTCAATTGGTGCATAAGTAGGATGAAGAACGGCCTCAAAGCCTCCAGACCGCACATCAGGGAACTTTCAGCAACTGACTGCTAACGGCACAGATGAGGCATTTGGCTCAGGAGTACCGAAAAGGAGAGGTTGGGGTCGACAAACATCGAGCTCGGCAACGCCACTGCACGCCAGACATCGCGTTGCTTGTTACTGGTACGTGAAGGCCTTGAGCACATCAGCGATCGGAAAGGAGCACTGGCAGCAGCAACGAAGTAATGGTAATGGCGATAGTGGAGAGTGCAAGACGGGGAGTTGTGCTGTGTAGGTACCTGGTGATTGCAAAGGAGAAAAGATTGCGAGATGTATCACTTAGACATTCCGTTGTTGGCCTTGTAAATTGTCATCGTATCTTCCTTGTCCAGGCCAGAGTCATGTGACTGGATAATCTTGAAGACAGCACTTTTTCCTTGGGTCGTTGCAGCTGTCGTTTCTGTCCTTCCCAAGCTTGTTGTGCCACACACATTGTTCTATAGCTCCGCACGCAGTTCCCACGACATCGACATCGACCTCACCATCTACTCTGATCCGTCAAACCTCTCACCATACTCGACGCGAAACACCAAGGCCAGCTCTCTTCTTGCTCCCTTCCAACATCGCAATGGCTCCATCCACATTTGCTTCTGCCGCAGCTGCAAGTTCTAATCCCAATTCCTCTCGTACTGAAGGCTCGGGCGATTGGTAAGAGTCTTTGCCTTTTTGCTCTGTCCACTGGGTTTTGTGTGTGCGCTTTGGGCTCTTCGCATGCTTGCCACGGCATTTCGTCTCCGGATTGGTCCAGCAGCACCAGATATTGGACGAACGCGTTTTTCAGAGAGACATGTCCCTTCCGTTTCAGGGGATATATTGAGGTTATACAGCATCGTCATGTTTGCTAACAATTTTCCAGGTCTCGACGCGCCAATGGAGCCACCCAAACCTTCCGTCGTTCATCTAATGCACCAACCACCGCCAACTCTGCCCATCAGCGGGACGGCAGCGCGAGCCAACCACGAATCTCCACCGACAGTCCTGGCGTTTATATCCCTCCGCATAGAGGTAACGGAATCGCAAGCGAGCATCGTTACTCCAAAGAACAGCTACTGCTACTATACAAAAATCAATGCGAGTCAGAAAACAACGGCGAAGTGCTCTCGAGCCTATACCTTGGAGGCTGGGAGCCGAACATCACAAATGGCAATTCCAGTGCCTCATGGGGTCGTCGCGATGAGCCAAAGGACACTCATGGCGGCGACCTTTGCTGGGACCGTGGCGCGCACATAATTCCGCTAGGATTGAGCGCCTTCAATGAGGAAGAAAAAGACGTACGTTTATTGTCCATGCGCACATGACAATTTCTGATACGTAAACATAGATTTTCTCTGGCTCGGTCAACTCTCCTCATCCTACAAAAGCACCAACTACGACGAACAAAGATGGGACTCCCAAAGAGGTCACTTCGCATCGGAAAATCTCTATTTCGCAGTCACTAAGCAGTCCTGGAGGCTATGGCTTAACCTCGCCAACCTCTGCGCGCCCTCGCAATACTCGCCGTGAAACCAGCGAAGCATACCCCTTTCCTCAGTCGCCTAGCGCAACCTCCCGACTTAACAGAGAGGATTCCAGTGCAGTAACACCTCCCCCTGCTTTGCTCAGACGTCGAACAGACATGAAGGACGGCCAAGCGGGTTCGGGAACAGAAGAGCGGGATAAGGAAAGATCTGGAAACAACGACGCCTTACCTCTTGCGGGCCTAAAGCGTAGCGTAACCGGTGGCTTAGGTAATGCCAGTCCATCTAATTGGACATCTGCCTCGGGCAGTGGATTTGGCGCTATGGGTGCTTTTGGCTTAGGAAACTTTGCGCCAGCGTCAGGTTCAGGGCAATCTGCAGTTGCGACGGACAAACGCTCCGGATTTGGTAGCATGCGTGGTGAGAGCCGTTTCAAAACTCTCATGTCTAAAGGCTCCTCTGAAGATGTACGGAGAGACATGAAAGAAAAGACATCGATGGGAAATCTAGGCAAAACACAGGATCACGACAAAGGCAATTCCTCATGGATGGAGGCGCGCTTCAGTCGCCCAACCAGTGAAGATACTGATCCATATCCCGACGAAGACCTTCCAACTGGTAGTGCTGCCTTGAATGGAGCACTCGATGCGAGTCCTCCTCAACAGCGAGGATTTTCTGGCTTTGTCAATCAAGGCGGAAATGATGATTTTTCGGCGTTCGGAATGACCTCGGATACTATCGGAGATGCCATACATCAGACTCCACGCCGTACTCAAGGAGGCCATGAACAGATGAGTCCAACTGATACAAACCCATATCAGAGTCCCGAGAACGACAAGACAGCCCACAGAGAGGAAGAAGATTCTGATGGCTCAGATATCCAGCCGGCTCGTTTACTAAACCTGGGAGGCTTCGGAAGCAACCAGCATGCACTGCCTGGTCTCGGCCCATTCGGAGGCATGGGCCGTCATCCTGGAGCTTTTGAGATTGCCGCGAGCGATCGTAGTCAGACCTCGAGTGTCGGACCAGGTGGACGAGGATTCCCAAGCCTCAGTGGCTTGGGAGGCCTTCCTGGTCTAGGTGGGCCCTCAACTTGGGGTGCAACTCAAGGTGGGTTAGGGACTCCTACCCGAGAGAGGGCAGGATTTGGCGGTGCGTTTGGGGATCCGTATGGCTCTATGGCTGAACTACAATCTCCAGTGCTTGCTGGCCTAGGAAGTGGAGGCGGTTTTGGCGCAGCCCCAGGTTCCGGACTCGGGGGCGCCATTGGGCGTGGAAGCAAGCTGGGCTCTTTGTTCTCTCCGGGCATGCAGGAACAGATGCGTCCGAATGATCCAGGCAGACAAGGTTCGGACGAATTGCCATTCGACAGTTTCGACCGCCAGCACCCCGGATTCGGCTCTTTTGGCCGCAATGCATTTGGGCAAAATGCCATCGGTGCTCGAGAGAGTGACAGCCCATTCAGAAGTGGACGCGGTGTATTTGACGAGATGATGGCAAACGCATCTCGGAATGAAGGACAGACTCCAATTGGTGAACCTATTGGACACGGCCAATTCTCTGGCAATGGCGCGACACCTGTACTCTCTGCACAGGCAAGTCAAGAACCACTTGGACTACATCGCACTGGCACTCAACCCCAGCTCCATCGCCAGCCTTCTGTTGTTGGTGCTAGCCCAGGAGCGGGTAATCCACCGGTATCACAGCTTCGTCAAATGGTCATGCCCGACAGAATGAGATGGATTTACAAGGATCCAAACAACAACACCCAGGGCCCTTGGTCTGGTCTTGAAATGCATGATTGGTATAAGAACGGCTACTTCACTCCTGAACTTTTGATCAAGCGGGTCGAGGACCCTGAGTTTGAACCGCTCGCTCAGCTTATTCGACGTATTGGTAATTCTCGCGAGCCATTCCTTGTACCACAGATCGGAGTGCCGCACGAGCTCCCACCTCAAACCAGAGGTGCTCAAGGTCCAGCTGCTCCAGGCGCTCAGCCACCGTTTGCAAGTAGTTTCCCCAGCTTTGGCACAACTTTGACTGCCGAGCAACAGAATGCGTTGGAACGACGTAAGCAGGAGGAGCAATTCTTAATGGCTAGGCAAAAGGAGCATCTCGCACAACAGCAGTTGCTCCTCAAGCAAATCCACGTAGCAGGCCCATCGCACGGCGGTATGCAACAACTCAATCACCAAGGAAGCGGACATTTGCCACAGCTAAGTCATCAAACCAGTGGACATAGTCTTCACAGCAAGCCTAGCTTCGGGAGCGTCACCTCGCCTAGCGGATATCAGCCATCACCCACCGTGGGACCGATGATGAGCGGCCAGCCAGTTCCTGCCAGTGGCTTCTTTGATAACTCGTTCAGGTCGGCCCCTAACGGAGGCATGGGCCCGATCGGATCAGCTGGAGAAATGCTTGGTAACATTCGTGAGGATGACTATCCAGGAATGATGGAACGACTGAACATTCGCAGTGGTGCACAACAAGGTCCTGTTGGGTATGGACAGAACCAGACCCACGACGTACATGCTCAGCAAGTCCAATCTATGCTTAACGACCGCGCAAGACTCGAACGCGAGCAGGCTGAGCATGATGCACGTCAACAGGGATTCGGTCAAGAAGAGTTTGAGGGTCAACAGGCCGCTGATCGATTCCAGCGTTTTCGTAATCTCAGAGCGCATGCTGAACACGAGCTTCAACAGTCAGGTCCCGCACGGGAGGACCATGAACAAGCAGAGGAGGCTGCTGTGAAGAATCAGATTGAACAGATCCAGCGTGATCAAGCTCGTGCCGCAGATGTTACCTCCTCTGCAGAGCCTCAATCCTTAACACAGCAGGTGCAGGCCGCTGCTTCTGCAAAACAGGCTGTGGCTCAACAGACAACTTGGACAAAAATGGACATAAGTACCATGGAACCAGTCCAACGCTCACCACAATCAAGCTCGCCAATGCCAGCACCAATCGCGCAGAGGAAGCAAAACCTGGTCGAGACACTCGCAGAGGAGTCACGCTCCCGTACCCAGTCACCTTCCGTGGAGACGCCCAGCGCATCCGTTGCGCCTTGGGCCAAAGAGCCAGCGGAGGCTCCAAAGGCTCAATCCTTGAAAGAAATCCAGGAAGCGGAGGCTAAGCGCGCTGCGAGACATGAAGAACTTGCCGCTGCTCAGCGCCGTGCTGTTTATGAGCGTGAACTTGCGGCCGCCCAGGCTGCTGCTCTCACCACACCAGCTCCAGGATTGCCACCAGGAGCCAGCTGGGCTAGCACTCAGTCTCCAGCTCCTAGTGCTACTGCATCCGGTCCTTCTGTTTGGGGTGCAAAGACCTCATCTAAACCAAGTAGCAAGACACTTGCACAGATTCAGCGGGAGGAGGAGAACAAGAAACAGCGTGCCGCGGCTGCTTCTGCTATGGGTGCTGGTATCTCCGCTGCTGTCAGCACACCTCAATTGTCTACTGGGAAGCGATATGCCGACCTTGCAAGCAAGACTGCCTCTCCCGCACCTGGCATTGGTGGCAGCGCATGGAGTACTGTCGGCGCTGGTGGTAAGGTCAAGGCCATGCCTCCTCTTCCTGGCAGTCCCGCGATCAGAGCGGTCAGCGGTAGTGTTCCTACTGCTCCCGCGAAGCCGCTCATGACCTCCCGAAGCTCGACATTGACTTCTGCTCAAGTTGCCAAGATGAGCAAAGCCGACGCCTTGGACGAGTTCAAGAAGTGGGCTAGTGGAGAATTGATGAGAGGACAATTGAGCAAGGAGGTTTCAGGTATGGTTTCACCCTCAGTTTGAACTATCTTGACAAATTTGCTAATCGACGTTCCAGCACCTGAATTTGTCGAGGCCTTGTCGAGCCTAGGATCCGACATCGAGATCCTCACTGAAGCTGTCCACCAAGTCGCCAAGACTATTGATTCTCGCCACTTTGCCGAGGAATTCGTTCGACGCAAGAAGCAGGCCGATAAGGGTGTTGTTGAGCCAATGGGAACTGCTATCCCTGTCAACAAGCAGGCTACTGGAAACGAATGGTCTGCTGTTGCTAAGAAAGGCCAGGTGCCTGCTTCGCCAGCCATTGCCGAGCCAGCTTTCAAGATGGCAAAGACCAAGGGACGCAGGAAGTGAATGGAACAAACTGTTTTGAAAAGCGGGGATGTCTGAAGATGGATTGATGCCTATGATTGAGTTGGATGCCTGAGCGTGTGCGTGTGCAATATTATCCCTTGCGACGTTGCTGTCATTCACTTGTACGATAATTTGGGCAGCTCTGGCGGCGGGTTGGTTTTGTATCTGGCCGCTGAATATTCTACTCTCAGTTTTAGCATTCTTGTGTCTTCGATATTGTAACCCTGCTGCTCCTTGCGCTCGTGCATTAGAAGTCGCCTTGCGTTTCACCCTATCTATCGGACCTCATGAGTAAGATTACTGAGTACCACCGAGGCGCTTTCATCTATTTTAACAGCCGTTCAGCAGGATAGTAAAGGGGCAGGAAATCTCTGCATGTTGAGACCATATTGATGAGCTTGGCAAAGGGTCCGTACGTCCATCTCATGTTATGGTAACAAAAGCCCAGATTTCTTGCTACGATTTGTGCAAAGACAACATTGTGGTTTTTGAGTGAAAGAGGACGGATCATAAAAAATCGAGCTGAGTTTGAACGCGGCTAACTAGTATATCTAGATTTCTTTAGAATATAAAAAGTAATCTCCTTCGATATCAGGTGGAATTTCGACTTACGAATCTATACCGCTATTAGTATCTTCTTATCAAGCATACCTACTCTAACTAAATAAAATCAAATTGCTTCCTAAAATTATAAATATCGTCCTCACCCTTTATATCCTCCTCTTCTCTTTTGCTACTACCGGAGTAATCGATTCTAGGGACAAGCCTAAGAAGAACCCTAACGAGGGTAAGATAATCGTCGACGTCCCAAGCTGCGGCGGGAGTTACGCAGCTTATTACGCTATCTACTTCGGGAATATAGTCTATAGAAAAATTAAAGGGGCGATCTACTATATAGCGGCGCTCTACTAGATAAAATCGTGGTACGTTGCAACGACATACTCGCATGACCAGAAAACCTAGACTGACATCCTTTTTTTCTTTTTTCTCAGGTGGGATTTTGCGCAAAGATTGAATTGGATTTTTCGTGATCTAGTTTGTTGATTTTCTGTTATAGCAAGGACAGGGTAGGTGGTTGATTGTGAGTACACAGCATGGTGGCTTAGTTACTTGAACGAGATTTGCTGCTTTTCAAACCGAGACCGAGACTTTCTGCTCCTATTGTTGTCTCAGTAACGACGGAATGGGTACTCGATTAGTTGAACGGATTCGGTAATGGGTTTTCTTCATAAATGTGGTGTTCATTGTACCTCATCGATAACAATCTGTAGGAGCAGTTGGCAATTTCATTACATTACATTACTTAGTTGATTCCAATTCGACATTCCACAAACCGATTTCTTGCAAATCAACCACTCTCCCCTTCACCAAGATCTCAATCGTAAATCCCTCGTTACAACCAGGACAGGTGATGGAAATGTTATTCCCGGTAGCGAGATAGCAAGCCGTATCCATCGGGATAACAAAGGTAGAGGAATGAATCTGTAGAAAGACGTGATTAGAAAGTGGGATGAAGAATCCTTTCTTCGTCTTCTCCCTTGTTCTTCGAGAGGGGCCTGTGGAAGAATCTGCTTTTATCGTGAATGCGAAGTCGGCTCTGTTGAGATCGGCGGGGGACGCTATGTCCACCCATTCGTCCATCTCTTCTGATGTGAGGAAACCGGTTGTATCGATCCAGGTCAGGAAATCCTTGAAGCAGTTTTGCTATTTGGTCACGTGTGGCCAGCGAGTCGATGATTGTTGGAATGCGCGTTTTGCGAGAGCCTTGCAGCAGAGTTGTGGGGGATTTTCTTCTTCTTTGGGTGGAGGAGCGGAATCATACCTTCGTAGGTGATGGCTGACTCGGTCGGCTTCTTGCCGAAGCCAAAGAACGAAGACCATGATTGAGACATTCTGAAATTGGTGCCTGATGAGGATTTATGCTGAAAAACAAATACTCCTGTCAATTATATAGACGGTCGAGCTGCTGACATGAACAGTTTAGAGCGGCGTAGGTAGGCGCCAGTTACGATACCGTCACCACCTTACTGTCAATGTATGATGGGCAAGGGTCGTGACTACAAGGTCAGACAGTGAAATAATGGCGAACGGAGAGGAATGACAGAAGAATCTTGTGATCTATTAGTGGATGTCATTGAAGACAATAGAAATCTGATGTTGACATGCAAATAACAAGCGGAATTTGACCGTCGAATAAAACGATGACTAGCCGATTAAGCCAAGTCGATATCCAAAACAAAATACCTGATAAAGAAGCGATGAGAATGGTCCCCAAACATAACCGCTATCTAAGATCTGATCCCATCATTACTCATCGTCCCGTTCAAGACTTACTCCTCGCAGTTGCCGTGCTAACAGACCTGCTGAGATCCCAGAAGCAACAGAACTACTCGCACTAGAAAGAGGACTCTTTCTCTTTTCTAACCACAAACCAGGTAGCTGGCCGATTGGTATATTCTCCGAATTGGTTCGTGATTTGAAAGGACTGTCTAAGTCCATCTGCTCCCTACTCACGGGCCGTGATTCAACTGTTTCTAGCCTATTGAGCATGAAAGGAATGGGCCTGATCGCGCTGACTATCGGAGTGTCTGCAAACGATCGTATCGGACTTGTTACGGGAGTCTCGTTGAAAGATCGCGCAGTCCAGCTCAGGGCATTCATGGCGTCGGAGGTGTTCTGCATGCACGCCAAAGGAGTGCTCCTTCGCCGAGCTGCCTTCTCCGCGGCTGAGATAGTAGTGCTTGCTGGCGCATCTCGTTGTGGCTTGTAAGCACTGTAACGTGGGTCAGGTAGTTGAGACTCATTTCTCAATTTTTCTTTCCCGTCAGGAACACGGTTTGCAAAAACTACCCTGATAGCTTTGTGCAAATAATATCTGCCCTTACTCGGGCAGCAGATATTGAGATGGACAAGATAACGCAGCACGGGTCGATCACGTGGGTCCTCAGAATGCGACAACGACGCCTCTGGTCGATCTGTACCCAGGTTCGTTCGCGCACTCATTGGCATGTCAATGATCGGACCTGCACTGTAACTTCTTTGGCGGATGAAGGTTTTCTGTCCTGGTTCCATGTCACTAAGATCGTACGGTACAAGGAAGAGTTTGACGGCTGTCTTATTTGGGTTCTTGAGAATAATCTGTAGCTGGCCTTGTTGAGGAATGCGGTAGCTTCCACCGGGAGGTGCTTTGGGAGACTCTGATCGCTGCTTCAACCTCTCCTTCTTCCGCCGGAGAGCGTCCGTGTGCGCAGCTGAGGCTGAAGGAGAGGGAGGTCCAAAGAAGCCTGCGAGTTCGTCCAGCTTTTTCGCAGGTGAAGCATATCGACGCCGGCGCCGGCCCTCATCTTCGTTGTCCTGTGGCGGAGGTAATAGATTCTCAAGATCGATCAGTCCAACGTATGGACTCGGTTGATTATCCATCATACGCCCACTGGCATTTCCGTAACTGTAGAAAACTGCTGGGAATGGGACAATTACGTGAGGTGGACACTTCAGGCTCGCCTTGCACTTGCCCTTTCCTAACACGCCAATCTGGGCAACGAAGTTCAGTGGTCGAGAAGGGGTGGTTGACATGCGACCTCTCAGTATAGACTCCTCATACGAGCCAACCATGGGTGCGTGGTGTAATGGCGAGATTTCAGAGGCATTCGAAGTTCCTCGAGGTCGAAGGAGAGGGGTTTGCGGGGTGGAGACGGAGTTCAAGTGATTCGTCAGCGTCACTGAGCGCCGGGGTTGGTGAGCTTGATATGGGTATGTTCCTTCTCGACGGAGCGATATCTGTGGCCGGGGTGAAGTTGTAATTAATCCATTGAAAGGAGAGGTTCGAAAGGTTTGGAAGGAGTGAGGAGAGAATGTGTGTCTCCTGTTCTCTCTCTGAGGACTTCTGGATCGACGAGGTACAGCAGTTGGCGAGAGCTCAAGATCGGAATTGTATGATGCCTCTACCTGCACGAGCGGACTGGTTGGTGGTAGAAGAGTGAAATTCGAAAAGGGAGATTGCGAGGCTGGTCTCGATCGAGATGGTGGACGGCTGTTGAAACTTCTTGCACCCATGAAAGAGGGGAAATCCGAATGCCATGGGGCCACAGGTGAGGTGGCCAGCGAGGGCGTCAGGGAATCTCGATCCGTGCTTTCATCTTTCTCGTCTCTGAAATCACCAGAATGGAGAGCAGACCGAGGACGTTCTATTTCCAGTCCAGCTATGTTATGATCCAACTCTTGCTCCTGATCTTCAATCGGTGACTCTTGAAGTTCAGCTGCCGGTAGTAGAGATGTGGGAGAGCTCAGCTGGGGTGAGTGTCTTGAAGCTCCTGTCTGTTCTGGAGACTTTCGTCCGAAGCTATGGCGTATGGTCCAAGAAGGACTTTCTCCTCGTTTCAAGCGCTCTATCAATTCCCCTCGGCTCAATGACCTGTTTTGGTCTGCCAAACTTTTTGCTGGTGTTCTTTCACGGGCGTTCTCGAACGGTTGGAATCGCCCTGGCCATTCGTTGTCGGTCACATCCGGCTCGTGCCTTTCGGCTGAGGGAGAAGCGGACTCCTCCACCTGCTCGTGGAAGATGGGCATGTTGAGAAGCGCAGTGACTCTACAGGCATTTTCAAGGCCAGACGGCAGCCATGGAAGCTAGTTTCTTCAACGGATAGGTTCTGGTGAGTGGTGAGTGGTGAGTGGTGAGTGGTGGTGAGTGGTGATGTGCTTGTGAGAGCGGGGACAGTGGCTCAGATGTGGTGACTGAGAGATTCGGCAGCGGATGTTTCTGAGCACAGGATGGGACACGCGCGGGATCGTAAGTAGTTAGAGGCAATTCTTGGATATCGCTGACATGGATGTGACACAATCCAGCCGGCCATGCAGGTATGAAGCACGCTGGGATCGGGGGCTTCTGTCCACCACTCCGTCAGCTTCTCTGCAGAGCGGACCGTGAGACGGGAGACGGAGACGTGTCGAACAAGACAGTGGAGGTCGTGGAGGATGGCAACTTGAAGTCCGTTTGCCGGAACAGATGGGCGTGGCATGGCATGATATTGGTATTTAATATCATGGCCGTCATGTGCAGCACGAGTACGAGTAATAATCATTTAGCCAATAGCCAATGCCAATGTACTAAGGACGTGCCAAAGGCCGAGTCGAGTGTCTGAATCTGACTCTGACCCAAAGAATATTCTCGCTCTAGAACTAGCTGGAGGTCGGGTAGAACTAGTCCCGCCCTGCAAGTGTGGACGGGAGTTTATCAAGGCCTAGGAATCGACTGGATCAAATCCTTCGGGCTGAGAAAGTTTCCCGACAGACTTCACCGCTCCAGGGACCGAGTTTACTGCCACGAACCATTGGTTGCACGGACAGCATATCTCGGAGCCAGACTTTCGACTACTTCGTCATTTCAATTTTTGTGAGATCGGCCAAACCACGTCCAATATGTCCACTTCTGGAACCAAAAGAAAGCGCGACGGCAGCAGCAAGAAAGGATTCTCTGTTGGGCCTTCGAACCTCCCCGATGGCACATACAAGCGCAAAAGTAGGCACACTCGTGATGGCCAGTAGAATCTGCTAACCCAACAACCTAGACGACAAAATCAAGCAAGATCTCATTCACAAGGCCAAGATAAAGAAAGAGTTTGCCAAAGTCAAAGCCCGTCACGAAGCCGAAAACCCAGCTCCCAAACCCACCATATCCGCTGAAGATGCAGAACCAGCCGGGGAAGCACAAGACCCTGTCTCGCTAGAACTGCATCCAGATCGACAGGCTCGAATTGACAAAGACGAGGCGTCTCCAGAACCAGAACAAGTCCGAGAAACTGTGAGAAAGAAGCAGCGCAAGCAGCGGCAAGATCCATTCAGTAAGGAAGCAGAGGCAGCTCGGAAGCGTAAGGAGGAGGCAGCGCAGAGACAACATGATTATGAAGAGAATCAGCGGCATCGAAGAGAGGCGCTTGACCAGCGCGAGAGAATACGCAAGGCGATGCAAAAGGCGCGGACACCAGGTCGGGATGGCAAGCGGAAATTGGGTAGGGAGAGTGGTTTCTTGCTGGAGAAGGTCAAGAAGTTGGTGTCGAATGGTGGTGGATGATGATCCGGAAGATCCAAGATGGAAATGTTCAGCGGCACAGATAGCCTGATCATAGGAAGGGCTCATTGATCAGGCAGGTCACCGCACGAGAGCTTCGCTTTCGGATTTGGTAGAGCTGCTCAGAGCTGAGTGATTAAGAAGGGAAGAAGAGTGAGTATAAGACACCCAAAAGAGATGATTCACTCGACGCATGTCACAAACCTGGCAATGGAAACGTAAGTAGAGTACTGTGCTGTCGGCCAAACCAAGGAGTATGATACAAGAAGATTGCATCTCAAGATACCCAATTTCTTGACGATCTTTTCTTCTGAAATCGCTGGTAACTACGAGCACTCATTGTCATCATACTCGCGTTGTCGTGGAAATTGGTGCATCTGCACGAGGTCAAGTGCTGCTTGAGACCGAGAATTACCTGAGAAAGTAGTTGTTGGTTCCAATGACTTCCGTTGTGGTGTCATCGTGAACCTGTTCTGCCTGAAATTCCGATACTTCCCTTTCTTGACCGCATCGAATGCCAACCACCAACCCGCCACTCACAACCACCAACGACTCACAAACACCTCACAACCACCACACAAGAGTTGGAGGACCCAATGGAGCGCATACCAGCAGAAACCTTGGACGGAATCCTCGACTACGTACTGATTGACGAGGGACCAACAAAACCCGCCGACTGCACCACGCCGCACGACAGTGACCCGTTCCCCGACTCTCTCAAGATCCTGCGACTCGTCTGCAAGACGTTTCGTGATGCCGTGGCTGACCGCTTCTGGACTTTCTTCGAGAACTACTCCATCCTGCTGGAACGCAACAGTCTGAAGAAGCTCAGACGCATCGCTCAGAACAAACACACTCGATCTCGACTCCGTGTTATCTGGATATATACTTACCAGTTCAAGCAATGTCTCACAGAGTGGCCAAAGTTCAAGCAGGCTTTCAAAGAGGAGAGAGCTCATGAGCGCAAGAACTACCTCAATCTCAAGGTGGACGGTCAAGACGAACTTCCCTTCACAGGTTCAAAGATCATGAAGGCTTATCAAGCCTACAAGCAACTCTATGAACAGCAGGAAATCATGACCATTTCTGGAGAGCGAAAAGTCTTGCTTTCGGACATCTTTGAGCTCCTAGACGGTCACGTCGGTGGTAAGTTCATCCAGATCTGAAGCGATTTTATCTCGAATGACAGACAATAAATTTCTGCAAAGTTTTTCTTCCAAGATTTTCAGGAACTTATCGATGTCGATGTCCATTTACTAGCCCGCTACGTGAAACCAATAGCTGACTCGCCTTAGCTATCAACATTTGTGGAGGTTGGTGCGGTACGCCCTTCCGTCCTATCACAGAGAAGATCGGTGTTAGCCATTTTCACAACGCTGATGGAGACGAAGACAACGGTCCTGACAAGACTCGTGCTGTTTGCGACATTGTCCACAGTATCTACTGGTCACGGATTCGTCTCTGCGGCCTCAACTGGATATGCGCAGACTCTGACCTGCTCGACCTCCCTGACCGAACCTTGAGATACCTCCGAAAGACCCGCACAGGCGGCTGCCAGTTCCATGATATCAAGTTCAACTTAACTTCAAATGCTGCCTTGGAGGAAGGATCGAGCTCTATTCATAAAATTCTCCAGGCCTGTCCCAACGTGGAGACATTGGAGCTCAAGTTTCCAAACTTCAGCACCTGGCAAGTTGACATCCGTTTTCTCTTCGGTACCAAACACTACGAAAACCTCGCGCACCTGCACATTGCGGGCTTCACAACCAATGCCGAAGACTTGGCCAAGTTCTTGTATCGCCACCGAGACACATTGGAGTGCATCGAGCTTTGCGACATCATTCTCGAGCGAGGAAGCTGGGCATCGCTCTTCAAGTTCATGCACGACCACCTCAAATTGGTAGCGCTTGGCATCAGCCAGTTGTTCCAACCAGGAATCACTCTCTTACATTGCCCTCACGTCTCCAATGTGATGGATTATGCCTTGAGAAAAACTGATGCAGTGGACTGGTTAGCCTTTCAGAAGGACAGCCTATGTAGGACGCCAAATCGGATCTTCGCCATCGAGAGATTGACAGAGATGCTGGGAGATGCTGCTGTCTATCAAGCCATGACCCTTGAACCAGCTTTCTGGTCGAACAAGGAGAAATTGACTAGTGACGGACCTCCAGAGTTGACATTCAAGGCTGACGAGGACGCCGACCTTGACTGGGAGTTTGACCATGGGTAAGTCTGTCTATGCTTGTCCCGTCAATTCTCCAACCGCAAATCTTGACCATAGCATTCTGATTAAATTCTCTTCTCTTCTGATCGATATCGATAAATTTCTGGCGACAGGGAAAAGGGAAAAATGAGATTGCCAGAAATTTATCGACATGATTAATCTTGGATTAGCGATGCAATGTTTGTCACAAGACGACACTACATGAAAACCTGACCCGTTCGCATGCGTATGACTAACAACATATCTCAGATTTATCACTGATCCCGAGTCTGACGATGATAACGACGAGGATATCGATGATAGCGACTCTGACAAAGTAAACACCCCCGAAAAAGGTGATGCCGAAGGCTCTGAAGGATGGGAGACAGATGAGGCCTCAGATGCAGGTTCCGCTGCACAACCCGAGATATCCGTCGCCCAAGCTCGCTTTGCAGATTTCACTGTGGCTGCCATGCAAGAAATGGCCGCAAATCCTGCTCTCCTTGCTTTTACCGCCTTTGGTGGTCAGGGTGCAGACGGAGACGAAGACGAGGATGACGACATGGTATGACGGACCCATGTCTGCTTTGGTGGACGTGGACTGAAGCACGAGGAGAGAGAGGATTTGCTGGAATCGAACATTTGTCATGGAATTTCATCAATGGCAAATAGTGCGCAAACCTCCCAGCGATGTATCGATTTGTTTTACTAGTCGGCTAACGCGGAGGAGATGTGTAACTACACAGCTAAAAAGCGTCACGTTTGAGGAAAGCAAGCACAGAGAAGGGTAGAAATTTAAATTGTATTCTACTACAAAAAGGTCACACCTAATCCATCATCTAGCTGCCCGAAGGCCAGGGACGTGTTTATCGTTAGAAACCATCCTGAGAAAGTAAAGGATCAGCGAATTGGACATCCAATGGAACTGCGGCAATACGCACCGTGTTGATCGTGACGATGGGAAAGCCGCATTGCACCGCACTTTGGTGTTTTACTACCTCCGTAACAGTTTGCATAGCTCCGATCTCACTACATATAGTACTTTAGCAAGTACTACTTAGTATTAGGAGTGATTTATGGTCACATTGGTCTTGAGCAAGTGCATCTTCATTTTCAGAAGTTGGACTAGAAAATGACTTGAAAGTATCCTATAATCTCCAAGTAAACTCGGGTGCACCGTTTTCACAGCAACTGCCTGGGTGAAGTCTGCCAGAAATTGTTGTACCTCCAATTCTACTAGTAGTAGATTGAATTGGACCACAATTCTGTTCAACTCACTTCAAAATGTCAAAGAGAATGGCCAGCTTCCCCTCAGCATTGCCTACGCTTTACAAAACCAAATGCGTCTAGTTCTTGGACCTTATTCGGACATCGATATCGATCAAGACGGACTGCCAGGCGCGGAGGAGAGGCCGCACCGGAACGGTTGTGGCTGAAAGTACGGATGACTTGTCCAAACAAATTACTGGCTGACCTCATCCCGAGAGCGAATCCGACAGCTGCTAGCTATGGAGAATGTGGACTTCGGGCCATATACGCGAATCAAATATTCTTAATGCGATATCAATATAGCCTCTGACAGCTTCTCGCAAGCACTACTTCAACGCCATGCCCGATGCGAGAGTGCATACATGAACGACTAGCCAATACCACCATAATCTCTCATCACGATAAGGTACAGTCATCAAGTTTCTAGACACTCAATATGCCGGCCAAGCCTGAGGACGCAACGGATTCCCCTCCACCGTCCCCTCCAGCGCCTCTCTCACCTCCTTCAAGACCGAGAGGTTCTTCGCGACATGGCTCTTCAGCATCACAAAGTTCAATAGGAAGACGAGAACATCATGCTCCACTCAATCCGTCCAGCCTTCGAAGGTCCGTGGTAGCGAGTACATCTCCAGAGACATCAATCGCGAGACACGGCAATGCTGAAGGAAAGAGACCGAGTATGGTGGACACCGGAAAGGAAGAGACAGGCATACAATCGGCTTCGGCGGGAGGAGCAGGCACGTTCATGGACGACTCTGAACAGGTCGCGGAACCTCCGCAATGGCGAGCTAATGAGCTGAGCGCAAGGACAAGATTGCTGGGGGATGAACACTGGGACGCTGCTTCGGGATGTGGTTCTGAGAATTGTGCCCATGGCACATACTCTCCAAGACCTATATCTTCACGGCAAGGAAGCTATATGAGTTATGGAAGCTTTGACTCTTCACAAAAAGGTTTTGGTGGCACGTATAGAGGTGGGAATATGGACGGCGAGGACGGCGACCCAACTCACAGCTTGTTAGGCGATGCTATAGCCGATGGGGTTATGGGAGGTGGTCATGGTTCTAAAATGAGCACGACAGATTGGCTTGCAAGGAAACATGGCGTACGGAGTCGCAGGATGATGTGAGTGCCTAATTCAATTAAGATAATCATTTGTTAACGCAAGTTCTAGGTACGTCTCCTACTACGTTCCCTTTCTCAACTGGATACGACAGTACAAATGGGCATTTCTCAAAGGCGATATCATTGCGGCATTGACAATGGCTTCGTTCTACATTCCCATGTCCCTCTCGTACGCCTCCAACCTCGGTCATATTCCTCCCGTCAACGGCTTATACTCGTTCGTTTTCAATCCTATCACATATGCTATCCTCGGAACATGTCCACAGATGGTCGTAGGACCTGAAGCTGCAGGATCGCTCCTCACAGGTCAAGTTGTCAAAGATCACATCAAAGCAGGCCATGGCGTAGACGAAGATGGAGTTCAGAATGCACAAATGGCTGGCTTGGTCACATTCATGGCCGGAAGCATTATCTTTCTAGCCGGTATTTTCCGCCTAGGTTTCTTAGATAACGTGCTGAGTCGACCATTTCTTCGAGGCTTCATCAGTGCCATTGGCATTGTCATCTTCGTTGATCAGCTTGTTCCAGAAATGGGCTTAAGTGCACTTGCTCGAGATACAGAAGGCGTGGACCACGGGAGCTCTGTTGAAAAGGCCATGTTTCTGATCAAGAATTTCCGACTTGCTCACGGCCTGACCACGGCTGTTTCAGCTGGCTCGTTCACTATCATCATGGTTTGCAGGTATGAGCGCCATCGCATCTCGAGTTACTAACATGTACTGATCAGAAATTTAGAGAGCTCAAGCACCGACTTCAACCGCGATACCCATCCGTGGCATATGTTCCGGATCGATTTTTGATTGTCGTGCTTTCCGCCATCTTCACTTGGAAATTCGGATGGGATAAGAAAGGCCTGGCAATCTTGGGCAACATTGAAACCCAAGGTCGACCATTTCCTGCTCGATTTCCATTGCAACCCTCGCAATTGGCGTATGCGTCCGATGCCTTTAGTACGAGTTTCGTCATTGCACTTCTAGGTTTCTTTGAGTCGAGTGTTGCCGCAAAGAGCCTCGGCGTGGGCGAAGCGACCAAAGGAAATGTCTTCAAAAACCTGAACCTAAGTCCAAATCGAGAGCTGGTAGCATTGGGAGTTGCGAACATCATTGGCGGAGTGTTCATGGCTCTGCCAGCTTTTGGTGGATACGGAAGAAGCAAAGTTAATGCCTCGACTGGTGGGAGAACGCCAATGAGCAGTATCGTGCTTTCGCTCATCACGATTGTTAGCGTTCTGTTTGTGATGCCATACTTCTACTACCTACCAGTAAGTGTCTCAACTCTGCTCTCCTGACTCAATACTAACTCACACCACAGAAAGCGGTCCTCTCTGCCATGATCAGCGTTGTAGCATACTCACTGCTGGAAGAAATACCGCCTGATCTAATGTTCTTCATCAGAATCCGTGGTTACTCTGAACTGCTTCTTATGACACTCATCTTCCTTGCCACAATCTTCTGGAACCTGAAGATTGGCATCGCTGTTGGCATTGGCCTATCCCTTCTTCGCGTGCTTCGTCACTCCACGCGTCCTCGCATACAAATCCTGGGACGTGTCCCGGGCACAACGGACAAATTCGAAAACGCAGAGACAGCAAAGAGAATAGAATTCGTCGAGGGTGTGCTCATCGTCAAGGTGCCCGAGCCGCTCACCTTTGCCAACACAGGTGATCTGAAAGGTCGTCTTCGTCGGTTGGAAGAACATGGCACTGGCCGCGCGCATCCTGCTCTCCCGCCCGTTCGCCGCCAGGAGCACAATAAGAATGTTGTATTTGATGTCCACGGGGTCACATCATTAGACGGAGCAGGAGCACAAATTTTGATGGAGATTGTGAAATCGTATCGTGAGAGGGGCGTTCGAGTATTTTTCTGTAGAGTACCCGGGGAGAAAAGCAACGTCTGGAGACTCTTTGAAAAGAGTGGGATTTTGGAGTTATGTAATGGGACCAGGCATTTTGTTGGTTCTGTTGAGGAAGCGCTGCGTCTGACTGAACTTGAAGACTTTGAAGAGATGTTGGGGCGAGAGTACGATGCTGCGCAAGCTGCGTGAAACTTGTATAAAATTTAGATGGGCAGTGCTCTTTGGACAGGATGGGTGTATCAGTAATTTTTTGAACGTTTGGTTTGCATAGAGCGATGGTAGATGGCATTGAAGCGCGCACTGGATGGAAGAGAGCATGTTTGTGGAGTCAAAAGTATGGCAGCTGTACAGAAAATATGTTTGTTGCTTCCAGAGTACTACTACATATTTCAAACTCGCAGATAGTGATCAACTTGCTGACTATTTGCAGCAACCCTGCTATTTTCTGGATTTCTATCGATGCTTTTGGATCGTCGTTGTGACGCTGTCACTTCCAAAGATTTGCGCCGGTCAAGCTATTGAATAAAGGGAGGGCATGCATGACTCTAGCCCAACGTAACCATTAAGCCCACATCAAGTGATGGTATCTAAAAAATCCAAAACAAAGAATCCGTCGTACACGCGCTGACGAACACGATAGGAAATACTGGTAAACGGACCCAGGGGTCTGTCTGTCTTCCGTCGCAGGCAGACTCTAAGCCTAGCTCAGCTCGAGATGATAGTATGTAGTTTGTTCTATACTAGTACCCCCTTGAATGGGAGTATACATACCTGAGAAGTAATTGATTACCCATTCCAGTCATCGCTCTTCCTATAGATTGGGCAGGATTTGATGGAATGGGTATTATGGCTCTGTAGGGGAATGCGGTGAGAGAATGGTGTAGATGTCCGTCTGTCTGTATGTCTGTTTGTTCGTGGAGTTTGTTATATTTGGGGCTTCGAATCGATTCGATTGTAAGGATGTACGAATATTACCTATAATATGACCTCACCTCACCTCACCTTACCTTACCTTGCCTTAACTTGCCTTGCCTTGCCTAACCTAACCTAACCTAACCTCACCTCATCATTGTACCACCCGACTCCAACAACAAGTCAGCAAGTCAGCGAGCAAGCGCCGAGGGGTAGATGAGACACATTGCCCGCTCGCTCGCTCGCTCGCTCATGCCGATAAGGAGTGGACGGAGGTACAACATCTCTATGCATGAGATCGGCGAGAAAGGGAGCCTTCAAATCACCGACCGACCGACTCCGATTTGTGTAAGATACTCAACTAACAAGCTCGCATTCCATCTCATCCCCTTCAAAAGCGCGCGCTAGAAAGAGAAAGAGGGAGAGAGAGCAAGAGCAAGAGCAAGAGCAAGAGCAAGAGAAAGAATGAGCCACGACACGATCCCGACGAAATGCTTACCACATCAACACCCCCCATTCCATCCCAAGACCAAACCACCATGATAATCGCCAAGCCCAAGCCCAAGCCAAGACCACCGTGACCCCAGTTCCAAGGCTTTTCCTCACCACTACTACTACCGGCCGGGAAAACAGGCTGCTTGCATCTGCCTACCTACCTGCCTACGGATACCTAGTCTTGTACCCACCTCCTCCATAATAACGATACTAATGTCGTGTAACCGACACGCGCTCTTGTCCTTTTTTTGTTCGTGTCGTACGTTTCACAAGAGCCATTGTGGCGGGTATATCATGCACATCGTATTCGGTGAGTGTTGTGTGCATGTGGGTTTGACAGGCCCCCAATTTCTGAATTTTATCTTGGTGGTGGTTGTTGTTGTTATTAGACTTGTGGTACCTTGTGTTTGATTGGCGATGGTTGGGTTGGGGGTATTTGAAATTACTTTTGTTTTTTGGGGGCGGGTGGGAGGTGGTCCCTCAGCGGGTCTCTGTTTGGGAGGATACGAGGACAGAAAGGTGGTGTTTAGTTTGATTCTAGAAGGTAGGAGATATGAGTGGAAGTGAACGTGGTATTGATATCGCTTGTTTCTTCTTGTAGTGTACATGGTAATGAATGACGTATCAGAGCGCTACGGATTCGATCGTACAGAAACCAATCATAAACAGAGTATGACAAAAGACACCTATAGACACAACATTATGCGATCAAAAGGACGTCCCGTATCGTGAAGAACTTGAAGCTGCCGATGAAGGCCGACTCGGCGGCATTGTGAAGGAGTGATACTGTGGCGTCATGAAATTGTTCCAGTGATAATCGGGTGGATAGCTGATATTTTGAGGATTGGTGACCTGAACACTTGGATAGGAAGTGAAGCCCCCGGTTCCATACATCTGCTCGTTGTTGGGTCTCTGGAAGTAGCTGAGATCTTCTTTCGACTCGAAAGATGTTGAGAACATGGGTTCTGGGGAGTAAGACATTGGGAATCCAGAGTGATGGTCAAGACTAGGACCAAAGAAGTCGGAGGAATGTAGCTGTCCACCAGAAGCATATGGAGAACCCATCTCGGATCCATCGAGAATGAGAGGTGTTGGAGCTCCATTCATGGAATCAGAACCACACATCGATGGTGTTGTCGGTGGTGCTGGTGGACATGTCTGATGGATGCTCGAGGTCGTAGCTTCCTCGGACCAAATATTCTGGTCTTGAACACTGGGCTGTGCGGGACTTGAAGTGAAGTACTGGCTTGGAACAGTGAAGTCAAGTGCTGGAGATGTAGCTGATTTCCCATCGGATGGTGCTATTGGGATGGGTCGTCGGTAGAGACTCAGTTGTCGTTTCGCTAATCGATATGCCGCATCGTTCGATCGTTTCGTAGACCTTGCTTCACAAAGCAGACCTTTGCTGATACATCGGCCGCATGAAGGGAGCTATTATAATTAGTGAATACGTCAATCACAAGGTGAATGGACCACCTACAAGTTTGTCACATTTCGTTTTGGCACGAGCGCAAGCAACGCAAGCGATAGGTCTTCTCTGGACGGGTTTTCCCTCTTGATCCGAGCATTGTTCATCGGCCTCTTTATGCACGAGGATATGATGCCGCTGAAGAAGGTCACTGTTTCCAGTCAGCACAACCATACGCCACTTGGTAGAAGAGCCCTACCGTCTCTTGAATGAGAAATGGCAAGTTGAGCACTTGAACGGCTTAACATTTGTATCTGGTCATATCAGTCAGTAGGAGATCCACTGAAATGTGTTAGGTCAAACAAACGGGTCATGACGTGTCGGTCGAGATGTTCAGCTCTCGAAAATTCCTGTCCACAGTATGTGCACCAGACCATCTTGGAGTCGGAGGATATAGGAGAATGTAAATACTTATGAAAGGTCATGGGAACATGTAGGGGGTATAAATCCAGAGGAACGATAGTTCGTGATGTAGAATGATGCTGCACAGAACGAGTGGTCAGCCTTGACCGAAAATATGGAATATCTCGCACGCTTATGGTTGCACTTCCCCCAGCATCAGAATAGACTTGGGTCAAAAGCTTGCAATGCTGGCAAGGCACGAGTTGCCTGCGGCTGAGCTGCTATGCGGAGTTGTGGGATATTCAGGCGTAGAGTGAGTAAACTTGCGCCTTGTGGTTGGGTGTAACAAACGGTCGAGCAAGCCACGGTCGATACAGACCGTACATTGATTGATAGGAGAAGATCTTCTCGCCATTATCAGCAGTATATTCAGCCATTTTCGTTGACGTGGGGTACTTCGGGATCCAAAGGTCCTTGTGCCAACATGTTTTGCGAAGATAGTAGGACTTTTACAAATGAAAAGGGCAGTCCATGACCATCAGAGGATTTGACCGGCATGTTCGCATCCTATAGACCCAGAGTGTTGGATCTTGCTTCGGCGACATGGACATTATCAGTTACCTCGAATCTAAACTTGAAAGGGGACCTAATCATAGGGCCAATGGCTAGGTCGAATCGAGGCATGAGAGCGGTCGCTCGTCGCGGCGGGTAGCGACATGTTGAACACAAGCAGGATCTGAGCCTCCAACACTTACCGACTATTTATTCTCGGGGAAATGGTTGGTTCGTTTGGTGGTACAGGATAGCTCACGTTGTTGGAAGCTAGACGAATACAAGGCGTCAGTGGAAATGGCCAATTTTCTGGCGGTTTCTCAGGTCTTCGTTATTATCATGTTGGTATGATCCAATGTCCATTGTATGTATGGATAGGTAGCACAGGTTACGCGCATCTGGAGCTGACAGGGGCATCGTTGGGGATTCGTGCGCACCCGAAGAGGTGTGTTTGGTAGCAAGTCAATCTGTAAGCACCAGAATAAATAGATGATCAACATGTTCTCGAAGAACATGCCCGGCAGAATAGTAGGTGTCGTGATCGTGCTTCCTGATAGAATACTAGTGGTGAGTTTGCCAAGATCCCCTGTTGGACTGTGACCATGTCGATGTCCGTTCTAGACTCGGAGGCTCAAGAAGAGTGATGGCTCAGTCTGTTCCTCATGGCAGTGATGGTGGTGTTTATGGCAGTGGTGGTGGTGTTTATGGCAGTGGTGGTGGTGTTTGTGGAGAAAGGGACGGGGACTGGATGTCAATGAGGTGTGAGTGTGAATGTCAATGTCATGGAATGTACCATAATGAGGCCGAAGCTAGTTCTACCCCATCCCGTCCGTCCTCTTTCACATGTCCGAGTCACCTGCATCAGATCTCAATCCGGCTTGTGACCTCAGAGACGATGCGACGGGCAGTAGAGAGACTTCCACCCCTTTCAATGTCCTCTTGGTGATGGCAGCGTGTCGATAGCCTACCGACTCCCTCACCATGGCCGCGCAGTCCAAACTCCAGAACCACAGCCATGATCCTCTTGTAATACTCGTCCGCCAGTACGCAAACCTCCTGAACTCCCGCGTCAAAGGTGCTTCGCGGACGGCCAAGCTCTTGAGCACCCTTCTCCTTACAATCTCAATACTATCCAGCGGTTATGGCATACAGCGATGGTGGAAGAGTGCGAAGGCAGAGAAGGCCACTGGGAGGCGGTTACTTCGCAGGAACTCCGGATTGAGAGGGAAAGATGGTTCGCGAACGATATACGTGCCATACAAAGATACGACCTCAAAAGTCGTGATCCATCCAACAAAACCCACGACATTCGATGCTCACCGACGACTGTTCCTCCAACCTCCACGCGCAGCCGGCCTCGGGGACGGCTCGCAACCGCAAGTCCCTCCACCTCAGACGAAACCTGGGCTCAACCTTGCCTTCTTACACCAGTTTCTCAGCTTGCTGAATATTATGGTACCGCGATGGACTAGCAAAGAGGCAGGTTTGCTTCTCAGTCATAGCATATTCCTCATCCTACGTACATATCTATCCCTTGTCGTGGCACGATTAGACGGAGAGATTGTACGAGATCTCGTGGGTGGCAACGGCAAGGCTTTCCTGTGGGGCATATTGAAATGGTGTGGCATTGGAAGTGTAGCCTCGTACACGAATGCTATGATCAAGTTCCTACAATCCAAGGTCTCGATCGCCTTCCGTACGAGGCTCACACGATACATTCACGACTTGTACCTAAACGACAAACTCAACTACTACCGCTTGTTGAATCTGGATGGCGGCGTTGGAACACAGGCAGACCAGTTCATAACGCAGGATCTCACACTCTTCTGCGCTTCAGCTGCCTCTTTGTATTCATCCTTGGGAAAGCCGTTTGTTGACATCTGTGTCTTCAACTATCAGCTATACCGGTCTTTGGGCCCACTCGCTTTCAGTGGGCTCCTCATCAACTATTTCGGGACTGCGACCCTTCTTCGGAAACTATCACCCCCATTTGGAAAGCTAAAGGCTGTGGAGGGGCGAAGAGAGGGCGACTTTAGAGCATTGCACGCTCGGTTAATAGCAAACGCTGAAGAAGTGGCATTCTACGGCGGTGATGAGATGGAGAGAACCTTCCTCGACAAAGGCTTCCGAGATCTCAAGCACTGGATGGAGGGAATCTATAGTCTCAAAATCCGCTACAACATGCTCGAGGACTTCGTGGTCAAATACTCGTGGTCTGCGTTTGGCTATCTCATCACATCGCTGCCCGTCTTCCTGCCTCTCTGGGGTGGGCTCGGAGGTGAGTCCGAATTGGGAGACATTGAGAACACAACTGGTCGCGAACGAGACCGAATGAAGGATTTCATCACCAACAAGCGGCTCATGCTGTCCCTCGCCGATGCTGGTGGACGAATGATGTATTCCATCAAGGACCTGTCCGAACTAGCGGGCTATACGTCCAGAGTATACACTTTGATTAGCACACTACATCGAGTGCATGCGGACGCATACCTTCCTCCCCCTGGTACCCGTCCAGAGCTGTTCTCATTATGCGACGTTCAAGGCACTGTCCACAAGGGTTTTGATGGCGTAAGGTTGGAGAATGTACCCGTAGTCGCTCCCAGTGTCTTCCCAATGGGCGGAGACGAGCTCATCGATCAGCTTTCGGTCATCGTACATTCTGGAGAGCACTTGCTGATCACCGGGCCGAACGGATGTGGAAAGAGTGCCGTGGCTCGCATCGTCGCCGGTCTTTGGCCTGTCTATCGTGGCCTGATAAGTAGGCCACGAACCATAGGACAGGATGGAATCATGTTCCTTCCACAACGTCCCTATCTTAGCACGGGAACGCTGCGAGATCAAGTCATATATCCCCACACCGAGGTCGACATGAAAGCAGCTGGGCGAAGAGACTTTGAGTTGAGTCAGATCCTGGAAGAAGCGCGATTGGGCTACATTCCCGATCGCGAGGGAGGCTATGACACGAGAAAGGACTGGAAAGATATCCTCAGTGGCGGGGAGAAGCAAAGGATGGGGATTGCGAGACTGCTCTATCACGAGCCCAGATATGCCTTTGTTGACGAGGGCACAAGTGCAGTGAGCAGCGATGTCGAAGGGCTCTTGTACGAAAACGCAAAAGCAAAAGGAATCAGTAAGTCTTCTGTTGTCTTTTCCCTCGCCAATCTGCTAAGTACAAGTCCAGCTCTCATCACGATCTCGACACGTGCTTCTCTTAAGCGGTACCACACGCACACATTGACACTCGGTCTCGGCGAGGCTGGCGAAGAGTGGGACTTCCAGCGAATTGGCACCGCCTCTGAGAAATCGACTGTTGAGAAAGAACTTAGTGACCTGCGTGAACGACTGGCTAATGTCGAGGATTGGAAACGCCGGAGAGAGGAAATCGACCAAGAGCTCAACAAGGTCTGGGTTGCTGGTGGTGAGGAATTGGCGCCTCCTGCTTACGTCGAGAAGGATGAGGTGGCTGCTGTGGGGCATGTTGACGTACCCCCTAGCCCAGCGAGTGAAACGACTCAAGGGCTCGAGAGATCTGACCATTGAGCTTATGCGTACAGTACTATTGACACTCACAAGAAACAAGCTCCTCATCCCTGCGTACCTCTGTTGTGCTCTCGGATAGGTACAAGTACATGTTCACATAATAATGAAGCTGTACCGTTCTGACCTTACACACTCTTTCCCGAGGCAGTAGTATACAGTGTCCATCACCAATCCATATGGCAACAAGTCAATTATTTTTGTTTACGAGCACAGCCTCCCCGCGTGGTTCACCCATGCTTGTGTCGGACGGTAGACATGCAACCCATGTGATCACAGTATGCCTCTGGACGCAAAGATCCGGGTCGCTATTTCAGAGGCAAATCGTCTTGGCTGAGTTCATCAACCCATTCCAGCCGCCTGGTTGTTCATATGGCGACGGAGATTGGCCTTGCCTTAGCATCATCAAGGCCAACATCCCATTGCTTCAGTTGTCGCACACTGTTTCTCCTTCTTGGCAAGGTTTAGGTAGGTAGAGTCGACGAATTGATTAGACTGTGATAGCCTACCCAAGCTCATGGCGGCCAGACTAGCAGCAGCTGGAGTGTCTGCAGTGGTGAAGACGTGCGAGCGGCGAGCCCAGCAGCTGCCAGTGGGTGAGGTGTGAGGTGAATCAGAGAGGATCCGTGCCTGTCCGCTAACCGAATTAGTGACATGTACGGTGACCTAGAAGGTCTTGGACTTTCCCCACATTCGCCGGGGCCTGGCCGGGCATCTCCAACCACCAAGCTCCGTCCGTCTTCCACCTGCACACTGCCCACGATTAATGGCAAATGGCCTCGTCACCCACTATTTATTCCCTGACTACCTACCAAAGTAGTACCACAGTATGCACCAGACCCGAGACATGCCTCCATCGGTACTCGGATCGGATCCTCCATCGCTGCCCCCCAGCCTAGTGAGGCTGTGCTTGCGGAGGTGCTGAGTGCTGAATGCTGACCATGTTCGAATCAACGATGGACGGCGCTTCTTGCATGCAATTTTCGATCGCGAACCCAAGTCGTAATATTGCGGAACTGGCATCATCTATTTGGCCATCAAGGACGCCCAGGTCTGCCATTGATTCATCCACCTGTAGCGACCCGTATTACCTTGCTAGATCGGCTGAACTAGGTTAAAGTGTCGTGATGTACTCACTCGCAATGCTAGGCACATCGCTCGCCACGTCTCCATGCCAGTCTGTTTACCATTCTGCGAGCGGCCACTGTGAGGGGTTGGATGCCAAACATTGGCGACAACGAGAGCGATCGTGGCCTTGTATATGACCTTCAAGCGCCCTCTCCTAGTTGCCGCGAATTTTCCTTCCTCTCCCAAATTTCGAAGCCTCACTTCCACTGTCAAATTCATCAACTGATACGTACCATGTACTCGAAACTCTTTTCCATTGCGGCATTGGTGTCAGCAGCCTCTGCCCAAGGTCAAGGCCTTGCTGCTGTTCTAGCTGGAAACCAGGAAACATCCCAACTCGCCAGCTTGGTGGGCACGCTCCCTGATGTCGCTGGGCAATTGTCGAGCCTGCAGAACATCACACTGCTCGCGCCCTCAAACGCGGCATTGGCAGCGCTTCTCAACAGCAGCGTCGGCGCTAGCTTGTCCTCGAATCCAGGCTTGCTCCAGGCTGTGTAAGTACTTCAAGTGGTTCTGGACGAAAAGCCCACGGGCACGACTAACGTGGACCCGGGATTCAGACTCACATATCACGTGCTTAACGGCACGTACGCTGCTTCAGCCATCCCCACCACCCCAGCTTTCGTGCCAAGCGCCTTGACCAACCCACTGTACGCCAACGTCACGGGAGGTCAGCGTGTGGAAGCCGTTCGCTCAGGGAACAACGTAACCTTTTTCTCCGGCCTGCTAGCAAACTCTTCAGTTACTCAAGCCGTTAGTCTTCACTCACTCTGCATTTAGATGCTGGTTATTGACAACTCCACAGAACGTCAATTTCACGGGCGGTGTCATCCACGTTATCGACCATGTTCTAACCCTTCCCCAAAACGTGTCAACAACTCTCGTCGGCGCCGGTCTCTCCTCTCTCTACGGAGCTCTCAATGCCACAGGTCTCCTCGATACCGTGAATGGTCTCTCAAACGTGACAATTTTCGCTCCTTCAAACGCCGCGTTCCAACGTATTGGCTCTGCTCTCGGCAGCGCGTCGACGGATGCTCTAAAAGCAATCTTGACCTACCACGTTCACGTTGGCCAGGAACCACTATACAGCACCTCTCTCGTCAATGGATCGAGCCTGCCCACCGTCAATGGTGCCAGCGTGAACATTCACACCGGCAGCAGCGGCGTCTTTGTCAATGGCGCCAAGGTGACGATTCCAGACGTCTTGATTGCCGGTGGTGTTGTACACGTCATTGACAAGTGAGTTCCTTTCCCAAAACCCATCCTTGATCGCGCAGTACATACTAACACACACCCAGCGTCCTAAACCCCAATTCCACATCTACAGCATCCCCAACAGCCGGCACTGGCTCTCCAGCCTTCTCCGGCGCCTCCAGCGTCACCACTGCCCCATTCACAGCTGGTGTCGCCACCCCAACTTCAGCTATTGGTGGAGGACACTCTGGTAACGCCAGTGCTACTCACGCCAGTTCTGCTGGTGCCATGCCCATGGTTACCGGTGCCGTTGGTATGGGCGCTTTGCTCGGCGCTGGTGCAGTGTTGGTAAACATGTAAGTTTCGGGGCTTGATGAGATGTTGAAAATTGAGGGCTGGGTTTGAAAGGGAAGAAAGGAATTGTGATTTGTAATAATCTGTATATCTGTATGTATGTATGTATGTACGTATCCTTTACTCACAGCCACGCCAACTGTAATCAATGATGTTGTTTTTTGATGATTTGGTTGGATCTTGGGGCTCCGTTCTCTTATTCGTATATGCTACATTCCTTATACCTCCATTCGTATCAACCCACCGGGAAATTTTTTGCCCAAGGACTATGCGATCTCGAATTCTCGATACTACTAGATTTCTGCCTAGTCTCCCGCTATCCTACCTTCAACCTCATCACAAACTCATCTATCTAATACCGGTTCTAAGCTTGGTACAAAGGACCTATACCTACCTAATTCCCTACTCCTAATTACTAGTAATATAACCGCCTAATAAATTCTTTTACTTCTATATTATACTAACTTGAACCTCTAACAAGTTATAAATCTAAGTATATACTATATACTCTTATTAACTATACGTATTTAAGTACGAATTATCTAATAGGACCTTAATTAAATACTTGGTATAAGATAGAATCGAATAGATATTTATTACTATTATCTTTTTCTTTCTTTTCTTCCCTCTTTCTCTTTTTACTAGTTAAGTAAAGTAAAGTTAAGAAGAAAAGTAAAAAGAGCCTATTATAAGGTAAGACGTTTATACTATAAACGAGGAGATACTTATTATTAATTAATATTTCTTCTTCTTTAATTTACTTTTAGACTTAGGAATCTACTTATTTCAATAATATTACGTAGGATAGATTATAGAATTTACTATAATCGAAGAGATAGCGAGTTGGAGGAGGGTAGTAAGAGGGATTAGTACTTAATAGAATTATAGTAATAGAGTAGGTACTACGGGTTATTATAGCTATCTATAAGTTAATTGAACGGATAACTAGAAAGTTACGGTATTATCTACTATATTAATCGTAGGGTAGTAACGGTATCTTGATCTATTAAAAAGCGATTAGAGTAGTAGGATAAGTATCGATAAACTCCTAGTAATATCATGCTTGAAAAGTGCTAGGAAATCAATCGATACCTTATCTTAGAATTGTAGAACTGTGTCCCAGGATCAGCGTCACTTGGGTAGAGCTTGGGTCTAGGATTGGTAGGTTGTAAGGTTACATTATATCCTCGCCGACACGACAACAAAAACAAGCCTGTACAATGAAATGATGAAGCCGATCAACCAAGCCATGAGCCCAAACATGAGTACCGCAACGATCCCCTCTTGTTTCGCGCAATCGTACCACAGTGCCGCCCACGCAAGCGAAACATTGGCGCTCATGAACATGATGAAGAAAAGATCGGTCAGGATTAATGTAAGCTTGGTCGAGGCTTTTCTGAGACCAATTGGTTTTGAAGTGAATTCGTCCCGGGCCTGATAGCTGGTGAATAGAATGGCGAGGACTCCCACAATGAGAGTCATGTAAGTCGTAGCGCCATTTGTGCAATCCGGCGAGTGGAAGATTTTAGCGCTGAGAGCCGTGGCGATGATGGACGTGACCAACTGGATTAATCGAAAGACCAAGGGGACAAAGGCGTTTCTCATGAGTATCCTTTTGACCCAGAAACTCCACGACGGAGGCGGTGGCTTGATCAACAGCTTCGGGCTATCTTCGCTCCTCCGGTCGTAGTCTTCCCATATCGCGGCAGCGTGTTTTTGCCGCTTTGGCGTGAGAGGTGGTGGGCGCGGTGCTCCTGTAGCGATCATGAATTCTGCCCAGCGAGATCCGGGTGACTGGTTGTGGGGAACGACTCCTTGTTCCACTATGCGGCTTGCTCTCCTTGACTGGGATAGTTGGCGTACGACTGGGAGAGTCATGCCGACGCGAGAAATGGCGCGAGGAGGCCGCTGTGACATTGATGGCGATGGGTCCGTCTCCTCCTCCCAGTCCGAGGACCGCACATAGGGAGGAACAGTGCGGACGGTCGGCATTGTTGTGAAAACGAAGGGTGTCGAAGAAGATGGTGTTGTTGTAGCGGCGATGCGTGCAGGGAAATTGCCGTTGTCAGACGCGCTCGTCCTGTGGCTTCTCCCATGGACTCCACGATGTTAGCTTTGCATTTGGACTCTGCTGATTCATGATCGATATCGATAAATCCCTGGCGACATGATTTATAAACGTCGCCAGGAATTTGTCGCTGTCAATCAGGATCTGTGGTGATGATTCTAGGTTGGCTATATGTACCTTCCCGCGCTCGGCAATCTTAATGTGGTAGTTTATTTATGGGCTCTCCCTGTGCACATCATTACCAGCCAAGGCGATCCTTGGAATTTCGACGAGGGAGCAGCGCGAAGACTTTTGGGTGGCGCGAGTTCGAAGGCAGGAGGAAGTCGTATCGACGAATACGACTTGAACCTGAACCTGAACCTGAGCCTTCCAGGAGCCGAGTTGATCGGAGCTCAAGTAGAAAAGAGAGGGGGAGGATTCTGTTGTTTTCTGGTTGCATAACAACTTGAAGGTCATCGAAGTTCGCATCCGTTCGCTTGTTGCCGCAGTGAGAAGAAACCTGGCAGACGTGGACAGGAGCACGTGCCTGGGCTGTCCGCTAATCAATGCTGGAAATTGCACACCCTAACTGAGGACCCACAACTTTTTTTTATAAATACAGTTCTGATGTTTTCCAGGGGATTATTGATCTTGGCTTGGGAGATAGCTATTCGTTTCGTACCGAGAATTTACCATCTAACTTTGCAGATAAACTTCCAAGTGTTTGTAAGTATCTTATTATAATCACCGAAACTCGAGATTCTGTATCTCTTCCTTTGCATGTTGAAGCACCATCTGTACAGTCCCTTCCTCATAGCCAACGTTATGTCTCACTTCTCTCGGTGCTAAACATAGCAAGCAGCGCCTCGCCCTCGTCAGGACTCAACCATTCATCCAAAAGCCCATGAGCCATATCCATACTTGCCTCACTAATACCCTCTTCCGCATAGATCCTTTCCGCAAAAGCAAGTCTCGTCAGTGAGATGAGCAAAATGCTGGTTCCTCCCTGGATAACACTCAACTTCTGTCTCACATCAACCAACTCTTTAAAAGTCATGATCAGATAGAAGACGAGCTTCATTGCTGTATTGACGCATCCAATCACCAAGGGATGCGTGACAGTATCCGAGACAACAAAGGAGAGGGATTGAATCGATTGGTGAAGGACTTTGAAGACGCGGGCTATGGCGAATGTGTGGGACGCAAGGGCTCGACCGCCTTCTTCGGGCATGCACATGGCTTGGAGGACGAGAAGGATGTCAAGTCGCATTGCTGTGATGTCTGTGATGTAGAGATACGAGGGCGAGTCGGCTGCTGGTGCTGGTTTCTCGAACAGAAGGAGGGTAAGTCGATCGATCATGTCGATTTGTCTTCGGGCTTGTCTGTCTGAGCCGCCTTCGTCTGCGGAAAGGATGGCACCGAATGTCGTTTCCAACGCCGAGGTTTGGAGAAGTTGAAGCATTATACGGATCTGTGGAAGTGGTTGTGCCTTCATCAGGATTAATAAGACAAAGTCAAACTTCATATGCTGCCAGAACCGCGTCTTCGCTTCAACGGATGGCGCCGCTGCTTGTGCCATTGAACGAAGGAGTTCTAGACATGCCAGCACATTGATGTGATTAGAGAAATCATCCCCATCTTCAATCATTTGTTTGTTGATGAACGCGCGAGCTATAGGAATAGCTACGATATCGGACGTAGCGATAGCCAGTGGGACAATTCTTTCGATCATTGATCTTGAAAAGGCAAGACTCTCAGAGTCGATGATCAGTTGCACCGCCGCAACGAGAACAATGACTGGATCATAATGTTTCTCGCCCAAGCACTGCTCCCATAGTGATAGAAGTGTGTTGCAAAAATGGCTAGAAATGTCTGCTCCTTGATAGACGAAAGGTTGGGACGTCAACCTCTCGTACACCAAAGTCGAGAGTTTCTTCTCCGGCGCAGAAGGAAAACAACAGCTACTGAAAGCTTCGAACATGTTTTGGCTATCTGAATTTACCGGCTCGCTTAAAATAGTCTGCATGAATCTAAGCGTTGACTCCTCAATTGACAGCTTTTGGAGAAGATCAGACGTGAATTGTGAATTGTCTGTAGGACGTGATGGTGTCGCAAGTGGCCTCGGTTCGCTTAGTTGCAGTGCGGCAATTGGCGGTGCCACAGGACTATTGTCCATGGCGTTTCTCTTCCGCTTTGCTCCAGCCCTTGGAGTGCTTGGTTTCGATTTCGGTTTTGAAGGTGAGAGCATGGCCAAATCATTGTCGTCGAATCCATCTCTGAACGGAAGCACTCTATTCTTCTTTGGAGTGGCGTCTCCGTTTCGTTGTCCACCCGTGGAACCATTCCTCATGGTCTTCTGTGCCTGTCGAGTCCTTCCTGCTTCCAATGCCAGATCATGCTCAAGAAACTTGTTGTTCGTAACGACCTTCTCCCTCTCATTCTTGACCCTTTCCAGTTCCGCTTTCTGTTTAGACTGCTCTTCTGCGTGTAAGTGGCGCAACGTGTTGACCTTTTGATCGTACTCTCTTGCCGCTTTCTCTGTTTTCTGGCGAAGTATAGCAGCTTCACCAGTCTTCGATTGCGCAACAGCTCTTGCTTCTTCGACAGCGTGTTCGAGGCTTATGCGATCATTTTCGAGCTGAGGCAATTAGCTTCCATTCCCATGCCTTGTATCTGACCTGACACACCTGAAGTATACGCTGCTGGAGCTCGGCAACATTGGCTTGAGGATTGTCATCCCCAGTCATGAAACTGTCCTCGACCATCTCATGCTGCTGAATCTGAGGCTGTTGACCAGCAAGCCTACTGTAATTTGGTGCTTGATTACGACCCTGCGATACATCATAGGGTTGCTCGTCGAGGTCTATAACATCCTCGTCGTCGAGTCCGTAGTCGGATGGTGGGCGATTCGGCTGGACAGTTCGATCCGATGTATAAGATTCTTGGTTCTTCTGGAGAGTCCTGTCTGAACCATATGAATCTTGGTTCTGCTGGCGCACAATTGGACGCGGTGGTCTGTAGGGAGGATTCCCAGTTGACTTGGGCGGTCTGAACGCGGAGTTAGTCGAAGACGTTGGAGGCCTGTAGGCAAGACTGCTGGTAGATTTCGGCGGCCTATACGCGGGATTGATCGAGGGTCTCCCCAGGTCGGGGACATTTGGTCTTCCTTGTGTCGCTTGAAAGGCATCGCGTTCAAGTTGCTCCAAGGCGTTGTCAGGAAGCGCATCCAAAATGTCTGCATCGAGTCCAAACTCGTCATCGTCGTCTGTGTCGGCCATGCCACTCGCGGGAATCCATGAGTTCAGCAAGAGTCGAACAAATGTTGTGGATGGCCAGAGTGTTCTGGTGGAGTGGAAGAAGGCGGCAAGGCTCAATGCGGCTCGGAATTCTGCTCTCAGGCTGAGTACGGGTGCCAGCTGCCAGTGGAGTGCTTATGGACCCGCCAAGAAGGATTTCAGCAACGACGTAATTCCAATAGGCGAAGCGTGCCGGGAGCTATCTACGAACAACAAGGCACCGACTTGACCTCACACACCAATTCCCACTGACTCTCAATTCCCACTCTCCACCCTCTGCAAAACCCTCGCGCGACCCATCCAACCACTTTTCACCTCCACCCGGACTCTCCGCGCTTCAAAGCAAAGCATTCGGACTTTTTGAGGCTGCGCAATACCTAACTTCGCCATTGTCTGCCCAACGAGGGACTCACCTACCGCCTAGCACGTCTAGGAAGATACACAAACAAAAGCAAGGATGGCGAAAGCGCGAAAGGACGTTAAATTCAACCACCGAGGGAGTGGGAGCGGCTCGCGGCCGAGGAGGCTGAGCAATAGCATCAGCGAGCACAGTGAGACGGCATCCGACAAAGGCAGTCCTCAGCGGAACGGCCCTCTGGAGAAAGTCGAGGTGCGTCTTGAATTTATGAAGCGACATAACCGCCATATGGAAATTGACAAACGCAAATAGGAGAGCACACCGGCATCAGATTTCGAAAAGAAGAAGCAGACTTTTATCACCAGGACGATATGGACATTGATCATGATTGCCGGTTTTTTCATCGCCCTTTTCTCAGGGCATCTATATGTTATCATTGTCGTCACTGTACTCCAAGTGGTCTCTTTCAAAGAGGTGGTCAGCATAATGAACGTGCCCAGTCGATCACGGAGTCTGAGGTTCACGAAGTCTCTGAACTGGTACTTTTTGGGATGCGCCATGTACTTTCTCTACGGTGAGAGCGTCATCTACTACTTTAAGCACATTCTGCTGGTAGACCGTGTACTGCTGCCATTCGCGACACACCACCGCTTCATAAGTTTTATGCTCTACATTTTTGGTATGTGCCGCAACTCTCCCCATACGACCGTAAACGCTTACTCCTCCAGGCTTTGTCTTCTTCGTTGGCTCTCTTCAGAAAGGCCATTACAAGTTTCAGTTCACTATGTTTGCGTCAACACATATTGCGCTCTACCTCATCGTCGTGCAGGCTCACTTTGTCATGAATAACATCTTTGAAGGTCTGATCTGGTTCTTCTTACCCGCAGCTCTGGTCATTACAAATGATATTTGGGCATATATCTGCGGTATCACCTTCGGCCGCACTCAGTTGATCAAATTGTCGCCCAAGAAGACAGTCGAAGGCTTCCTCGGTGCTTGGTTCTTCACGGTTGGTTTTGGCTACCTATTGACTAACATCATGACTCGCTACTCTTATTTCATCTGCCCAGTCAACGTGAGTTCTTCCAATACAAGCTAGGAACGCTCTAATTTCAATCTAGGACCTCGGCGCCAACCTCTGGACAGGTCTCGAATGCGATATCAACCCTGTCTTCCTCAAGCAACGCTACTTCCTTCCTTTCATTCCTGCAACATGGTCCCACCTCCCGGCCTCGTTCATGGTCTCACCTATGCAATTCCATATCTTCTTCCTCGCCTCTTTCGCCTCCCTCGTTGCCCCATTCGGTGGGTTCTTCGCCTCCGGCATTAAGCGAACATTCCACATCAAGGACTTTGGCGACTCGATTCCCGGACATGGTGGTGTTACCGATCGTATGGACTGTCAATTCATTATGGGCACCTTGACATACATGTATTACCAGGGATTCATCGCCACGCACAAGACTTCAGTTGGACAGGTTTTGGAAATGGCAATTGCAGGACTTACGCCAGAGCAACAGGTGGAGGTTGTGCGAGGCTTGAGCAAGTATTTGGTGAACCAGGGAGTCATTACGGATACGGTGAGTCCTTCCTTGAACGTCACGTTGTGTACATACTGATACAATATCCAGGTCCTCGAATACCTCAATGGCAACTTGCCAATTAAGAGGTGATGAATATCACAACACTCATCAGCCTTACGAAATTTACTGCTCTACCAAAACATGACACGTTCGGCGCGGAACCCATTGATCTCTTTATGTAATGCATGAACATGCTTCTCTCACCTTTGGCATGGCGTTCTAGCTAGACCTGTATTTGGTTGATGTTGTAATCTATCTTTTTTCATTGGGTTTGTTGAGAGGATCGGATCTCGGAGAAGCCAGATGTTGTATAGGTACTGTATATACCCAATTCTTTTTGAATGCTATATCTTAATACACCCTTTTCAATACACCTGGCCTCGATTCGGTTGTGAATATTACAAGAAATGGCATGGCCTCGATCCTCTCTCAAACAGACAAAATGACAGGTATCTTATGCCCTTCCAATAAACACATAATGAACCAACATCCATGACATCAAACCCGGATCTCAGATTCCCAACCAAAAATAGTGCAAGATATTAAACACATTATAAACGACAACATTTTTAGTTTTCTCTCGCTCGGCTCTCGGATCCTATCAAAATAGTACTCGGCAAACCAAATTCTTTCTCCGGAAAAATACGATAATCTCATCCTGAACTATAATGGAAGACTCGCTGCTCAAGATATGCTGGATTCTAAATCAACGTACATAACCTACCTACCTACCCGCATGCTCGACTCTCCCGAAACAATACAATCCTAGGACCTAGTTTCTATATATTTATTCCCCCCCCTACATACCTACAATAAAACCAATGAATCCTACAGGACAATCCTTCCCACTCTGACTCTATCCAGTAATACCTTAGCCAGCTCCAACTCCAACTTCAACCACCACTCTATATCAACTCAAAGTGGGGTCCCGGATAATTTCAAAGCATGAGTGTAAAAATAGCACCCATGAAAAAACCTAAACAGCATGCCTACCAAGTTTGGCTACCAGGCGTGAAAAGGGATCTTTCCATGAGATTTCAATTACAGAATCACCTCTCCAGTACTTCGAGGGATGGGGACTGAGCAACACCCCTTTGAAGCATTTGCGGGCGGGCCATGCTTGAGTCTCGGCAAGATCTACTATGCTTCAGAAACGCCCTTTTCGAGCCCCCGTGGGTCATGCATAGGGAAAAGGGAGATCATATGACTGTACGATGAGAGATTGCTGTGCAAGGAGCTTGAAGATATCCAAGAATGCTTCACCCATTGCGATTGGATGCGCTTCGGCACGCGGAATCTGAGAGCGGTAAATGGGAAGGAAATATGTGGATGTGACAAGGTCACCAGCTGGTGCACAATGTGAGGCACGTCATATTATCGTGAGACTTGATTAACGGGTGGTTGAGATACAATAGTAGGATGCCGTGGGCGGTGAGGAAGACTAGGAAATGTAGAGGTAAAGTACGCCGAGAAATCCGCTTTCAACAACCAAGAAGGATCACCACATCTCAACCACTAACCTCCACCAAGCAATCTCCAAATCAGAATTTCGAATGATCAAGCTGCGCCATTAAAACCTACCAGCCAATCTCTACCAAGATTAATTTTGTGCGTTCTCGACGCAACTCTCATAGAGTTTTCTCGCGTTGTCGCGAGGCCGGGCATGTTTGTCGGGCCAGTATTTGGCATTGCACTGCTTTATCTGGTGTTTGTAATCCAATTCGGTTGTTTCTGTTTGGTTGGTTTCCGCGAATTTGCCATCGATGTAGTCCATAAGGATCTTTTGTGCCGCCTCAGTCTCTCTACCATTGGGACCCTCCTTGATCAAGCCTGGACCGCCGCTAGGATAGTAGGAATCGAAAGGGCAGTAAGGACCGTGATCTGTCACAGATCAGCCATTCAACATTCCATCCAATGGTGGTTTTTGTTCTTTCTTCCGAGGAAAGGATGAACTTACCGAGATCGCCATGCCCGGATCCGTCGTTTTCACAGCTTCCAATCTTATCGAGTTTTAGACTCCGGTCGGCGTAGTCCCGGCATTCGCCTCGTGCTCCGTGTTTCGAGCTGACCGGGTGGTTACAGCATGCTAGCCACCAGCCTGGTTTGGTCATGCATTCGGTTATGCTGATAGTGTCGAATACCCGCTTTTGACTGGTCTGCTGGAGCGTGCCCTGTAAGGAACTTGACGTTGTATCATTGTAGTGGATAGGATCGGGGGGCGTTGTACTGCTGTGATCGGCTGGGAGAGCAACAGAATTGTGAGGCAGCAGACCGGCGACGCCTAGCAGAGCGAGAAGTGTTGCACTGGATGGGCCCTTCATCGTGACGAAGTGGTAATGGGTTGACAAGAGGCTGTATGAGACCGTTGAAGAGCTGAGTTGAGACTATAATGGATTGAAAGGAGGCTGTCCGAGGCTGTTGGACTGGACGAGCTGATGAAGTGCGCTTAAAAGATGTTGATTGAAAGCTGCTAAGTTGGGTGATGTTTGGAAGAGGAAGAGATGCATCAAAATGAGCTGAGAGTCTTAAGAAGTAGCTCTCAGCTGACTTTCCAGCGTGGAGGGCGCCTTCTCCTCTAGATGCTGGTCAGTCAATAGCTGATGGCTTCATTCTGGTGCAAGGTAGAAGTGGAGAGAGAAGGAACCAGCTGCTGTTGAATGAGAGCAGCGCATATGCTTGGAAAGATCGACTGGGTGGGAAAGTGAAGGAAAGTGTGCAAATCATCACTGCGACGCCCTAAAATTCCAGACCTGTGTACATTAGATCGAATCACGCCTCGCTTGAATGTTGAATGTTGAAGTGTGGTGTTGAGAAACTTCAGAGACTGTAGGTATCATAAGTGTCTCAATCGTCCTGATTTGCGTCCATTCTTAGAAGTTTGCGTGTACTTCCTAGATTTTGAAGTCCGTCGATTCATCATTTTCGAATGGCCACATGGTTCCAGTGTCGGATCAAGATATTATCGTCTACTGGCGAGTTGGCCTGAACATGGTAAATGTACTGGTAGCGGTTGTCAGTCAATTCAATCATTTCCAATCGACGGTATCGCCGACAAGTTCGCCATCACGAACGATAGAACAATGACAACACTGTACTGCGAGTCTCTACAATTGATTACCTTCGCGTCCGTGATTGTCGCCCCATCAATTCCATGATAATCATATCTCGTCGTCGGCTTCATATTACACAAGCTCCTTGAGAGAGCAAATCCCACAAACGCCATGCTAATCCTGAAATGTACGTATCAATTTACCCGTCTTTTCCTGAACTCACCTGTCCCCTACCACCATATTCAACTGGGTATGGTTTCTTCAGCATTTATCTCCTCGGAAACTGATTTCTCCTCCTTATCAAATTCTTGCCACCCATTACCAATCCTACCCGCACCACCCCATTCTCCTTTGTAAAAACCCTTCACCGCCCTCTCAAGCGTTGTTTTCTTCCTCTCAAAGGCCGCCTTATCATCTTCCACAAATCCTTTCTCCAATTTCTCCAATCTAACGCCACAAGCATGAACTGCCTTCAAATCGCCTCTCTCCCTCGCAACCCGCGCTTGATGAAGAAGCCAATCCCTTCCTTTCGGCAGACGAGTGAAGTAGTAGCTATCCACGTGTGTATAGACTTGGCGGAAGGCAGCAAAAGCGCGACGTGCAGACTCACACTGTGGTGATACCTCGGCGGGTGTTCTTGACATGACAATCTCTTCCAGATCCTTTTTCCAGGCGGCGAATTTGTCGTTTGTTGTTAGGATTTTGGTCATCGAAAGTAGTGGAGGTGGATGTGGAGCGCTCGAATTGCAATGGTAAGAATTCGAGAGCCAGAAATCCGTCAAGCTCCAGACTGGTCCCGCGTTTTCGATTGATTTGGCGTTGGCAGTCTTGGCCATTGTAGCCGCGGCATCCACTGCCGGGCTCAATTTATCAAGAATGAATTGTGTGACGTTCATTCTGAGTGGATCGCGGCAGTAATAGACATTCTCCAACTTGACGACCGGGATGTTGCGAAGTTGTTTGAATGGCTCGGTGATTAGTTTTAGGAAGGATAACTGTTCTTCTTCTTCCCATATTCCTGCTTGGTTTTGGGTGGCGAGAAGGATGCTGAGCGAACGGAGAGGTGAATGCTGTTGTTGGAGCATCTGAACCGTTGTCAGAACGCTATCTCGCAGGTCATAGACCTCGACCTCATCGTCCCACGGACTGCGCACTCGGGATCTTCGGTTTCCACGAACGGTTGGTTTTATCAACGACATTTGGATTCGAATGGATCGTATCTTGGAGAGCATTGGAGGTCGGATGTAGTGGGTCGTTGGACTGGGATGTAGCGTGATTTGAGAGTCGCTTCGGTTGTGGTAATACGACCAGCCACAGAGGTTGAGTGAGTTTCTCTGGATGCTGACCGTAAAAGGATGAGCTCCATACAACACATCGCTGGCTTCTTGTGAAATATGTTTGCTAACGAGAAGTAGCGAGGTGGTGCATTTGACTCCATCAGATCGCAATGGATCATCCAGCCATGCAGATATTGGCTGGTCTGGAAGCAAATACGTGAAGATGTTCATTCTGATCTCAACCGGGAGTCTAAGGAGATGACATGGCATCTGGCTAACATCGTCCTTGTGCTTGTCACACAGATTGTAGAAATGAGGTTGCCACCTAATCAACTTCCTGCAATCGGTCGTAGCTTCACAAGTTGCGATCCTGGGAGCTCTTTTCTTGTGGTTACGGCATACTGGCATGAACTCTTTGGGCTTCAAATTACATGACGCAGCCTTACCGCATAATTGACCGTCAGTAACCTGATACGCATTGCAGACATCGGCACGAAGATCAAGCTCAGCACCTTCGAATCGGCGCTCGACTTCGGGAAGCTTTCCTCGCCACGAGGGCGGTGGAGGAGGCGGCGGAATGTTGAAATGTATTGGCGGTGGTACCGGAGGTAAATGCTGGGGGGTTGGCATAGGCGGAGGAGCAGGGAATGAGGGAGCTATACCTGCTGCGAAAGGCATTGGCGGGGGTGGGAGCCCATTCATGATTTCGATTGTGGTGGGATTGTTGTAAGAACTGAAGCAAAAGCCGCAGATGTGATGTTGATTAGGGAGGATCGAAAATTTAGGGAACCTTCCAGAGATTGACAGTCACACAAGTGTTATCGACGACTACGAGGGGATACCTGCCTGGTATTTAGGTTCTCTGATCCAAAAAGTGGCTCGCCGGTCGACTGAGATCGAGGCCGCCGGGATGCTAACTGGGGGTCCGATCTGTGAGTGTCGTGGAGTCTCGACGGTTAACCTTAGCAGACAGCAGTCGTGGGGGGGCTGGGCAGCATGTTGAGGGTACAGGTCTCTCTGAAAAGTATGAGGAGGTTGGTGTTGGTGCTGGTGTTGGTGTTTGCTCATGAGAGACCAAGGGACACTTGAACGGTAACGGCAACGCTGTGGGGCATGGGCATCTCATCTGCGGTGGGGCTTTGGGGCGTAGGTAGGTACCTTATCCGGGCACCCTAGCTCCTCCAGCTATACCTATCTAGCTACCTATAAGGCTTAGGTAAGGCTACCTTAGCTACCTTATTCTTGTCATTGCAATAGACATTGATATCCTCAAACAGCTTCCCGAACCAACTTCATACCTACAATTACTGCATCTTGCTACCCTCAGCCGCTTCATTCTACCGCTCAGCGAAATGCTCTTCCCACTCACGCTTCTCACCCTCACGACCGCCATCTCTGCCTCGCCACTCCCCCACACTGCTGCCTCCGACGATACACCTCTCCCAGTAATCCTCTGGCACGGCCTGGGAGACAATTTTGCTGCAGATGGAATCGCCAGTGTCATTTCTCTAATCGAGGAAACGAACCCAGGAACCTTCGTCTACCCCATTCGTCTCGCTGACGATGCTTCTGGCGACCGCAGCGCCTCCTTCCTAGGAAATACAACAGAGCAAATCGCAAAAGCATGCGCTGATATCGCTGCTCACCCAATCCTCTCCACAGCTCCAGCTCTCGACGCTGTCGGATTCTCCCAAGGAGGGCTCTTCCTACGCGCATATGTCGAGAGATGTAACTCTCCTCCCGTCAGGAGTCTGGTAACATTCGGAAGCCCACACAATGGCATCGCCGACTTTGCCCCCTGCGGACCAACAGACTGGCTCTGCAAAGGCGCAATGGCGTTACTACGTACAAACACTTGGTCATCCTTCGTCCAATCGCGATTAGTACCAGCGCAATACTATCGCGATGTCGATCCAGAAACCGGACGACCTTCGGACTCCTACCTCGGATCCTCCAACCTCCTCGCCGACATTAATAATGAGCGTGCCCTCAAGAATAAGCAGTACGCCAAAAATATTGCCAGAATGGAAAACTTTGTTCTTTACGAATTCGCGAATGATACTACGGTCCTGCCGAAGGAAAGCGAGTGGTTTGCCGAGGTCAATGTGACGAGCGCGGAGGTAACTCCGTTGAAAAAGAGGGCGCTTTATAAAGAGGATTGGATTGGGTTAAGAGCGCTGGATGAGAAGGGCGGTTTGGTCTTTAAGACGGCACCTGGACAACATATGCAATTGACCGACGAGGTGTTGGAGGAAGCCTTCAAGACGTACTTCGGTTCTGAGAAGTCGAACAAAATGGTGCTATACAAGGAGCCAAACAAATCTTTCCAAGAGAAAATTGGCAACTTGGAACTGTAGAGTGTACATATAGGGAACAGGGCGTGGCGTTAGGGGACTATTGAAAATGCTAGCTTGGAGTACTACGATATCGTTGTCGGGTTTTAGGAATGACTTTCAGGCGCACAGCGGCGGATTCAACCGCCAGTTGGTTGTATTATTGAATGGGATGAATACTGTAGCAATAGATGAATGTTTTCGACTTGTCGCAAGGTCACACGCTCTGACATTCGGTAATGACTCCTTCTCGGCTACTTGATCTCACTACGACTCTGTGTACTATACTCAACAGCTAGTTGTAGGAGCAAAAGGGGGTCAAAGATAGCATTATTAGATACACTGTAAATCGCTGTTTTCCGAAAGACTGAATCCTGTTCGTCTTTCGAAAGACTACATTCTGTGTTCTCAAATAACTCCTATTTACTAGATCGTCTGGATCGGCTTTCTTCTCACACGAATAGACTGGATAATTGAAACCATCAAGTCCTCATCTTTGGACTGGCTGTCTTCATAGCATCTCTGGCATTTTACGTCGTATCTACCATGTAAAAATGAAACCTTGGTCTCCTCTATCCCAGATTCAATCTCGTTCTGTTGTTCAAGATCTTCTCACTTGCTCTCCGAAGACGGAAAGGAAGGTTTCTACAAATTGGTGAATTTTTTTTATATCTCTCGATGTAAGATGGTATACTCTCACTCTTATAAGTGTATCCCTCCACAGTGATGCTCAATACAAGGTGCGATAGTGTAATGGCTAGCACATCAGATCCATGAGGTATTGTGCACCTCTACCTGGCAATCAAGACTTGACGACATGAGCAATCTGATGGTCGTTGCCTCCGATACAATCGGCGTCTGGGCGTGTACCCCCTGGACCTCTGGAGATTCTCAGTTCGAATCTGAGTCGCGCCATAGATTTGCTTGGTTTTTTGATTCAGGAGAGGGTATTTGCGTTGTTGTTTTCGTTGCTGGTCGTTTGTATACAGTTGTTAGTTTTCTCTGAATCGAGTGAGCACGGTCGGTATTGACATGAGAGTGAGTCGATCCTTATGCTTTTTGCAGTAAGAATTCGATATTTCCCTACTTGTTGTGCCAAAGGGAATGTTGGGAAAGACGAACAGCCTAGGTGAGCAGTGTGAAGATTTATGAATGGAAATTTGTATAGGATGAAATATTACCAGTGATGTATCGAGCGAGTTACTTCCACATAATCGCAATGAACTCATCAATTAACCTTACCACTGGCTTTTGGGCCTTTGCTTCTCCAGGCTCAAAATGATAGCGGTGGACTTCTAGCAATATGCAGCGATTTTCTGCCAGGATACTCAAGAGTGTCACGTCCAAGGCAACATACGTGGCAGAAATGGATCAACGATCTGACTGTAATGATATTGTAGAATCTTCTCGTAATTTGTACATAGAAGGTTGTGTTACTCAAGTCGAGCACTAGTTTAGACGTTGATGTTGTGTCGCCTCTTGCTAGTTACTAAGCCCCAGGTCACCGCCAGAAAGCCGCGTTTCAAAATGCCAGCTTGGTGTGACGAGAGTGGCTGAGAAATCCCTCCCACACAGGAAGAAAGCGCTGCAATGACATGCAAGGGAAAGCGTTCTGGTAAAGGCGATTGTACCTCGCCATGGGATGAATTACCTGCGCCTCGGTGCGGCCGCAACAATGAGGCTGGACCAAATTCGTTGAGCCAGGGTGGCCAGGATACGCCACTGGCCTAGCCTTGTTCGAGGCAATGCGAGAAACCATTTACTGTTATGAACTGCTCCTGTGCAGCCTTACTCTGGTGTCACATAGCGTGGTCCAGGACTCCAGGTAATGGCAAAGTGACCTGGATGCCACCGAGACCACATCCAGCGGACCCTTAGTCGTCGTTCGAGGTTTGACTGATTGAGAAGAGAAATCTGGGGTGGTATATTGGGGGCCTGTTGAGAGAAGTTTTGAGCCTATGGATTACGTGCGTGTCAGCAAGCCAAGTTATACTGCGACTCCCGCGGACCTTTCCGAGTGTTGACAGGTGACTTTGAAAGGGACAGGTCATTGATGATGGAAGAAGGAGAGGAACTGCAGGTGGGTGAATGCAGGTGAGCGGAAAGAAGGCGGCGGCGGCCCTGCTGTAGTTATAGACGTGCCCAAGTCCCGTCGAAGTTTGTGTCACGGTCTACGGTGTTGTCGGGTCCGATAAGAGCTTCAAGGTTCATAGTGGCAAATTGAAGTCTCAGCGGTCAAACCCCCTGTCGTTTTCGCTAGCCGATTCCGAGAAGAATATTTCACCCAAGTCGCCGCCCTGAACTCTCCTATCCCTCTCCAAACCACCAATCTCTCACTTCAGTGCGGGCACAAATCCCTCTGAAATCACTGGCGAGCATATCCTCGCCGTATCCCTCTCTTAGTGAGCATCCGACTGGCCACGACCGCTCGTCTGCGCACAAGAAGACTTGTTCACCCCTCCAACACCACACAAGAAAAAAATTCAGCTTCAGCCCGTCTGTGGCCCCCGCCATCGACATGTCTGCCGCTGAGAACAAGAACTCCGTCAAGGTGATTGAGGAGCTCTTGCAGAAACTCAGTGTCTCCAAGGAACAGGCTGACATCAACTCGACCTCCAATGACTTGGCCACCTTTGTCAATGGAGACATCGAGGAGGCTGATGCTCCTACCAAGTAAGTGCTTCTCTTACCACATTTGCCGCTGCTCTCAAACCGCGACTCCAAAATCCCATCATTCCAACCCCACTGACACTCTCGCCACAGGGTTTTCGACATCTTGAAGAAGCAACTTGCCAGCAAGAAGGATGCCCTCGCCCGGGAGCGCGCCGCCGATGCCGTCAAGGCCATCGCCTCACACTCCACCGTCTCTCCCGCTGTCGAGCCATACCTCGTTTCCATCCTCCCAGTCATTTTGGCCACCGTTGGTGACAAGATGGTCCCGGTCAAGAACGCCGCTGCCGCTGCCGCTGAGGCTATCGTCAAGGCCGTTAACGCCAATGCTATCAAGATTGTTATACCACACTTGACACACTCGCTTAAGAACGCACAAAAGTGGCCTGAAAAGATGACCGACTTGAAGTGCATTGAGCTTCTCTGCGAGTCGTCTCCTCCACAAACTTCCTTCCGTGTCCCAGAACTGATCCCAGCTGTTTCTGAGGCTATGTGGGATACCAAGCCTGAAGTCAAGAAGGCTGCTTACGGCACTATGGAGAAGATTTGCGCGCTCATCTCCAACAGAGATATTGAGCGTTTCATCCCCGAGTTGATCAAGTGTATCGCCAAGCCAGAGAACGTCCCAGAGACCGTCCATCTTCTCGGTGCCACCACTTTCGTTACCGACGTCCACGAGCCAACACTCGCTCTCATGACCCCGCTTCTCCAGCGTGGTCTTGAGAAGGGTGAGACTCCTATCAAGCGAAAGGCTGCTGTCATTGTTGACAACATGTGCAAACTTGTCGAGGATCCCCAGATTGTCGCCGCTTTCTTGCCACTTCTCATGCCTGCTCTCCAGAAGAATTTCGAGACCATGGCTGACCCAGAAGCCCGTGAGAAGACCCGTCAAGGTCTTGACACCCTCATCCGTGTCGGTGATGTCAAAGATGGCAAGATTCCTGAGGTTTCCAAGGCTGGTGATGTTTCCACCATTCTCCCCATCTTGAAGGATATCCTTGGCAGCAAGCACAAGAAGGCCCTCGATGCCAAGTTCGAGCCAATTCTCGAGATGATTTCTGCCATCGCTGGTCAACTCATCGACGAGAAAGAGGTTGAGCTGATCTCCTGGACCACCAACGCTGTCCCTTACATCACTGCCGTCATTGGCGAGGGTGATGCTCAAGGTATTGCTGACACACTCCGAAAGCGCGCTTCTCCACTCGCCGCCGCTGAGAATGAGGTTGAGCCTGACGAGGAGGAAGGCGAGGATCTCTGCAACTGCACATTCAACTTGGCCTATGGTGCCAAGATTCTCCTGAATCAAACATCTCTCCGCTTGAAGCGTGGTCAGCGTTACGGTCTCCTCGGACCCAACGGTTCCGGAAAGACTACTCTGATGCGTGCTATCAACAACGAGCAGGTTGAGGGTTTCCCAAAGCAGAGCGAGGTCAAGACTGTATACGTCGAGCACGACTTGGATTCTGCCGACACTGAGCAGACTGTTATTGCCTGGACCATGAAGAAACTCGAGTCTGTCGGTATCACCACTTCCCAGCCTGATGTCGAGAAGACCCTGAATGAGTTCGGTTTCGACAACGGTATGCTTTCAGGCCCTATCACCGCTCTCTCCGGTGGATGGAAAATGAAGCTCGCTCTTGCCCGTGCCGTCTTCGAGGAGCCCGATATCCTGTTGCTCGACGAGCCCACTAACCACTTGGACGTCAAGAACGTCGACTGGTTGGAGCAATACCTTGTCAACTCGCCTTGCACATCCATCATCATTTCTCACGACTCCAAATTCTTGGACAACGTTGTGCAGCACGTCATTCACTACGAGCGATTCAAGCTTAAGCGTTACCGTGGTAAGCTCTCGGAGTTCGTCAAGCGTGTCCCATCCGCTCGATCATACTACGAGCTGGGCGCTTCTGAGATGGAATTCAAGTTCCCAGAGCCCGGTTTCCTCGAGGGTGTCAAGACCAAGGCCAAGGCTATCATCCGTGTCAGCAATATGTCCTTCCAATACCCAGGTACCAGCAAGCCCCAGATTTCCGACATCAACTTCCAGTGCTCGCTCGGTTCCCGTATTGCTGTCATTGGTCCCAACGGTGCCGGCAAGTCTACTCTTGTCAACGTATTGACCGGTGAACTCATCCCAACATCTGGTGAGCTCTACCAGCACGAGAACATCCGTATCGCCTACATCAAGCAGCACGCTTTCGCCCATATCGATCACCACCTCGAGAAGACCCCATCAGAGTACATTCAATGGCGATTCCAGACTGGTGAGGATCGTGAGACCATGGACCGTGCCAACAAGATCATTACCGACGAGGATGAGAAGGCTATGGACAAGATCTACACCTTCGAGGGCACCAAGCGTCGTGTTATTGGTATTATGTCCCGAAGGAAGTTCAAGAACTCCTACGAGTACGAGTGTTCGTTCGCTCTCGGAGAAAACATTGGCATGAAGAATGAGAAGTGGATACCCATGATGACTGCCGACAACGGCTGGCTTCCGCGTAACGAGCTTCTCGGCTCCCACGCCAAGATGGTTGCCGATGTTGATCAGAAGGAAGCTCTTGCCAGCGGTCAGTTCCGTCCTCTGGTCCGAAAGGAAATTGAGGCTCACTGCGCCAACTTCGGTATTGACGCTGAGCTGGTCTCCCACTCCCGTATGCTCGGTCTCTCTGGTGGTCAGCGTGTCAAGGTTGTTCTCGCTGCCTGCTCATGGCAACGCCCACATTTGATCGTTCTTGACGAGCCCACCAACTACTTGGATCGCGATTCGCTCGGTGCCTTGTCCAAGGCTATTCAGTCCTTCGAGGGTGGTGTTATCATCATTACTCACTCTGCTGAATTCACCAAGCACTTGACACAGGAAGTCTGGGCTGTGCTTGACGGAAAGATGACCCCATCCGGCCACAACTGGGTGCAAGGTCAGGGTGCTGGTCCACGTCTAACTGGCAAGGACGGCGACGAAGAGGAGAAATTCGACGCCATGGGCAACAAGATCGAGTCCCAGGCCAAGAAGAAGAAGCTCACATCTGCTGAGTTGAGGAAGAAGAAGAAGGACCGTATGGCCCGTCGCAAGCGTGGTGAAGAGGGTAAGCTTTCTCATCTCCACTTCCTACGAAATAACACTGACATTGTCACTAGTTTTCTCCGACGAGGACGATTGATAGATCCACTCTTCAAGATTGATGCCTGTTTATTTTTCTCGTGATTGATGATACCTCTGATGCATCCAGATTCTCTAGCAAGCGCCTCAGCGCACCATAGACTCTCTTAGAGTAGATGTAGGCACCGAAAGAGAAGTGTCTGGCTGGGTTGGGGGTAGAGGCGTTTGGTCATTGGGCTGGGCATTTGTTTGCTCCTCTTTGATGGGCTGGATATGACTGAAATGCTTTCACCTGTGTTTATGATTTCCGGAAGCAAAAAGTGCGAGTTTTCAAGTTGAATGCATATAGACACATAGGCTTGTCTTCCTAAAAAGTACAAGTGTTTTCTTCCAAGGAAGCTCATTTATCTTTACTAAATCACTTTTCTTTCTTCGTTGCTGTCTATCCTTCATCAGGAGTACTATCCCCTTCCTGTCAAGCGAATTGAATCAGAGTATTGCAATCGTAACTGACTCTTCGTGTAATTCAATCTTTTCATCGAAAAAAAGTAGGTAGCACCGCTACCATCTCCCTACTTCCCATACAAGAAGACGATCAAGGATGGCAACCACGCTCACCTCCCATCCCACTCATCCAACCCCAACCCCGCAACCTCCCAAGCCTTAGCAACCCTCAGAATATTCCCCTCATCAAACTTCCTCCCCACAATCTGCATAGCCACAGGCAATCTCCCCTCACTAACCTCCGCCCACCCAACCGGGATCACCAAACCCGGATGTCCCGTAACATTAAATCCGCAAGTATTCAACGTAGCACCGATACACGGATCCATCTTCTCCCCCACGCTCATCCCTCTCTCCGGATGCTTAGACCCCGGATTCGGGTTCGAAGGTAAGATGAGGACATCGTAGGATGAGAGGGCTTGGTCGTAGGCGGCTATTAATTGGTGGACATGACATATTGCTTTTGCGGTTATTTGACGCGAAAGAGGGTTTCGTTTTAGGAGTTCGCCGCTTAGGAATACGTTTACGACGGCCGGGTTGGCGGTGGTGAGAGTGTTGTAGGTGGATTGGGTGAAGGGGGGTGGGGTTATAGAGGGGAGGGGGTGGTTTAGAAAAGGGGATGGGTTGTTTTGGAATCCGTAGTTGTACATTCCTTGGCGGGTTGCTATTGTCCAGATTGAGGGGGCGAAAGTGTGTTCCGGGATTGAGATTTCGTCGACTTGGGCTCCGATGGCGCGGAATCGGTCTGCTGCTTTTAAGAGGGCGGTTTTGCAGGCTGAGCTGAGGTTTAGGACGGTGAGGGATTCTTTGATGATGCCGATTCGGAGGCCTTTTCCTGAGGAGGTGGGTGTCCATTCCCCGGCTTCCTTTTTGGAGGCAACCCAATTCTCCAAATCGAGTTTGTAGTCTTGAACCTGCGATCTCAACGGATGTAACGGCGTCATCCTAGGATCCATCCCATCGTACCCAGCAAGTACATTCAGCAATCTCGCCACATCCTCCAAGCTTCCCGCAATAGGTCCAGCATGATCAATCAACGGATGCAAACTCATAATCCCCGTATAAGGAACCAACCCATGCGTAGGTTTCAACCCATAAACCCCACAGTAACTTGCCGGAATCCTAATACTCCCCCCTTGATCACCCCCAATCGCCATATCAACCCCCTCACCCAGTTCCTGCTCAACACTAGGGAGCCCGTGTCTTTTTCGCCAGGAGTGAACGGCTTTGATGGCGACGAGGGCGGCGGGTCCGGAACTGCTTCCTCCTGTTGTCCAGCCACGGAGCCAGGGGTTTTGGACGGGTCCTGTGGCGCTGGTGAAGGATAAGGGGGACATGGAGAAGTTTTCACAGGTTGCTGAGCCGGCTATCGTGGCGCCGGATTGGAGGAGGCGTTGGACGACTATGGCGTCGATGGTTGGGATGTGTGGGTTGGAAGATCCGGTTATGAGTTCAGGGAAGGTGCCGCCTGTTAGTGGGACTCCGGCGAGGGAAACGTTATCTTTGAGTGCTATGGTGAGGCCTGTCAATCGTGTGTCGACTGGTTCTGGCGATTTGATCTCTGTCTAGGTACAAGGAATGAGCTGTCGATGGCTTCGGGATGACTTCGTCCCCACTTACTTGACAAGCCCAAGCATTCAACGGGTTCTCTTCAGCTCTCCTCCATGTCCTAGGTAAAGTCCCCTCTTCTGGCTTCAATCTCGGATCAACGTAGGCAGGCAAATCAGCGACTTGCGTCAAAGTCGCGTCCAGTGAATTGAGGAGGAAGAGATAATCCTTCTCATCCTGTTCTGGAATCTTGAAGTTATGGGATGATGCTATGGATTGTATTTGTTCCGACGTGACTACAATTACATTGTTAGTAATTGACCATCGATTTGAAGATAAAAGTCGACTCTAACCTGTTGGCTCGCCATTGCTGAGGAAAACGACAGACATATTAATCAGCTAATTCAGATATAGCTTGATGAGACGGACTCCACATCCGAATGAGCTGCGAACAGTCCATTTTATATCAGCTCCTATCTTACATTCCTAATCGGGAGTGGTGATGGGAGCAGGTGGAGCTTGCGAGATCGGCTGTATTGCTTATCTCTTGAGTACCACCAAACCCATCCCCGAGTCCCACGCCTGCCAGCAACAACAAATCAGGAACGGGTCTGAGGTCAATTGAAGTGACATTTTTCGGCGCCTAAAGCCGACGCATGTGAGGAACCGAGTCGATCGCGCTGCGCTACGATACTATCTTGTTAATATAACCCAAACGCCAATCAAATGTATCCGAAATACAACGATACCTGCTACCGCACAACCAACGCCTGCCAACGGGTACTCCACCTTCAAAGATCAAGCTTTCAAACTCTGCAGCAATCCAGTGTCGCCTTGAAATTCCACAGGTCTGAACAATTTCCCAGCATCCAAACCTTTCTCCGCCCTATCGTACGCCTCGTCACTCCGATCAACCAAGATCTTCAAGTCCTTCTCACTTAGAATGCCGTTCTGTCCTTCACCGAGATCGAATTGTTCCCCATCCGCTCTTCTCAACAGTCGTTGCAGCTCCTCAACTCCCTCTTTGTCTTCTTGCTTCTTTTTGCCATCTTCACGAAGTCCTCCTTTGCGGATGACCAGTTTCTCCAGTCTTCGCTTACCCTCTGCCGTTTCTAGCAGGGTCTGTTCTACTGTCCCTCTTGTTGCAAGACGGTACACGATCACATTCTTCGTCTGACCGATTCTGTGGGCACGATCTTGAGCCTGTAGATCCTGCTGAGGGTTCCAATCTGAGTCAAACAGAATGACAGTGTCCGCCGCCACAAGATTAATCCCTTGTCCACCAGCTCGGGTGCTCAGCAAGAACAAATTCGTAGCTTTCTTGGCACCCTTCCCGGTTGCCGGAGTATTGAATGCTTTGATCTGTGCGTGTCTGTCGGCTTGTGCCACTGAGCCATCTATACGGCAGCAAGACCATCCGCGCATTTCAGCATACTGGGCAAGAAGATCGAGCTGGGTTTTGAATTGTGAGAAAATGAGGACTTTGTGACCATCATTGAAGAGCGCAGGGAGCAGAGAATCCAGCAACAACATTTTCCCTGACGTCGTGACAAGAGTTTCATCCGGCTCGCCCTCCTCCCCATCAGTTCCTTCAATCGTGAATGGATTGAAGAAGTTGTATGGAGAGTCGCAGCACAGCCGCAATTGCATGACCGGGTTCTGTAATTTCTTCTGCCCAATCTGTCTCTTTGCCAGCGCGAGGGTCGCAGCATGGATCTGCTCCTGTTCTGCTTCAGAAGAGATCTCCTCTTCTTCATCTGAGACGTGATTTTCCAGCTGAGCAAAATATTGCGAATCGCTGAGCTCCTCATAATTTCTTTTCCTCGCTCTCCTTCCACGCAGGCTACTGCCAGGCGTTGAGGCTCGACTCGTCTTTACGCTTTTGGTGGGCGTGCTTCCTCCAGACATGTTGGCGGCTTTCCGCTTCAAAGCAAGACTGCTGCTTCGAATGCTGGTCGGTGTGGCGGAGCCGCTCACGCTTAATCGCTCAACAGCCTTTTCTTCCAAGTATGATCTACTGCTTCCCTCCAAAATGGCCTGGTACAGTTCTCGCTGCATTGTGGTCAAAGGTGCATAGAGGACGTACTCCCGCTTCTTGGGCATCATTTTCTCCACGTCAGCCTTGACCCTTCGCAGCAAGAATGGTTTCAAAATGGCATGCAATGAAGCAACCAGTTTCTGCTGCCGTTCTTTGTTGAGAATCTGATGGTATCCTTGCGCATCTTTGAGCTCAGAAAAGTCAAACCACGACTCGAAGGCTTCCAGTTTGTCGAAAATGTCCGGCATGAGGAAATGTAGTAGTGACCAAAGTTCTGTGAGGTTGTTCTGCAGAGGCGTACCAGTGATAAGCAGTCGATTTGCGGATTGGTACGATTGCAGCTCTCGTATAAGTCGGCAGTTCATATTCTTGATGCGATGGCCTTCGTCGATGATAATGAACTTCCAACCGAAAGTCGTCAAGAACTTGCGATCATTCATGCAAATTTCGTAGCTAGTCACCACAACTGGAAACTCAGCAGTTCCCGGGTGCCTGAACTGCTCGTTCCGTATCGTCTCGCGGTCTTGCTTGCTTCCATGGTATAGCACCACTGGTATCGATGGCGTCCATTTGTGGAACTCGTCAACCCAATTGCTTGTCGTACTAAGCGGTGCTGCGATGAGGAAAGGACCAAAGCTCTTCTGCTCGCGAAGGAATGCTAGGAAAGAGATGGTCTGAATTGTCTTCCCCAGCCCCATCTCATCAGCCAGGATACCGTTCAACCCATTCTCGTACAAAGACACCAGCCATTCGAGCCCTTCAAGTTGATATTTTCGCATTGTGCCTCCAGTAACCATATCCGGCTGCCGTGCAGATTTCAATCCTTGAATACCAACATCTGCTGTCTTGACCTCGTCTTCAGCCGCCTCTTGCAATGCCTCAGAGACGCTCTGGTTTCCTGCCTTTGCTTCCACTTCCTCTTTCTTCAGATATGTCGATATTTTGCCCTGACCACTCTTCGTCTCGCCCTTTTTGGGCCTGCCTCGACTCTTCCGTGTAGCTGCTGTGGTTTCTTCCGCTTCTGGAGCAGCTTTGCGAGTGGTTCTTCGTTGTGCGGTTTCTGCAACTTGTTCTGCTTTCTCTGCCACTTTCTCTGCCCTTTTCCGCCCTTTCTCGTCTTTGACAACCTCTTTCTCTTCTTGTTTCTGCATCTGCGAGAGCATGATCGTGGAAAATAGCTGCGCAACGGTTAGCCATACTCGCCTATCTTGCGAAAGGCAGTATCATCTACCTTGCTTTGGTTCAACAAATACTCCAGCGCCTTGAACTTCTTGTCCACATTATCACTCCCAGCTTCGAGGTCCTTCTTCCTCTCTTCTTCCATAGCATTGTCCCTCTTCTCCTGTTCCTTCTGGGCTTTACGCGTCATGGCCTCTTCCTCGCGCTTCATCGCGTCCGAGATCTCGACGTCTCTGTTTGCGTCCTCGTCTGAAGGCGGGGGCGAGGAAGCGGGCGTAGTTTGCGCCGATTGTACAGAAGCCGGAGTCATGTTTGAGAATACAGAAGAAGGCATTGCGAAACTCGACTGCTGGGAACGTAGATGCTCAATATACCATCCAGGGGTGGCGAATCTTTCTAGCTGTTAGAGAGCGTGATGACGAATAGCGCGATGTTCCAATCGTGAGGATATTGCCAAATGAATAGGAAGTCGGTCTTCAAGATGAGAAAGACGCGTAAATATGTAATGATTATGTGCTGAGCCAAGATGTGTGGGTGGAAGCTGGGAGATGGGGAAAAAGTAGATGATGAAATCATCATGGACTGAGACGCGACGCGATCTGCAGCGAGGCGGAAGCACGGGACATTTATCAATCAATCGCGAAGCAAATCCGATTGGAAGCCAACATTAATTCATATGTTCTCCTGCCTCCAGCTTGTTATGATTAAAAGCTAGTATGTGACTTGAAGAGCCGTATCTCGGACCAGGCTGATCATTATGGAAGAGCTGCTGGCTCATTATCGTTATATGGTGTGTAAGATCGCTTCGTAGGATATCTTCGTACAACAATTCCAGAACAACTCAAATTCCCTTTGGCCGATACAACCACTCTCCAGGTCTGAATCTTACCTCCACTTCCGTAGCTCCAAAACAGCCAATAGCAGGGAACAAATCGCATCCTCCCTCCAATCCACCGACTCCCATCAGTTCAGCCTCGACATCTCTCTCTTCATACAAATCCCAACTACCAACCTTCTCTCCGTCTCTCGTAAAGAAGACCTCAGCATCGAGTTTCGTCATGGCTTCTCCATACGCTGGTGGCTTCGACGGAATTGAGAAGATCATCCCAATACCGACTGTCTCGCCAACCTTGAAGGGCTTAGTGAACTCAACACCGCCTTCGTTATTATTGACATATCGATGGCCATCATCGGAATGTACGCCTAAGCTTCCACGTTGCCATCCAGGCAGACGGAATGAAGGATAAGGCGGTGCAAAAAAGCCAATACCCACACCCACTTCTTCATTCCTCATGGGAGACGGCTGACGCTTGTGTTTCGAGAACAAGCCAAGACCGTGCTTCTGAGGCGGCTCGATAGTTTGCGTTCCTAGTGCAATGACCTTGACTTCGAAATACATCGTCTTTATGCGTTCAGTGACAAGTGGCGAGTCGACGAGAGCAGAATATATTGGTAATTGAGTTTGTAATAAACAATCCTTCGTGCCGGGTCTGCTTCTGCATATCCAGCTTCCACCTGCAACACCACTGCTTGGAAAGACCTCGCCTGTGAACCCAGGTGGCGTCACAAAGTTGTGGTTATGGGTATGTATGGCGTTGAGTTGGTCATATGAAAGTTGACGAGCGTCCCACAGCGGATACATTGCACACCAAGTATCAGCTCGTTTTGCTTCGTCTGCTGTTGCGTTGGCACCCGGTGACAGTAGGTTTCCCATGGCTGGCGGGGGTGGTAGCAATGAATTGTCCGGAATCACGGTCCAGTCATGATAAGGAGGTGGTGCTTCTTCGGAGACTTTGCCAGGTGGTGGTCCTGGAGGAGCCTTGTACTCAGGCGGAGGACCCGGTGGTGGTTGGAAGGACATGCTTGTGTGATGGATGCAGACTAGAATCGATGCTGTTCGTACCAAGGGGATTGTGTTCAGAGGTTGCGAATTGCAAAAGTCTATTACGGGTCTTTATGTTCAGACCAGGCAGAGAATATCTGACTGTTCACGGCTTTCCAGTGGTTCAGCGAGGCTTAGATCTCGTACCAAAGGCGATGATGGCGCGGTTAAAGGTTGGAAGGCAGAAAGGTTGAGTTGTGAGATTGACTGCGCCTTCTTGCCAAGCTACTAACCGTCTGAAGGTCGGTCACGTGTCTTATAGAAGGCTGACCGAATTGAGCCTTACCCAAAGCGAAGCTTGAAATTCCTGTAGTATATCAACCTGAATACGAAAATCACAGCGACAATATTCTGAGAGTCTCAGACCCATGTATCGCCAGAAGTTCTCGAATCAGAAAAAAAACACGTTCGAATATGGATTATGAGAATCCTATCAGGTGTAAAACGTGTTTGGAGACGATCGAAACCACTATCACTTCGCACTCAAGGTGCATGAGATACCATCCTTCTTTTCATTTTCCAGAGTCAGCCCCATGTACAAAGCGCTTCGCTTCCTTAGAACGTAATCCTACAAATCCTCTTTCATTAAAGTCCAACGGGTCTGTCATTATCCAGTGTTAAGGTTCCCAGGACCAAGTCAGTCAATTGTCGTTACTGCAATGTTGGCGAGAAGAGTAAAAACAATCAAAGAGCAAAACTCGTATGAGAACCTACATGGTAGGTTCTCACTCATGAGAAAGTCCTTAGTAAGCAGATCAAGGCTTGCCATGAAGGTCAACCCGCCGGGGGGGTTGAACCAACTTGAGCCCTGCATAAGCAGCTGGGTGTCAAACCAACCGACCATAGGACTTTTTTACTGTTGAGAGTTATGTGCGTTGATGTTATTATATACCTCTTGACGATTGCGATATGACGTCAGGTAAACATGTTAGAAAGCAAGTAGGAATTCCACGCATTTTCAGACAACACAGGACCTCCAATACGATCAACAATGGAAAGGAAAATGTACTACCTTTTTCTGCATCACCTTCTCGATACGTCATTTAAGAATAGACGAGAATGGTTCCTAACAAATTGGTATTCCTGGGAGAATCTCGAACAGGGTAAACAAACAATGGGCACAACACTAGCGAATGTTGGATGGTTTGAACAAAGTACTTCGACGCGTCGAAAACACCAACCATCTATACACCATGTCTTCCTACCAGCGAGATGATTCGATTGAGCTGATTGATCATGAAAGCAATGAGGAATCACACCCTCAGAAAGGTGTCAAGAATAAGTTAGGTCGAGAGAGCTGTAGGTTCACCCAGTGTTCTGACGAAGTGAGAGCTTACAGGGATATTCTGTTGCTTCTTAGAATGAAACAATGCTAATTCTCTGTGTAGATAGAGGAGGCGTGATCCATGAGGGGAAAACATACAGGCCTAGAAAGCGCGTGGGCTCTTTACTCCCTCAGTACAAGCACTTGCAGGACGACAGCCACCTGGAACAACCTACCAAGCGGGTTAAGAGATCGGAACAATCAGAGCCTAGAGTTTCACAAAACCAGTAAGCTATCATTCTTTGACCAGGTAGATGAATGGGCTACTCACATATACTCTAGAGCCGTTCCAGCTCCTTCTCCTTCGACCAAGAAATCCGAAACTCCAATAAATCGCACTTTGAGCAATAAAGCACACACCAGTCCCGTCCCAAATCCTCCAGTTCCATCTCCAGCTGTAGTCAAGGTTGACGGGTTTTCTCAGCCAATTCCAACAAGCATAGAGATTATCATCGATCAAATAACTTCAAATTGGAAGTATGGTAACGGCAAGACGGAGGAAGAATGGATCCCATTCCTTGACATCAAGAAGGAACTCCGGTTCTGCACATTGATAATTGAGAATATTACTCAAAAGGAATGGAATGGTAAAGCTTGCGTGTACTGGGCGAAAAAGCTCAACGACAGTCCCAAGATCGAGAAGATAGACATAGTACTCCACTATCGAAAGGGAATCGTCGACACCTTATATTTCGAAAACGGAAAGAGATGCTTAAAGCACGGACAAAAACACAACGTGAAGCAAATTGCGTGGAGAGTGTGGGTGTATGAGAAGGTCAAGACCATTGGCTTTACGATCAACGAAAAAGTAGAGAAGGGTATTGTCTACCCTTTTTACAGAGTAGAAAGTGAAGGTATGGCATCGCTTTGGGGAGATTGGACGCAGGATTGGAGGAGGTGGTAACTGTGTGGCTGAATTCCAACCTCGTAGTCATGGATCAAATGATCGATATCAATGAAATTCTGGCGACTCAGCATAATTATCTTGCCAGAAATTGAACGAAATCGATCATGAATTAAGAGTGCTGTATGATACTGCAATGGGGTTGTGTAACAGCGGGATTCGAACTTGTTGAACCGACGGTGGCTCTAAATCCCAAGCTTTGTCTAGGAAACAGCTGGATCAGTCCCGAGAAGGTACAATGGTATACGGCCTTGGTGTAGTGGCTTCATATTTTCTCTGTTCTTCGACAACACCTAAAGTAAGAATTAGTCTCAGAGTGAAAGACGGTCTTGCCAGAATTTCATCAATTTTGATCGTAAGCTTGCAAAGCTCAAACAAAAAGACAGTTTAGTGAGTCTTGGAGGTTAGGGGGACAATACAATAATGGAACCACTGTGCCTTTGAGTCTATCCATGAATGAGAGAGCCGCTGATGAAAAGTCCTGGAAAATATTACCGACCATTCTGTCTATGGTATCACCGCAACCTACATTGAGCGAGCAAAGATCCAAACCCAATCTGGTGAAGGAAACCTTCTTCAGCATCCGTGTTTGAAAACCCGATTTTGAGATACTTCATCTCACTCGTAAGCGCATCCTTCGCGTCACGAAAATCCACAACCAATTTTCCTGTTCCCCTCTCCTTTTTCGGAAACCGCAGGAAATTCACATTGATCTCGACGACCTTCTGTTTTGCGAGCTTATTTTTATTCCGGAAGAACTTGATTGTCTTCAAGCCCAGCGCGTCATCTTCCCATACTTGGATTGTTTTGCACCCTCCTTCTACGGCATGGCCATGCGTACAAGCCGACTTGATGCTTTCTACGTCCAAGGATGCGCATAATGTTTTGTCGGCGATAGCCTGCAGAAAGTCCCAGCAGTCGTCTCTGCTCGAAAAAGAGTATTGGGGATGGTGTTCTGGGTGGGGCGCAAAGCAAACCACAAAATGGGCAGACTTTTCGCGGCGTTGAAACGTACCTGCAACTTCGGCATTCTCAAGAAACGGGCAGCTGTTGGTTCCTTGAGACGGCATCCATAGGTCGTCAAGCACATCTTGTCCAGAGGGTGTCTTGGAAACGATGACGATGCCTTCACCCTTGATTCGGTCGAGCCGTCGCACCTCGATGTGCTTGATAGGGAGAATTTGAAGCTGTGGACCTTTGTGAAACCAAAGTTTGGTGGTCCCTTCCTCAAAAGTGCGGTCTTTACTTGCAACCGTGAAGATTGAGCCTTCGCGGGATGCCATGGATCGGAAACTATCAGATGAACTGCTTGAGTCCAAGATGAACCGGGCTGGACCTGGCTCGTCAAGAACAGGCTGAACTGGCTGCTTTCCCCTGGCTTTCTCGTGGGCGGGTGCAGATCGTGGGCCAGGAAGGACGGGAAGCGAATTCCGAATATCATCGAACACCCAAGGAGGGTTGTTTCCGTCTAGCGATGGAATCAAACATGGCGAGGGTGACGCCGAAACTGCAAAATCTACATTTGGTGATGGAAATGGGTGTGGCAAGAGCTTGGTGAATGCTGCAAGAAGATCTGTCGATTCATCTGGCCATCTTCGACGTTCCCTACTCGGCCGTTTTCTTTTGGACCCTGCGATGGTAGGCGCACTATATTGGGCAACGAAGCGATCAAGAATGCGCTGTTCTTCAGTTTTCAGATGGTCTGGCACTCGCGCTGAGCTAGATCCTCTGCTGCTGTTTGGAGTCGATGTTCCTGAATCAATACTGTGTTCTGAAGGGGCCAAAGTTGGAGAGGGTGACTGAGAGACAGCATCTTCAGCACCAGATCGAGCTCGAGGACTCCTATGTCCGAAAGGTAAGCGAAATGGTCTGATTACAACAATCTTGAGCGGCACCTACGCCTGTAGGAGGGAGAAGAAGTCTTGACAATCTCGCTCCAGCCTCGCAAGGTGATCTTGAAAGGTCTCACATGCCGCATGGACTTGCTCGTCGTCTCTCACAGTCCAAGGTGTAGCATTTCGAATCTCACTCTTCAGTCCAGACTGATGCAATTGATACTGAGGGTCTAGGAACAGTTCCAGATCCAACAGCTTTGCACGAAAACGGCCAAACGGCTGTCCTGTAAAGAAGCGGTTGCTTGGATCGATTTGGAGCTTTGTTTTGGCCAGTTGGGCGATGGAAAGAGCAAGGAGTTGGCGTGAATTTGCCAAGTGGGCGAACAATTCCTGGACTTCTTGGGGTACATCGGCCAGTTGACGATACAACCTGTTGAGCTGATCGATATCGGCTATCAACTCATGGAGCACGCGATCAACTCCCATGATGTGGTTGAGCCCCGAATCGCAGTGCAAGGACAGTGGGACAGTGGGAAGGTCTCATGGCGCATTTTCGGACAGCAAGACAGGGAGAGGCTGAGGCCAAAACATATATAATAGCCAAGCTTTGTGGGGAGACGGGATATAATACAGAGGGGGGTCTGGAGGTTGTTATGGTAGCATTCCATTATTGATATTGAGAGCACGTTTGGGGCTAATGGGGATGGGGGCCTCCAAAAAGAGCAGGGGCCCCGGAACGGACACGCCCAGCGAAGCCGAGCTGCAAATTGGAAAAAGCAAGTCCATCGGCCGGGTACCTAAACGTGCTTGGAAGAGCCGCTGTTAGTGGCTCTCCACCTGCAATCAACCCGCGCCCGCCTTCAACCTCAGGTTGTTGCTCACGCTTGTTCATGTGGGATGGTGCTGACTGCTGACACCATCAAGCTGGACCACCGGTCCTTTCCATCCCATCCGCCTGCACCGTCGATTATTGCGGGCGACCGAATGTTCCCCCTCTGTCAAGAAGCGAGAGGTCGTCTTGGCTGTTCATGAAAAGGTCGAGATACTCCCGAGTCCGTCTGTCTGGCAATTCCTGACTTGCATCCATCGTCGTATCTTCAAGTTTCTTTCGTGGCTGGGACGGGCGACGAGTTTCCTGGAGCATAGAATAGTTCTACCTCCATCTCCATCTCTACCCCAGCGCCCCAAACTCTCCACTCCAGATCTGCATTCTACAACTCAGCCTCGATCGACATCAGCCTTGGGATAATGCTACATTGTCTCTACCCGAATGACCATCACTTCGATCCTTCTTGCGCCGTACAGGAAGTTCCGCAATCCGTGGTCCGACCATGTCAAGCAGTTCGAGTACTTGGTAATCCACTCCGCATTGCAATATCCACAGCACGAGGTACGCTGACCACGACGAAAGGACTGGGAGACCCAGCGGAAGCTTGCTTATGGGCAAATCGATAAAGGGTAGGCATCCGCTGTGTGCTGCTGTTGGCTGTCGCATACAGTACCAGTATTGACGCTTCTCAGAGGCTTTGGCTTTTGGATTGTTTTCGTGGCGGGCGCTGGCTTTTTGACGGATGCTTATGATGTGAGTCCTGGAAAGCGATAGTCTGTATTCTACAGCTGACCAAGTCCAATCAAAGATCTTTGCTGTCAACACAGTGCTCCCGATGCTAGCCATCGTTTATTGGGAAGGGAAGATGCCCCAGAACGCTGAAGGTAAGCATGTCATCACGTGACTGTATCTAGTCCGAGTCCGAGTCGCGGCGGTTCGTGCATGCTCACAACATTGCCCTAGTACTCATCAGTCTTTCCCTTCTGGTTGGAACTTTCTTCGGCCAAATCATCGTGGGCATACTGGCTGATCGATATGGCCGCAAAAGATTGTACGGCATTGAACTCTTGGTCTTGACTCTTGCGACGGTGCTCATGAGCCTGAGTTCCAAAGGAGCTTTGGAATCAACTCATGGCTTAGCCTGGCTACTGAGTTGGCGCTTCATCATGGGGCTGGGTATCGGAGGCGACTATCCATTATCTGCTGTCATCACGGCTGAGTATGTTGTCCCTTTTGCGCGGCACATTCTGAACCTCCGACATTTCTATATGGTGTTTGGTAGCACTAACAGAAGTGGTAGGTTTGCTCCACGGAAGCATCGAGACGGCATGCTCGCTACGGTATTTTTCATGCAGCCGATAGGAGCCCTTATTGCCAATGTCGTCGCCGTAGCCACAGTTGCAGCTCTCCGAACCTCACTTCCGCAAGGCTCTACCACTACAAACTGTACCGGGGAGTGTCGAGAGACTGTCGATAATATGTGGCGATGGATCGTTGGTCTAGGGGCCGTGCCCCCTGCATTTGCGATACTCCTCCGCTGGTGGATTCCCGAAAGTCCTCGTTACACGTTAGAAGTCGAGAAAGATCCTGCTACTGCACGGCATGATGTGGACGTCTATTACAGGCCAAGCGCAGGCGTACTGGAATTAGCGAATGGGCCGAACGATCTGAACACTACTTCTACATCCTTGTCCCCAGGTTCTACGATAACTACGCAGGCAACACTTACTTTTGGCGAGCCTGAGCCTATAGAAATGAAAGAGCTTACGTTGACTGAGCCGGAGTTGACTGTCACGCGTGTAGTCTCACGCAAAACAGTGCAAAAGGAGACTTGGTCCGAGTTCTGGATAGGCTTCTACTCTTTCATGGTCAGGGAAGGCAACTGGACCGACCTGGCAGGCACAAGTCTAGCATGGATGACACTAGACTTTGCCTTCTATTTTCTTGGGGTGAACAGCCCCAAAGTCCTGTCCAAGATCTGGAATGCTATCAACGAGAAGGAGTCGCTTTACTATATCTTGATGGAGAATGGTAATCGTGCTATGATTGCTGTATCCATCGGAGCTCTCCTAGGAGGACTACTCTATATTAAGCTGGCAGGCTTTCGATGGCATTTACAGGTGAGCGGATTCTGGATCCTGGCTGCTTTGTTTGTTGCTGTCGGGGTCTCCTACGTTCTGCTTCTTCAGACAAGATATTTTGCCGCTGTGATTGTCCTATACTCTATCTGCAGCTTGTTCTTTAATTTTGGGCCGAATTCTTCGACTTTTGTGGTAGGTCATGTGTACTGAGCGGAATTTCGCATATCTAATCGGTGTTCAGATTGCTGCTGAAGTGTTTCCGACGAAGTACCGCTGTACTTGCCACGGGCTGTCTGCAGCAGCGGGGAAATTTGGATCTATTATTGCACAAATTTTTCTGGCATATGCAAAGTTCGGCTCGCCGGGACACGGCGTGAATGAACCAAATTCCAATTGGTTAGGCTGGGTCTTGCTCGTGTAAGTACACCACCCTCGGGCTTAATCGTACCTCAACATTATTCCAGAGCCCTAATTTTGTCGGTCCAGGTTTGCCGCTCTCATGGTCTCTGGCGCTTTAATCACGAAACTTTGGGTTCCCAACCCCTGTAATATCTTTGGGCAAAGCCGAAGTCTTGAAGATTTAGGACTTGGAAAGGCAGCAAGGAGGCGGCTGGAGAAGGACGAGCGGGATGCTTGGAATTCCCTGGTGCCTGGCAGTCCCGACGTACTTTAGTGTTACGGTGTTTCTTGTTTAATGTCACGAAATTCATCGCATGTGATTGGTCTGGATTGTCTCAGGACATCAAACTACTAGTATCTGCCAGTGGGGACATGGAGCAGGATCTCATCGCCTGTATCTCTTTGCGAGAACGACGTAGTAACCCGCAAACTTTCCACCCAGCTTCTGACCATCGTCTGGACCCAATAGCACGGTGGCTCTGCCAAGCTAGAGGCCCCCTCAACAGCAGCAACCAAAGCTGACGTTGGCTTGCAAGGTTGAAAGCCTCTCAATTCAGTATCAATGTCGATGATTTTGCGCCGAGGTTTACAAACTATGGTGGTTGGATGTTGGATGTGTCTCGAGTTTGATGCCCACAACAAGAAAGCCGGGGTTGTCCTCGAAAGTGAAGCCGGAGCGCCGTCGGAGGGCAGTTGAATGACCCGATGAAGCCGTAGGTAGCCATTGTGTCGGCGTTACGTCATGCCAGCGGTTTTGCTCGCCAGCGACAGCGACAACCACAAACCACGAACCACGGACCACTAACAACCAACAACCAACAACTATTATAACCACTAACCACGAACCACTAACAACCAACAACCAACAACTATTATAACCACTAACCACGAACCACCTCGCGAACCACCTCACGAACCACGAACCACGGATAGTCTCGCCCTGCAAACCCTCTACCACAGCACATGGTATTAACTCGGGCAGCCATCCGCTCTCTCGTCAAGGGCTAGTTTTTGGCCCGTGTTCTATATGTGCGCGCGTTATGTATGCTCACAGTCTCATGAAGCAGCCGAGATTCAGAAGTAGAGCGCCAACTGGCAAGTGCTGAACAAACACGAACGAACGATTCAGGCCTATAGTACCGTCTTGCTCGCCAACTCTTCATCGCATCCCACACCCGTGCTGGACCTTTGGGAACGAACCCAAGCTTAGGCAAAATCGCCGGACCGACATCTGACCCACGCTGTAATCTCATTCAATTATTGACATGTTTTCACTCTGCCTACCATCGAATCGTCAAAGCATCGTCCTCAAAGTCTGGCGTCGAACCCCGGACTAGTCGGAGCTGAGTACGATGCTCGAAAATATGTAAGAGGGCGATTCAAAAGCGATCGCCGACGAAGTATTGTGCGTGCGAGAAAGACGTTAACACTTGGCAAGATTTCTTAAGATCTCCCTAGCCCTAACGTAGGCGTAGATCTTATACATGCATGCGTAGAATCCCGTCCGGTCTGTGCAGAGTCCGTGCGAGCGAGGAACATCAAAATCGAAATTTTATTTTGGTAAGGGTACTATATATTCCTAGGCGGTCTGAAGTCTACAGATGAAAATCTTATTAAATGAGAGCGCTAAGTATTAACGTCTTTCTCGTACGCATAGTAGATCATATTGCTAATACTTTCTATATACTCCTATTATATAGAGAGTAATTCAGGGCGTATCTTAACTACTTTGATAGTAATTTTACTAGTAGTAGATCTCGTAAGCGCGCTATTTTTAAAGCCGTAGTTATAAAGTATCTTACTTAGTAGGTAATTTGGACGGCAATATAGTTATATAATAGTAAGATTAGTACTATTTATATCCCTAGAAAAAAGTCGATTTTAATAAGAAAGAATAAATCTATTTTTCTATTATTAAAGCTAGTTCTATATCTAGATTTTAGTATATTTACTACTATACTATAGATATATAGTTAGAAATACTAAGAGTACTACTAAAATTTAGCTAAATAGACTTCTCTAAGATATTTTTATAATTTAATTTAAAGCTAGGTATTTAAACTCTTTTAGACTATAAAGTAAGCTAATAGTAGTAGTAAGTCTATAGTATAGTAGTTTATATATAAATTACTATTTATTATAGTAGCTAATCTATAGAAATATCTAATTTAATTATATATTTCTAAGTTATATATATAAAATAAGTATATTTAAAATACCCGTATAACTAATTCTTAAAAATTAGTATTAGAATTAAGATAAGCTCTTAGATATAATTATTAATTATCTAATATATATTACTAGGACTTAGTATAGACTTCTATTATATATATAACTTAGTTTTTTATTATTAGATTAGATATTTCTATAGAATTAGTCTAAGTAATAACTAGTAATAAATATATAAACTATATAATATTTTATTTTTATAGCTACTCTATTTAATAGCTAAAAAGAGATTAAATAATATAATTCTTAGTATATTATACTTATATAACTCTCTAAAGCTATTTAGTATAAGAATTAAGAATATATTAATACTTTTAAAAGGCTTAATCTATATATAGTATCTTTATATATTAAAATATATACTAAAAAGTATTATAAACTTCTTAAAATCTAGATATACTTAGATATTAGAGAGACGTACTTACTACTACTAGGGCAATTAGTATAGGTATACTCAACCCAATATCACGTGATGCACGAGTAGGGCGGACGCTGTACCGTATATCGCTATTAAATCGCCTCGTACATTGGGTAGGCAATACAGGGCGCTTACGAATCTAGTACATCAACGTATTTTTTACATCGCGGTTGAATCGCCCTCTAAGAACCCACCGTTCTCGACGACTCTGACCTCGCGAACTGCCTCTTGGGGCACGGGTTATCCGATGCTTGTGATTTGAATCGTGTCCGGTCGGGGCTCTTTGCGGACTGATGTCAATATGAAACCGTGACATCCGGCCATGATTTTCCGGAGCACCACGCTTTTCTGATCGCCCGGCTGCCTGCGTCTCAAGGATATTCGCAGACGATGTAAATTCTTCAGTCTCCCTTGGATTATTTAGGCCGTACTTACTAGGTGAGGAAAATGTGCAAGATGTTTGGAGTCATAGTAATAAACCCCTCGATTTTATCAGAATTCATAAACGGTTGTTATGGCTCTGACAGATCCGACTGTGGACCGTGGACTACACCAAAACTTCTACACGACACTATTCTTGGATCATCTCCAAAAACCGGGCTATTCGAGGCTCACACGGTTTGGCAAGGATCGCGCATTCCTTGCTATGCCAGGAGCTATCCAAGAAGATTACCACCTTTCACCACAGTAGAAGCTCGTTCCTATTATTATTCACCGTATGGTATCACGCAACGATTTTTTGTGGACTTGGACGCCTGAGCGAACTCACATGCGAGGACAACCTTCATTTCCGGCCCGCATATTGAGTTTGGACATCCTCCCGATATTCGCTTCCATGGCGAATACCTTTAAGCAATATATACGGCACAATTTAACCTTCCAGTTATCATTGAGCAATACGGCTCATGCCTACTATGTTGCCTCCCAGGAGCACCTCTGTCCAGGGTCCGATTTTGCAAGTTGATTGATTTCGATAAGAAGAGACCCAAGTGATGATCTGTGCCACTGGAGAAATAGATTGAGCGAATGATTTCAAGTTGTTATTGTTCATATACCACTTCTGCACTCTTCGCTCCTTGCCATTTCTGGTCAGTCAGCACTCAGAATGGTTGCTCGAGGACTCTTTCTTGCAGCGCTGGTTGGAACGGGTCTTGCAGGTAAGTCGTAGCAAAGGATGGAGCGCAGCTTCGAAATGTCTCTCTTTCACGCAAATGCCACGAAGACATTCTGAACTTGGTCAGATCTCGAACAGGGGTTTTAAACAGCGGCTCAAGACACTTTTAAGCACATCACTGTCCTTGTTGCGCCACTGTTCTGATCAGATCGAGTATCTCACGCACTGATACCATTTTCGGACGCTGACCTCGTTCCACTTAGGTCCAATTGCCCGTGACGTACGAGTAAACCGTTCTTACGGTCTTGCGGCTCGAGATGTTCCAGCAAACAGCCATGCCGCGCACCTAAGGCGGGCTAACGAGCAAGTAGACGCTACGCCGTCTACAAATGCTGTCGAGAACGAAAAAATCGGCGACGAGGATATTCCGAAAAAATCGTCCGCGAAGCCCAACATCAATGTAAGTAAGGATCCTAAGCCATCCAACAACAACAATCAGCATAAGCCAAAGGAGGATGTTAAGCCCCCGTATGGCAACACGAATCCAAACCCTTCAAAGGATCACAAGCCGAAAGAAAAGCCGGACTTGAAGCCTTTACCTGGCAATCCGAATGTGCCAAAAGAGCAGAGGCCAAAGGAGAAATCGGAACCAAAGGAGAAGTCGGGGTCGGCGGACAAATCGGATCCAAAACATTCCTCCGGGGGTAGCAGCGGATTGACGAACCAGCCTAAGCCAAAGGAGAAGCCAGATTACAAACCAGATTTCAAGCCAGATTACAAGCCAGAGTCAAGACCAAAGGAGCATCCAGAGTCAAAGCCCAAAGAGAAACCAGAGTCGAAGCCCAAAGAGAAACCAGAGCCAAAGCCCTTCAGCGGAGGCGGCAGTGGATCGCCGAACCAGCCAAAGGAGCATCCAGAGTCAAAGCCCAAAGAGAAACCAGAGTCAAAGCCCAAAGAGAAACCAGAGCCAAAGCCCTTCAGCGGAGGCGGCAGTGGATCGCCGAACCCACCAAAGGACCCCAAAATCAACAAAGACCCCAAGAATCCAGAGGGGGGTTTGAATCCTGGTAAGCAAAATGGCAGCAAAGATAAGGGAAGTGATTCAACGTTCGGCGGCATTGGAGGCTCATCAGGCGGATCATTTAACGGTAGAGCAATGTTATTATTCTTGTACAAATTGGAGCTGACATGGCAATAGGAAATTCCGGCGGCTCTGGTAAGGGCAACAAGGATAAGGGTGGTTCCTCCTTAGGAGGTGGTGGTTCATCATCCTTAGGAGGTGGTGGTTCATCATCCTTGGGAGGTGGTGGTTCATCCTTCGGGGGCGGTGGTTCATCTTCTGGTAAGTCCCTTGTTGCCTTTCAACTCTTTACAAACTCCAGACTAATATGCCACTAGGCATTTCTGGCGGCTCTGGTAAGGGTAACAAGGACAAAGGTGGTAGTTCGTCCCTCGGTGGCGGAGGAGAGTTCGGCGGCGGAATATCTTCTGGCGGCTCTGGTAAGGGTAACAAAGATAAAGGTGGTAGCTCATCCCTCGGTGGCGGTGGAGAGTTCGGCGGCGGAATATCTTCTGGCGGCTCTGGTAAGGGTAACAAGGACAAAGGTGGTAGCTCGTCCCTCGGTGGCGGAGGAGAGTTCGGCGGCGGAATATCTTCTGGCGGCTCTGGTAAGGGTAACAAGGACAAAGGTGGTAGTTCGTCCCTCGGTGGCGGAGGAGACTTCGGCGGCGGAATATCTTCTGGCAAGGGCAGTAAAGACAAGGGGATTGGTTCATCCGGCTCGTCCTTTGGTGGCGGTGGTTCGTCTCTCGGTGGCGGTGGTTCGTCCCTCGGTGGCGGAGGAGACTTCGGTGGCGGAATATCTTCTGGCAAGGGCAGTAAAGAGAAGGGGATTGGTTCCTCCGGCTCGTCCTTTGGTGGCGGTGGTTCGTCTCTCGGTGGCGGTGGTTCGTCTCTCGGTGGCGGTGGTTCGTCTCTAGGTGGCGGTGGTTCGTCTCTAGGTGGCGGTGGTTCGTCCCTCGGTGGCGGTGGAGATTTCGGTGGCGGACTACCCTCTGGTAAGCCGCTTATCAATTTCCTTCTACAAACTCAAAACTAATGTGCCAAACAGGAAATTCTGGCAGCTCTGGCAAGGGTAGTAAAGAGAAGGGTCAGAAAGATAAAGGAACCAAAGACAAGGGCAGTGGTTCATTCGGTGGTGGTTCATCCTTGGATGGTAGTGGAGGCCTATCTGGTGGCGGAGGCTTGTCTGGTGGCGGAGGCCTATCTGGTAGCGGAGGCCTATCTGGTAGCGGAGGCCTATCTGGCAGCGGAGGCCTCTCTGGCGGCGGAGGCTTGTCTGGCGGCGGAGGCTTGACTGGCAGTGGAGGACTATCTGGCGGCGGTGACCTGTCTGGCGGCGGAGACTTCTCTGGCGGCGGAGGGCTATCTGGCGGTGGTAAGTTGCTCATTATCTTTACTTTCGTATAGAATTCGGACTAACGACACAGGAGATTTCGGCGGCTCCAGTAAGGGAAACAAAGACAAGGGTAACAAAGACAAGGGCAATAAAGACAAAGGCAACAAAGGTAGTAGCGGAGGCCTATCTGGCGATTCATCCACTGGTAAGTCGCTCGTTGTACGTGTCTTACTAGAAAACTCAAACTGATGTCAATTAGGAGATTTCGGAGGCTCCGGTAAGGGTAACAAAGACAAGGGAATTAGTGGAGGCCTATCTGGCGGATCGTCTACTGGTAAGTCACTTGTTCTCTTTGTATCTCTATAGAATTATACTGATGTCAAGCAGGAGATCTCGGCGGCGCTGGCATTTCCCCTCAAGGTCCTGACAGTTTCCAGGGCTCTGACACTTCGTCACAAGGCTCTGGCAGTTTCCAGGGCTCTGACACTTCGTCACAAGGCTCTGGCAGCATCGGCACCGGCAGCATCAGTCCTCAGGGTAAGTTGAATGCGGTTACAACGTTCCGGGACAGTATTCTAACCATGACGCTCAGGCAGTGGTATTGTGGGGGGCTCAGGTCCCAATGGAGCACCTGATATTGCCGGTATTTTCGGCTTCAAAGGTAATGGAAATGGTGGCTCAGGTGCCCCTGCTTTACCCGATCTCAGCAGTATTTTCGGCTCCAAAGGCAATGGGAATGGTGGCTCGGGTGTCCCTGCTCTACCCGCTCTACCCGCTCTGCCCGATCTTAGCAGTATTTTCGGCTCCAAAGGAAACGGAAATGGTGGCTCGTCGAACCAAGGTGGTTCAAGCAAATCGAACAACCCTTCGAGCGACTCATCCTCGGGCAATTACGATCCTCCAAAAGACTACCAACCGAGCAACTCTCCCTCGAGCAATTACGATCCTCCAAGAGACAAGCAACCGAGCAACTCACCCTCGGGCAATTACGATCCTCCAATAGACAACCAATCGAGCAACTCTCCCTCGGGCAATGTCGATCCTCCAAGAGACTACCAACCGAGCAATTCTCCCTCGACTGACAATTACGATCCTCCAAGAGACTACCAACCGAGCAACTCTCCCTCGACTGACAATTTTCCGCCCAGAGATGCCCAGTCGAGTTATCGTCCCTCAAGTAAATCTGCTGATAATTCTCGCCCAAGAGATTACCAGCCGAGTAATGTTCCCTCGGGCAATCCTCAAACTGACAATTCTCCCCCAAGAGATTATCAGCCGAGCAATGTTCCCTCGGGCAATCCTCAAACTGACAGTTCTCCCCCAAGAGATTATCAGCCGAGTAATGTTCCCTCTGGCAATTCGCAAATCGATAATTCTTCACCAAGAGATACCCGACCGAACAGCCCTCCTTCAGCGAACCCTCCAGCGGACAATTCTCCACCAATAGAGTCCCAACCGAGTAACCCCCCTCCAAGCAACCCTCCTGCGGACAATTCTCCACCAACAGAGTTCCAAGCGAGCAACCCTCCAAGCAATCCTCCAGTGGATAATGCTCCACCAACAGAGATCCAAGCGAGCAACTCGCCCTCCGGTCCATCGGACAATACTCCAATGAATAATTCTCCAAGCGACTACCCTCTACCAAAAGATGTTCAATCGAGCAACCCTTCCTCGAGCAATCAAGGTTCACCTGGCATTCAGCAGGATGGACAGTGGAACGGTCCAGAACCACCGGCTCCGGCTCCATCCATCCCATCCATCCAGCAAGATGGACAGTGGAACGGTCCAGAACCACCGGCTCCGGCTCCACTCATCCCATCCATCCAGCAAGATGGACATTGGAATGGCCCAACATCACCGCCTGAGGCCCCATACACTCCCTCCCTCCAGCCAGATGGACATTGGAACGGTCCGATTGTACCTACATCAGCCTCGAATAGTCCCCCATCAGTCGAAGCACCAAGCAACGTTGAGGCTAATAACGCTGGCGGCAACACTATCTCTGGTCCGTTTGCTCGCAAGGTAAAACGCGACCTTCAAGCTGTTGCGAATGCTGATGCGACGGATAACGTTGGTGCTCAGAAGTCTGTTGAATCTTCAGACGCTGCTGAGTCCGTTGAATCGTCAGACGCTACGGAGTCTGATGAATCTTCAGATGCTACGGATGACACCGAGGATGCTGAGGATGTCGATTCTGACAAGCCAAATACAGTCATGAGGCCAGGAGGTATGTTGCCCTACATCTTAACGCTGAAGCAAGGCTAACGACATCCAGACCCCAATTCGCCAATTGGAGCTATCAATTCGAGACCACAGCCAGCCGGATCCAAAGGTCAAAAGTCAAGCTCATCTTCAAGTTCTTCGGGCGGAGCGAAACAGCCCAAGTCCAAACCTTCGAACGCAGGCCTCAGCCCAGAGAAAGTATCTGGTTCCGAGCCTAAAACGCCAAAGGAGCCGAAAACGCCCAAGGTACCAAAGACTTCTGGATCTGGATCTGACACGAAGCCCAAGAAAGAGAAACCATCTGGATCTGGATCTGACACGAAGCCCAAGAAAGAGAAACCAGCTGGATCTGAATCGAAGCCCAAGAAACCATCAGGCGAGACAAAAAAGCCCAAGGAGGAGAAGCCCAAGGAGGAAGAAACCAAAGAAACCAAGAAGGAGAAGCCTAAAGAGGAGAAACTGAAAAAGGAGAAGTCCAATGACGAGGAATCGAGCGAAGCGAGCAGTCCGAAAGCTCCCAAAACCCCAAAGATGCCTTCTGGTAACAATCCATTCAGTAGGATACTTCCTAGCACGTGATTCAATTTTTTCTTGCTAACTTCGAACAGGTGGCGCTGAGGCACCGAACTTTGCAAGCATCTTCAAAGGCTTCGGTGGTAAAGGCCTAGGTGGTGGAGGCTTCGGTAGTGGAGCTGGGTCATCGAAAGGCTTTCCAGATTTCGCAAGCATCCTCGGCAGCTTCAAGGGATCTGGACTTGGCGCAAGAAGTGTAATTGGTTCTCGAGATTCTGCCGGTTTCGTCACTGGATCTGGACCTGTGGCGGCAGAAACTAAACGTGATATCCAGGCTGTCCGGAGTGTTGAAAGCGTTGCGGCTGCTGATGCAACTGATGCCCTCGCACCTGTGAAGCCAAAGAAGGAAGGCAACTCTGCTTCCTATGCTGATAGTTTGAAGAAAAGTTCCGGCTCTTCAGCCACCAATAAACCGGCGAATGCCCATTCCAACGAGAAACCGAAGAAGAGCTCTGATAGTTTTTCGACCGAGAAACCAAAAAAGGGCTCTGACAGTCTTTCGATCGAGAAACCGAAGAAAGGCTCTAACGGTTTGCCGATCGAGAAACCAAAAAAGGGCTCCGACAGTCTTTCCATCGAGAAACCAACAAAAGGCTCCGATAATCTCTCTGTCGAGAAACCAAAAAAGGGCTTGGACAGTCTCTCGACCGAGAAGCCAAAGAAGAGCTCCGATCATTCCTCGACCGAAAAGCCAAAGAAAATTGGTGAATCATCCACCACCGGCCAGCCAAAAAAGGGCTCTGATTCTCTATCGACGGAAAAACCAAAGAAGATTGGCGACACTTCGATTACCTCGACTTCCAAAGACTCCAAAGATGGATCACTTGGAGCAAGCGCAAAGTCACAAAAACCGAAATCATCATCATCATCAGGTGGATCGGGCGGTATCAATGTTCCTGACGCGGCACCGGGAGCACCAGGTTCACACTCATCTACATCTTCTTCGTCCGGAGGAACGACAAAGGCACCCAAGATTGATAAGCCGAAGGTGGAGAAACCCAAGGCGATTGTTCCTGAAGCTGTTGTACCCGTCGTCGCTCCAGCAGCTCCCAAGATTGACAAGCCGAAGGTGGAGAAACCCAAGGCGATTGTTCCTGAAGCTGTTGCACCCGTCTTCGCTCCAGCAGCTCCCAAGATTGACAAGCCGAAGGTGGAGAAACCCAAGGCGATTGTTCCTGAAGCTGTTGCGCCCGTCGTCGCTCCAGCGGCAGCAACGGTTCCAAAGCCTGTCACGCCTGTTGCCGATTCAAAGGATACAAAGCCTGTCACATCTGCTGCAGATTCAAAGGATACAAAGTCTGTCACACCCACTGCAGACTCGAAAGAGACGGATGCCGATCAAGCCGATGATTAGACACTTGTAGAGCTTGATCTGATCGCCACATTTCAGCCTACCACTGCAGTAGACCTTTTGATTAAATAGATACCCAGGAATTCAAAATGATCGGTTCTGAGATGGAGGTGGCGCAGACTGTGAGCTGGGTAATGCATTTGGACATTGGTGATGGAATAATCGGGTTTCATTGGGTTGGCGTTTAGGGATGGATGTTGGGCTGGAGGAATATATCTGTGTCATGTATTGTGTACCGTAGCTCTTTTACAATGAAATTACACTACTAGGAATTCTATGCGCTGTACTCTTTTCTTCGTTGATGAGTGGCTTGATCGCGATGTGTGATCTCGACGTTGACATTGATGGCGAGAATTTTCGGGCATGAACTGCTAGGTGTCTTCACGCCCCCAGGGAGTTAATCGGTAGTGGAGTTGGGGTTGAAGATGTTTTTGGGTAAACAGTAGCAAGTACGATTCGCCGATGCGAAATATGTATGATGAAACAATGGAATGCGTATCCCCAAAGGAATTTCGAAATGTGGATGTGGAATTTGATTGGCGCAGATTTAAATCTAGAATGACCTGTAGGATGAACACTGACTGTGACTTCCATGCGTTCAAGAACAACTTCAAATTACTTCACTAGTAGTATGTATGCATTCATCCCAGCAGAGCTATACTAAGCCCTAGTAGGGTCATGAAGCTCGTACGGCGGCGGAGGCTCAGACGGCACACTGTCCCTCGCCAATTTTGCCCTTCGCCTTGCTTCTCGTGGTAGAACCACTTCATCCTCCTCCTCATCTTCTCCCATCGCCACATCTTCCGTTGATGTATTTTGCATCCCCTTCAGCGCTGGGCCTCTCAATTTTGTACCACGTGCTTCCGTGACCAACGACTCCCAAAGTTCGACGGCCGGTGAGGATGAGGATAGAACCTTGACTTTACCTTCTCCGGCGAGTGCGAAGGGGCCAATTGCGATTTTTGAAACGCTGATACCTGGATTGTCCAGTGTCATTGAGATATGATTGCTCAAATACGTTGATAAAGCCGCTGAGAACGGGCCAGTGATGGGCGAGCGTGGGCGAATTTCCAACTGCGTATTCGCTCTCGTTTGCGTCTGAAATCGTTGCCATAATCTCCGTCCGCTTGCGAGAAAATCTCGAATGTCGTCCTTGGGAATGGAGACGTCGATACTTTTCAAAAGTGGTGCAGCTGACGGGAACGACAGCTGAACTCCAATTCCCTTGCTGAGCGACTCGAGACTGAAGGAGGGATCTTCGTCATCGGGTGCTGAAGTCTTGTCAAGAATTTGTTCCACCGCAGCTGTCAGGAATGAAGGACGTAGAGGCATTGGCGATATCCGTGCATCGAATGTTGTAGCAAGGAAGTCGACAAAGATCTCTCGCAAGGGCGCTGGCATGCGAACCAGAAACAGCGGGAGTGACGTAAATCCCGGTGTCCTTGAGATTTGCGATTGATCTCCCAACAGCATGGCCACGTGTCTGGCTTTCTCGAATTTGAGCTCAATTTGAATGCCTCGAGCCGAGCCTGCGTCCATCACTGGGGCTCCGCCGGTGTCGGTCTCCTCCTGAGCGGTTTCCCATGACTCTTCGTCTCCTATCAATGTCCATTCACAGCTCTCGAGACTCCCCGACGAATTGGCTCCGGGGTACAGTTCTGGCAGCTGCTCTTCACGTGGTCGATCCCGGATCAAAGTTTCTCTCAAGTGCCGGGCATGTGTATCAAGGTTGGTGAAGAGTGAACTCGAGCCGTGATAAAGCGGCGAAGAGCGATACAAGGTGAATGTAGAGCCATACAGCGGATAGTCAGCTCTTTGACTCATCACGAATGAGAACAGGGTCGTCTTTTAGAAATTCCTGGCTATGAGTTGCGAAACGCAGGGAGTTCTCCGCGAACTTGTTTCTTTTGGGAGATGATGTTACTCGGAGACGACCCAGCCAGCAGATTTGAGGGTGTTCAGGCGTATTTTCGAGGCTTGGTAAGGGTTATCAAGGAATACTATGGCTCCAAAAGTGTGGATGCTCAGGCGGTAAGGCTTAGAGAATGAGGCGATTAACCTTTGTCCCCCTGTTTACAAAGGATGTGTTGGCAGTCTGGTAATGGTTCCGGATGAAGTTGGCGTGCATTAAGGGTGGGAGCCGATGCCTGACTGGAATTTGAAGACCTGAGGCATTCAAGACTGGTGAATAGATGGCATTGCATGGAATGTGCCTAAACGGAGTTGACAATTGTTGTTGTTGATCATGTTGACTATAACTGAAGTTGACGCGTTCAGTTGTCATCACGTGAGCCGTCACAACCCCTGTTCCAATAACGAAGGTCAAGTTTGTGCTGGCCAGCGAATCGCTTCGAAGTTTCTAGTCCACGAGCGAACCAGGCAAAGAAATTGACGGCCCAAATCAACAACAACTCCTTTGCTGAAGATAGCAAACCTAAACCTCAACAACAACAACCTACTCATTCTCATTGCCAAACAAACCCAGTCTTCAGGAACGTCTGCAATACCTCGCACCACATAGTTCACCCCACCAACCCAGACCGCAAACATGTCGGTAGTAGGCTGTGATTTTGGCTCAGTCAACACTGTCATCGCCGTGGCTAGGAATCGCGGTGTCGACGTGGTAAGTACCAATTTCGGGAGCCAGAGAAGGCAGTAGGAAATGATATGCAAACCTTCCATGGTCTGGCGGAGAAAGCGTTGGGCGCAAACTTTACCAGCCTTGGTTTGTAGCTTTGCCATGTCGTTTTTGTCTGCACCGCTTGCGACGCACTCGAGGATTGAAAGATTCGAACAAGTACTAATCGTTTATTAGATCACCAACGAGGTCTCCAACCGCGCAACTCCGTACGTTCTTTCTATCTATAACTTATACGCGCCACAAACACTGACAATATACAGATCCTTAGTTGCTTTTGGACCCAAGAGCAGATACATTGGAGAGCCAGCAAAGAACCAAGAAATCTCCAACCTCAAAAACACCGTCGGTTGCCTCACTCGATTAGCTGGCAGAAGTTTCAAGGACCCAGATGTCGCAATCGAGCAACAATACATCTCCGCACCTCTTGTCGACGTCAATGGACAGCTCGGTGTGGAAGTCACATATCTTGGAAACAAGGAAAAGTTCACGGCGATTCAGCTCATGGCAATGTTCTTCACCAAGGTGAAACAAACTGCTGCCGCTGAGTTGAAGGTGCCTGTGGCAGACATGGTCATCAGCTGTCCTGCCTGGTACACGGATGCGCAGCGAAGAAACATTATCGATGCTGCTGAAATTGCAGGTCTCAAAGTCCTGCGCCTAATCAACGACACCACCGCCGTCGCCCTCGGATATGGCATTCCCAAGACGGACCTACCTCTCCCAGAAGAGAAGCCCCGACGAGTCGCCTTCATCGATATCGGTAATGCCAACTACACTTGTTCGATTGTGGAGTTCAAGAAGGGTGAGCTTGCAGTCAAGTCTACTGCATGCGACAGACATTTCGGTGGTCGTGATTTCGACAAGGCATTGTTGGATCACTTCCAAAAGGAGTTCAAGGAGAAGTTCAAGATTGACATTTTCGAGAACCCAAAGGCACGCTTCAGAGTTTTGGCTGCTTGCGAGAAGCTGAAGAAAGTCCTGTCTGCAAACGCCAGCGCGCCATTGAACATCGAGTCACTGATGAACGACGTCGATGTCCGATCTTTCCTCAAGAGAGAAGAATTGGAAGAGCTTGTCGCACCGCTGCTCGAGAAGGCCACCGAGCCTATCAAGCAAGCTCTTGCTGATGCCAAGTTGAAGCCTGAAGACATCGACCACATCGAGATGGTCGGAGGTTGCACCCGTGTCCCAGCCTTGAAGAACGCCATCCAGGAATTTTTCGGCCGACCCTTGTCATTCACCCTCAACCAGGACGAGGCCGCTGCCCGTGGTTGTGCCTTCAGCTGCGCGCTTGCATCTCCCCTGTTCCGCGTTCGTGACTTTGCCGTTCACGACATCATGAATTACCCAATTGAGTTCACGTGGGAGAAATCGCCGGATATCCCAGATGAAGACACCAGCTTGACCGTCTTCAACCGGGGAAACACTCTTCCTTCCACAAAGATCCTCACCTTCTACCGGAAACAGGCTTTCGACTTGGAGGCACGCTACGCAAAGCCCGAGATGCTGCCAGGAAAGATCAACCCATGGATTGGTCGATTCTCCGTCAAGGGTGTCAAGCCCGATGCAAAGGACGACTTCATGATTTGCAAGCTCAAGGCGAGAATGAACCCACACGGTATTCTCAACGTCGAGCAGGGTTACTATGTGGAGGAGCAAGAGATCGAGGAGCCGATTCCCGAACCAAAAGAGGGTGATGTACGTAATACTCTCTTAACATGCGATAATCCTGCTGCAAATGGCGGGGATGGGAAATTGGAGATACGATCCTCTGGGTCACCATCTTCTCCTCCAAGCAAGCGCATTCGTCTCTCCGGGAGCAATGATAAGCCTGCAGTACATAATCCGCTTGGTTCTGCCAACGTGAAAGATCAAATAGAACCAACGCTAACATGTGCACAGGCTATGGAGACTGACGACAAGGAAGAGAAGCCAAAGACTCGCAAAGTCAAGAAGCAGGTCAAGAAGGGCGAGTTACCGCTTGCAGCTGGAACCGCTTCCTTGGACACGGCCAACAAAGACGCCGCTGCTGAGCGAGAATACTCAATGGCCTCGGAAGATAAGCTTGTCGCAGATACTGAGGACAAGAAGAACGAACTTGAGTCGTTCATCTATGAGCTCCGCAGCAAGATCGATGAGGTCTACGCACCATTCGCTAACGACGACGAGAAGTCCAAGATTCGGGAGAAGTGTGAACAGAGCGAGGTGAGTGCTTACCAAGTGTGATACCACGTGTCTTGCCGCTAATCAGCCAAACAGGACTGGCTCTATGACGAAGGCGAGGATGCCACCAAGGCCATCTACGTCGCCAAGATTGAAGAGATCCGCTCAGTTGCAGGACCTATCATTCAACGATACAGAGATAGCATTGAAGAGCAACGAGCGGCAATCACCGCCAAAGAGGAGGCAAAGGCCGCAAAGAAGATGGCCGAGATCGCAGCCAAGCGAGAGGCGGAGCAGAAGGCAAAGGAGGCTGCTGAAGCATCCAAGGCGCCTAAAGACGAGGATATGAAGGATGCTGAACAACCAGCTCCAGCGGAAGAGATCATCGACTAAGTGCAATGTAATAGGGATGCGAACGAAAAGGGATTGGGGACAGACATCATGGTCTCGATGCATTATGATTAAGAGAGCTTGCGGATTCATGGTTCACGATAGATTACATAGATCAATGATGATTTGATGCGCTCGGAACAACTTCCAAGCTTCCGTATTTGTTCCAGCCGTGCATGAATGTCTCCACCCAGCAAGGCTTACAATTTGAAATTCCTTTAAGGGCGCTTTTTAATTCAAGTTCCAAGCTTTCAAGGTTTTGGCAAATTCTTCAAATTTACAAAGTTTAGCGTAATTCGATATTCAAATTCGGTCCAAGTATGTACCGATAACATACCGTATCAGTGCAATTTCCAAAACTTCACCCAATAACTATTTTGGAACGACTATTGATGGCAGATTGTGACATAGTACTCGTTTTTGCAACGTTCACAGAGGTGTCAGCCCATTTTGCAATTTACCAACAACAAAATTAGCAAGGTAAGGTAATCTCGACTCGACTCGACACGACACCTAACAACATGGGCTGAAGGAAAGGACGAATAATGAGGCAAGGTGGGTATTGAGGGTGTATTATTTAACTNTTTTTTTTTTTTTTTTTTTGGGTGGGAAAGATGGGAAGGTAAGTTTTGGGATGTTTTTGTTTTTTGTCGTGGTTGGAGGAATGGTCTGAGAGGATTGGGGGTTTGATGGGGTTTTGGGATGGTGGGTGGTAGATTATCTTGAACGTACGTGAATCCGGAAAGTTGAACGTTGTAACCAAATACCTATTGTATTGAACGCGGTACTACTGGTCCGATCCAGTTCTTGTCACAAGTGGTAGAGGAGAATGAGGAGGAATAAGTGGAAAATCGTGTTACATTTTTGATAGCATCAATGACTTGGCCATGTACGTATTTTCTATATCCTGTTCTTGGGGGGGGTTTTAAATGTAGGTGGAGGAGGATCGTATTAGGATTCAAGGGTAGATTGATTGACGTGGAATGAGACCGGGCTTGTGCTTTCGTCCCTGGTTCTCTGACTGCAGTGAGTTCGTATGCTCAGCCTTGGATGGAATGCTATGATCCCGTAATACGCCGGTGAATATCACAGGTGCAAAGGTAAAATTTCCAGTGCAAAAATCTTAGATTCTGCTTTCCATAAGTATCCGTCGCCAGGAAAGGTAATCTATGATACAGTTGCAAAAAAACGCGACAAAGCGCGTTCGACAAAGAAGCCAAAGGGGATATGAGTGTCAGACAAATCCAATTTCAAACCGCTCCAACTCCATTGCCCCATAAATCGTACCTACCAACCTCATCTCCAACCTTCATCGCTCCCCTCCTTCCCCTTCGACTTCGATTGTTGTTGTTGTTGCGCCACAACGGGTAAGTTTTGGGAAGCAGCTGTTGCCATTGGAGCAGAGTCTGGTTTTGGCATGTCGTGGTTCATGCCGGCCATGTCCGGGCCGCCGAGGACAATAGGAATATCCCAGCCGGTTGGTGATTTGGGGTTCTGTTCTTGTTGTTGTTGCGCCACAGCGGGGGAGACTTGGGGAGCTGCTGTTGCCTTTGGAGCGAAGTCTGGTTTTGGCATGTCGTGATTCATGCCGGCCATATCCGGGCCCCCGAGGACAATAGGAACATCCCAGCCTGTTGGTAGTTTGGGTTGTTGTTGTGCGGGAGGAGGAACAGGAGGATAATAGGGAGCCTGCGCTGGAGGCATCACTTGTGCGGAGTTTGGCGCTGGAGCGAAGTCTGGTTTTGGCATGTCGTGATTCATGCCGGCCATATCCGGGCCCCCGAGGACAATAGGAACATCCCAGCCTGTTGGTAGTTTGGGTTGTTGTTGTGCGGGAGGAGGAACAGGAGGATAATAGGGAGCCTGCGCTGGAGGCATCACTTGTGCTGAATTTGGCGCTGGAGCGTAGGCAGCTGGTGGTACTGTCTTTAGGCCCTCGAGTTCCAACGTCCCTTTCTCGTGGTTCCAGATCAACTCTGGTGCATGTGGAGCGATCGTGTTGGCAGGATGAGGACGGTTGGCATTCTTGTTTGGCCAGGCGGCACTATTTTGCCAGCCAGTTCTTGGATAAGCTGGTTGAGGTTGTGATTTGGGGAAGTTGAGGGGACCATCTGCCCCTGTTACTGGTGAGGGCGATTGGTCCAATGATGGGGGTATAATTGGATCCGCGACTGCGTCCCCGGTAGTTACGTCGGACTCGTAGGTTCCTGCTATTCCGCGTCTTTGGACGTTGTCCGGAACGTTTCGTGGTCCAAGTTTTTCTTTTGGGATAGATCCTTGATGAAAGATAGATGGATCTGTCTCTGTGCGCGGTCTGTCTCTTCGACGATCAGGTGATCGTTGCTGGATAATGTTGGATGGGTCTTCGATAGTAACAACATGCAGAAGCTCTGAGGGTGCCGGGACATCTGGAGCTGGGCGAGCAAAAGCAGATAGGGCCAGTACGGCGATGCAGAGAGAGCGCATTGTCGCGAATTGTGAGTGAGAACACAGTGCTGAAAGACGAAGTGGAGACGACAGACAGATTTTGAGCTTCAGTTAAACTTGCTGAGCGTATGAGAAGAGGAGCGAGCGAGTTGGAAGGTGATTCTGAGAGTACTGGAGGCAATGATACATGCCGAAGTGATATCGCAAATCAAACAAACCCTCGAGGTTGATAAAGATCGACCTAGCCAACCCACCTGCAGAACTCGAAGGACACACCCGAAGCGTATCCTGGCCGAAATAATGTCACCGTACGCGATAGCGAAGTGAATGATCCTCCTCGAAATAATCTATGACCCGGTCTGATAATAATAGCTTTCGACACTACCAGTCAAACATATATCGAGTTTCAGGTTTTATTGACAGGCTTCCCTGGACGTCGTAATGTGTACCATATTGTGGTTTTTGCGTGAACGGGGCCAGAATCGAAAACATCGAGTTGAGTTTGAATGCAGCGAGGCTCGCTCCACTGACGGCTGTCCTCCTTCCAAAGTAGAGAGGTGAAGTTATCTCTCTAAGAACAAAGGAGGTCCTCTAAGGGACTCGGAGGTATTCTAAAAGACCCAATCGTATCACCTTTCGCATGCCCGCCTTTCAAGTGAAGGAGGACAGGGCCGCGTTCAAACACAACTCGATCTTCTCGATTGTATCCTCGATCACACAGCTTTCATTTCAGCCCCTGGGCGCCTCACCCTCCGCTCGGCAACTAACTTATTACATCGGTTTCGGAATAACAGGTCGATCTCCAGTTTCTGGGAAGACTGTTCCAGACTTGCCATCTTCTAGCATGGTATGATACGATCAAAAGTCCGCGGTCCTTCCGGGGGCAATTGACGAAGCGAATGAATTTCGCCGTTCTATCACAGCCGAAAATTTCCGGTTGCGATTGGGGTTGAAGTGGCCTCATGTTTTTGCATGGGTGTGTTCGGGTGATTATCCCTCGTTGTACGAATGTAAAGATTATTAGATCCTCTCACCAGAATTTAAACGAGAGGCGTGTAGATTTGATCAACAATGTGGATGTGTGTGGAGGCGGCGTGGATGAATTATCTCAGCATTGCGATCTCATTCTCAAAGTACGAAGAGTGAATACCTTTGGGGTTGTCTGAATTCACTGATAAGGGCGCGAATCAAACTAGCCCCGAGGTCGCAAAATAATACATCGTACACATTAGTAAGATACGCCGCTTGTATAGGTGATTTAAGAATCCACGACTCGCATATTGAGTCCACACATGGGAAAATACCAAATTGCCAGTGGCTGGATCTGCGAACTGCTTGTGGAGGTGGGCATATAGCATCTTACCATGGTACATTCCTTGGAGGGCAACGACATCCTAGGCTCAGAACAGCAATGTACTGCATTTATAGAATGGAGTCATGAACTGACGATAGCTGGCATAATGAAGAGTCAGAACTGAAAAGATGAGAGGAAGGTAAGATGAGAGGTCCTTGCTGTTGAGGATCCATGATGCTGCTGTCGCGAAATATGGCGGCTCCCCTGGCGAATGCCGAGGGATGGCTCCCGATGGATGTTCGCACAGGAAGGGCCATTGATTCAGTGCCTTTGGGAAATTGCGATGTCGAATGCGCGCCCCGATGCGAAGATCGATATCGATAAAGTTCTGGCGAATTTTGTCTTTCGCCTTACCATTCGACTTATCGGGCAGCTGTATTTACAGTGAGATGGGCGTCTCGCTGTGCTAGGGCTCTTGGGTGGGTTTTTGATAGATGTGTCGGGACGATATGTTGTTGATGGAGTAAGGAGTACTAGCCAGGTCACGATGGACGATGGCGATGGCTAAGCTGTGCCACACTCAGCCACTAGAAGTGGACACGCTTCCGGACTACGAGATACTTTTCTATACAAAGCGAAGAGACGACTTGATCTCCAGGATACTTACTCTCCAATGCAGATACAGTCCATACGGAGACACCACTTTCCAAGATGGTAAATTTCCCAAGGAGACTTTTCAATTCCAAAAACTGACATGGCCAGAACTCCCTTTACAATTCAGCACTCCGGCAAGGCTCCGCTATAAGACGCGATCTCGACGCTCTCGCCGAAGGAGTTCAATCCTCCCCCGCCCTCCTAGGCCAAATCAACGCTTCCTTGACCTCTTTTTCCCGAACGATAGAAGACTACAACAAACTCGCGAAACAAGAATTGGTGCCCGACAAACAGACCAAAGCATACGAACGGATAAAGAATTTCAAAACCGAGCAAGCAGAATATCGTGAGAGGTTCGACAGATTGAAAGTAGAAGGGGAAGCGAGGGTATGTCAAAGCACGGAGCAAACAGCAACAGCTGGAAGAGAATGAATGCTGTACATCGGCGTATGGATGCATGAGCTAACAGTTTGACACAGCAAACGACACAGTCCCATGCCGAGCTCCTAGGCCGTAGACCCCACAACACATCCACCCCCGAAAACCCTTACGCAAACACCCAACCCTCTCCCTACCCCCAGCAAGCCCAAGGTCGCTACGGTGGTGGTGGAACCCAACTCGCCTTTGGCGCCGCTCCCGAACATGCCGATCGCGAATCACACGCTCTCCGCGAACAATCCTTCTTCTCACAAACACATTCCCAACTCGACGAGTTTCTAGAACGCGGGTCAGATGTTTTGGGTAATCTTGGACAACAAAGGGAGATGTTGAAGAATACGCAGAGGAAACTTTATAGTGTGGGGAATACGTTGGGGATTAGTGGGGATACGATTAGGATGGTGGAGAGGAGGGCGAAGCAGGACAAGTGGATTTTTTGGGGCGGAGTAGTGGTTTTCTTTGTGTTTTGTTATTTTGTCATTCGGTGGTTGAGGTAGTGGATGCTGTCGAGAGGTGGGTGTTCGATTATGGGAAACATAGCGTGGCGTTTGGTGTGCAAATATACTCCTGGCTTCGGTGCTTAGAAAGAGCGTAGTCTAAGAGCTGAGATCGGCTGTGCAACAAATCATACCTAATTCTTCAGGGAAGGGTACGAGGCATACATTTTTTTCCAAGGAGCCGCTGGCGAACAAAGTTTCTTACATCTAGGAATATTCTTTTGGACGGTAATGCCAGCGAGGTAGACTGAAATTACACGACGGAAGTGCAGAATCCTCAACTCGGTAGTTCGAGACTCGAATGAGGTTCTAGATGATGAGCAGAATCCATCGGAAGTACCGCACTGTAGGTAAATACAATTCAAATTCTCAATCATGAAGAAAAGTTTGAAAAACATCACTGAAAACCGTAGATCAGAACCGAAACGCTTCTACGCTGAACTCGAGTACAACAACAAGAGCAAACGCAGACGCATACAATTTTGAACCGATCACTAAACCACAACGAATAAGGTGAGCACCATGATACCTCACATCCAATCATCATCATCATCATCGTCATCGTCATCCTCAAGATCAGAAATCTCATTCCAACGACTCTCCTCATCCCACACATCATCGTCATCCCAGTCATAGTCCCTCTTCCTCCAATTCCTCATGCTCTTCGCGTTCTTTACTACCGTCTCCTCAGCCAACTTCTGCACTCCACCTTCCAACCGATCAAGTCTATCCTCTAAGAAATCCACGCGTCTCTTCTCCATTTTCACCACCGCCTTGACCGGCACCCCGCCCGCCTGTCTAGGAACCAACGTCCCACTCAACGTCCTCCCAAACCCCGGTCGTCGCACGCGTCCACCACCATGTGGACTCACTGCCATCCGTCTAGAAGGTGGAACACCCAACATCCTCGACCCCGCCTCTCTCCTGAAGTAATTATTCCGTCCTTGTCGTACAAGAGGGAGTTCCGATTCCTCCATCCTCTCGATGATCTGATTCATCCCGTGACAAATCATCTGTGTCGAGGCTGTGGGATTGCGACGCGCGATACGGGACATTTGCATTCCGAAATCTGGACGACTGATCACTATGATGCGGAAACATTCGATGAGATCTTCTTGGTTGCGGATGGATTTGTAGATTGCTAGACTCCAATCGTAGAGGGCCTGGGGTTCTCGTTCGCGGGAGGCGATGGCGGAGCCGTGGTGGGTCCAGAAATGGACCACTGTCTTTCTGAGACGGGGGGATTCGAAGTGCGAGGCTAGGTAGGCGAGGGAGGAGAAGTATTGGTAGGTTGTGCCGAAGAGGTGGTAGGGTGGGTAGTGCCATTGTGGACTTTGCAGGGTAGATTCGAGCCAGATTTGCAGGTCGAGATTGGTGGTGTGGAGATCTTGGGGATGGCGTGCGAGGGAGTCGAGGAGGTAGGTTAGAGTGTCCTTTAGCAGGGCAGGTTGAATGCGGCTGGGGCGCATGGTATGGAGGAGTGTGTTTAGGTCGACGGTGCCGTTGTAACTGCGGTGGGTGGTTGCGAGGTTGGGGAGATAGGCGTGTAGAAGTTGGCGATCTATGAGCTCGACCTGGCGACCGACGCGAACGGGGACTGCGGAGCCACCGCTGCGGTAGGAGGACATGGGTTGCGGTCCGTAGGGGCGTCGCATAAGTTGATTTCGTGGGTTCATCATGGTGATGGTTTATGCGAGTTGCTACGTCAAGAACCTGACTGGGTGATCTTTGCGCCAGAAAATGGATTTATCAAGCTATATGGTCTGAGAAGATACTGGTGTGCGGTTGTTAGGTATGGGTATTGATGTGTAAGTGCGATGCAACGATCAAAAGAGGTTCCGAAGCTGATGTGATGGATATTTGAGCTCATCAGTATGCAAAGATATAAGTTTCTTCGACAGTCTCAACAACAAGAACGACGGATCACCTTTAAAAGCTGCAATGCAATGGCCCGGGGGTAGCACCGTCGTGTGTGCGACATTCCGACAATCTCGAGAGCAAAGCAAACTTGCCCCCCTTGAGTACAAGCCCTTGGGGCAGGCTCAATGTAACGACAGCACCTGGGCTGCCCAACGTTCAACTGGGTGAGCCTGACCGCAGTCGATTGTTTGCCCGTGGGCTCTCCACGCCCGCTGAGAAGACTAGGCTCCGACAGCTGGTCACATTTGCCTTCCGTTGTGGGTGGACACCACATATATGCGTTTTCTCTGCTTGTCAACCTAGGTATGTCTTCCCATGGTGGTGTGATTTTTATTTTTGGAACATTTTCAGTGATTCTTGTAAAAGACTCCTCCCGTATCCGTAGCCAGAACGCTATGGTTCACCGTACTGTAGCTGTCCGCCAATCGTCCCACCTCGTCGAGTCATCTCGAAGATTCCACGTGAAGATACCTGGAACAGCTGGTTCGCAGGCGAACTTTTCTGCTAGCTCCCGTGTCTTGTGCCTCCTTGAATTTGCGGAAGAGATCGCTTTACCTGCGTCTCGATATCGGAGACGCAAAGATTGTCTACCATAACTGACTGATTGCATGAATGCTATTTGTCTCGGAGGTGGTATTCTCCAGGATGCTTGTCTCCTTGGGCTCGAATCGATATTGCTACCTTGGTACCGTTTGTGAAAGATTATGCAGGAAGAATTAAATACCCAATCGAAAGGAATGGAAAGGAGGTTGAAGTGCCGACCGACATACTGCTTGTCCGCCTTGTTGGGTTCAGCTGAAGCCACTTTGGTATGACCATGGATCGTTCAGGAGACGATGATACGCAGGGACCTGGTCATGTCTCCCTCTTTCGGGGTTGTATCAGTCTGACAGCACCAGTGTACGTTCCGGGCAATTCGATGTCAATAATTCTTAGGAGTTTATCGATACCGATGTCGAGTTAAGCTTTCTCACGAGATGTTTCGTTGACATCTATGAAGGTAGAGAGGGGTATGAATTGACGGGCGCGCTGTGATGCCGATAGTTGCTGTCCAACGTCTCCATCAGAAATGCCGCCTCTAGTCAAAGATTGAGTGAGCAACCTGGGTGATCTCGACGCTATTATCCTCTCGAACTGCCATCAGCGGAGTTATAACCATACAGAGTCTATTCACCGTGGCTTCTCAGGGATTCATTGGGAGATGTTGGATGCGGTGTATGCCTTGCGGATTTTTCTGTTGATCTGTTTGCTCGTTCTTTGTGATTATTGGAGTGACACTTGGGCAGCGGTTGTACACAAATCACGGGATCGACCGTCTGTTGTTTGATAAAGTGTGGGACGGCATGTCTTTGAGTTGCGGTGTGGAGAAGGAGGCTTTTTTCAATCGTTGGTCTGATTGATTTGATATGACCTACGTTTTTTTGACTGATACCATATGTAGCATAAATTGAGGGAGTTTTCGTGAAGAGAGGAGGTGGAGATGAGGGAAAACGCGTTGAAGGTAGGTGAGAATATGGAATTTGCTTCACATGGCAGAATGGCAATGTCGAGAGAACAAGATACAACTCCTATAGAAGAGAAAGCTGACCTTCAACAGGAGTTCTCCTCCAAATCCTCGGGGTTTCCTCTTGACGTCGATATGAAGGACCTTCACTGGGATCCTCTATTGTGAGTATGATCCCGAGTGTCCAAAATTCCCACATCCTATTCAGGGTCCATCTTGTTGTTGATAGCAACAGGTAACAGGACGCAACTTGTTTGCCTATTAACATCCTCCATTTCGCTTCTTGCAAACAACAACCTCACCGACCGTGCTACCAGTCCCTCATATCACCAGTACATCGCAACGTCCTACCGCAGAAAAAGTCAAGATGAGCGACATTGTAGATCCTGCCAACCTCGTCGTGAGTTCTCTGACTGTCCTTTCCCAAACCGCAGCTCACTCGTTTGCAGAAGAAGGAAGTGAGCGAGGAGCCTACGATCAGCGCCTCCACTCCCAAGGGAAAAGCCGTCGCAACGCCCAAGAAGCGAAAGGCAACCAAGAAGGAAGCTAACGGTGGAGGTGAAGAGGAAGAGGGAACCCCAGCCAAGCGAAGCAAGTCAGCCGGAATCCCAGACAGATACGAGGATCTTGCTGCCGAAGACAAACTCATGCTCAAGATGAAGGCAGTCAGTCACTTTGCTCACACAAGATTATCACTGGTAGCTAACTAGACAGTAACAGGATGGCAAGGGTTGGAAAGAGATCCAAGAGGCCTGGCTCACCATGACTGGGAACAAGTACACCGGACTCGCTACTCGTTACATCCGCGTCAAAGCTGCCATCGCCCGAGTCAAGGAGGAGGACCTTGAGGCTTTGGAAAAGGCAATGGCCTATGCCAAAGAGCGAGTCGAGGAGGAGAAGAAGATCGTCGAGAAGCGTCTCTGGGCCTTTGTTGCTGAGGGTATGGAGAGCGAAGGTGCAGAGAAGTACGACACGCCCACTCTCGAGAAAGCGTGGCAACGTCTCCAAGCCAACAACAAAACCAAATCCGCTTGAATGTGGGTATACAGCAATGGTGACTGCGAAGAGTGGGAAAGTTGAAAAATTACAGATCCACTTTGAGCGATCGATGAGCTTCTGGCTCGTCTGGCTTCGGTCTTGAAGTCTTTTCATTGGCCTTGGATCTTTTTCAAGTCTTGTAGATGGGAAATATAATTCTTTCCTTTCAATCGAGATCTCTTGTGATGATTTTGCAGCAACTCCTCGAGGCATTAGATTTTAATCCTTCATGTTCAATGTCATATCAACAACCATTGATTCTGACAATGCTTTGTTATCGAATTTCAGAACAGGTCCAGACCTTCTACGAGAGCCTGTGCCTTGATGTCCACACCGGTAATTTGATACTCGCAAGTGACCTGAGAGAAGAGGTGATGAGCTTTTGGTGGCGTGATTGTGCTTATCGTTCAGTGTTGAGCGTGGCATTTCACTTCTGCTATGGCAACACAGCGTAGAAGTGAAGTCTTGCTGCCTAACTGTTTACTTACGATCGACTTCTTTGTAGACATCTACTCCGAGTCTCTTCGTCCACTTTCTTCCCACACATCATTACAACTCTCCCCACGCACCTCCAAATCTCCCCAAGCACCGCGACACTGTAACGCACGCAATATGTCTTCGAGTGGGGTAATCGGCGACGGGAATAGCTATGTTGTAAGTATCAAGAGCTTCTCTGCCTTCTGCGCGCTGACATTATATCTTCCAAACAGAAAGACGAACCAGTCGATGGAATCGCATCCCCAGCCACCATCAAAGCAACTCCCAAGAAGCGCGGTGCAGCTGATGCCGACGAGGACGAGTCTCCGTCAAAGAAGGTGAAGACACCAGCCTCAGGCAAGAAGGTAGTCCATCTCATCGCTGACGGGAGTGTTGTTCGATTTTACTGATGGTGGTCCAGGCCAAAATTCCTGGAATCCCTACATGCAAAAGCCGAGATCACGGAGCCCGATCGCGTGCTCATCGAGATGAAAGAGGCGAGTACTCGACGCGCGGCTGATAAATTCATGGACATGTTGCTAATTGTTTTCAGGCCGGCGAGTCCTGGGGTAGCATCACTGCCGCATTCCAGATTAATGTTGGGACTAAGATTGGCAGCAGCACTTGCCGCTTGCGCTACGCCAAGATGAAGGCAAACTTGGACTGCGTCGAAGATGAGCATATGGGAACCATGAAGACTTGTGTTGCTCAGGTGGAGGCCGACATTGAGGAACAGATCAAGACACTCCAGCGCAAGAAATGGGCTCAAGTCTCAGCAGCCATGGAGGCAGTCGTGAGCAAAAAGTACGAGCCTGGAACGATCGAGAAAGCGTTCAAGACCATGGGCGCCAATGGTACTCGCAGTGCAAGCTTGATTGTTGCTCCAGATCACGAGGACGAATAGGTCTTACTATGTTTCTCACTATCTACCGGGCAGCGTTTACTTGGGATGGTGTTGAAGTTGGTGTTGGAGAAGTTGACAAGGCGTTTCTGGCAGCTAGGACAGGCATGGTTCTCTGAGCTGTACATCGGCGTCAGTTTTGACAACATTGGTTGTGTGGCCTTCAAGTGTAGGACGCAACTAGCTAGTTAATATTCACCATGGTAAATCCCGATCAAAGTCAAAAGTTGGCAGACTCTTCCGCACTCTCGATTTCGAGGACAAGTTAGCATCCTCAGCTCAGTTTGTCGTTGATCCTCCCACTGGCATCTCTTGACCTCACATTGGTGTATCATTGGCGCTTCTTGAGGGTTGATGGCGTCAATACCTACCGCGATGACAAATGATGCCAACACCAACCTCTCCCGAGCTCCTTTCTTCGTCTTCATTCACGAATCCCACGCAACTCAATGCCCCGTCATGTCCTTCGGGATCGCACATCGGGTCACGACTCGGCATTCTACTCGATTCCCGAATTCCTCTTTGTCAGAAAATGGGCTTGCTCACGGCGAAGGCCAGCTCCAGGCCCATTGAACGGGCGGGAATAACGACAGCTTGTCTCATCGGAATGTCATTCACAGGAGCCGTCACGTCAATGAAACGGCAACGGCCTTTGCACCAATACTTTGACTTGTCGAGTAATCAATCATCTTTACTGGACGGACCGAAGAATGTTTCAACAGTGAGGGATTTTGAATGGCAGAGCCGGCATTTCCGTGGCGGTGAGGTGAAGCGAAGCGATCCCTCTATGCTCACCTCGGCTTGTGTGAGGTTGTAGAAATCCATCAGCAAGAACAAAGTCGACGACAAGAGAGTCGGATGCAGAGACTCGAGATGTAGTAGGTGTAAGTACCTAAGATGTAGTAGGTACTTGGGAGTAAGTACCTAAGATGTAGTATGTGTAAGTACCTAGGTGCAATAGAAATGGAAGGACTTCATCGAGTCCGGCCAAGATATCTGCTGCCACCCCACCTGCATTCCACTTAATACTTTCAACGGCGTACTGAGGTAAGATTGGATTGGCCCGTAAGTACCCGTGGAAACCCTTATCTCGTATCTCGTAGCGGCATCTCCCGCACCTCGATCGACCCGACCTTTGGCCTTCCAAAGGCTCCACCTGCACCATCGTGGCCTTCCATTGCGCTTAAGATTCAAGCTGAACATCGACTTCCGCGGCCTTCTGCCTCCCTCGCGTGCAGCTGTGCTTCTTTATCTGCTGCTCACCTCAACTTGTATCTCCGGCGTGTTTGGCTAACTCCAAGTAGTGCAATAACATGACGAAACGACAGCGACGTCCAGTTGATTGATCAAGGTTGATTTCTCTTCTGCTATTCACGTTCCCCTCTGCTATCTTCAAATGCCCTGACTTTGCAGCCCTGTCAGTCACTTGTCTTGCTTCCATTTTATACTACTACTGTACCCTCGTACTGCTGCTAGCTTATCTTCCAATCTGTAATCCCAACCCACCTACCTGTCCCATCTGCCCCACTATCACTCGCCGGAATGGGAGGCCTCACACAGGAAGCAAAGTCGGATCTTCACTCCGTATCGTCCTCGGCCTCATTGCTGCCAAAATCAGATCCCACTCTCCCTCCAACTCCACCAGAGAGCACGCTTGGAGGAGGTGAGGACTCGTGTCCCGATTCTGCTGAATTTCCTCTCCCACCGCCTTCAACGGCGCCCACTGATGTGCTTGCTGTCGATGTAAAGACTCCCGACTCACACGTTCCTCGGGATCCCAGACTGATACGACTTACTGGCGTTCATCCTTTCAATGTTGAAGCTCCTTTGTCTGCTCTTTACAATGAAGGATTTCTCACGAGTCCCGAGTTGTTCTATGTCAGAAATCATGGAGCTGTACCACAAGTTCACGACAACGAGTGTCTGGACTGGGAATTCTCGGTCGAAGGGTATTTATTCTCACTTTCCACCGTCCTTCAAAACTCACACATAGCAGGCTAGTCGAGAACCCCATCACATTGAAGCTGCGCGACTTGATTGGTGATTTCAATGTTGTCACTTATCCAATCACTCTTGTTTGTGCCGGAAACCGAAGAAAGGAGCAAAACATCGTTCGCAAAACCAAAGGGTTTTCCTGGGGTGCTGCGGGAGTATCAAACGCCTTATGGACGGGTATCGCCATGTCTGAGGTCATCAGGAGAGCGAAGCCGAAGAGAGGCGCCAGATATGTATGCATGGAAGGGGCGGACAAGTTGGTAGGTGGTTGCTACACCCTCAAGATATGTTTGCTAATCTGATTTAGCCTAATGGCTACTATGGGACATCCGTCAAGCTCAATTGGGTCATGGATCCCAATCGGGGTATCATGCTTTCCTGGGCGATGAACGGAGAGATGCTTCGACCTGATCATGGCAAGCCCTTGCGGGCTGTTATTCCTGGACAAATTGGTGGGCGAAGTGTCAAGTGGCTCAAGAAACTCATAGTCACGGACGGCCCTAGCGATAACTGGTATCACATCTACGACAATCGAGTTCTTCCGTGAGTCTTCTTTGCATCGATCGTCACAGCCGACTCTAACCTTATTTAGAACCATGGTATCCCCGGAAGAAGCTGGGAATGACCCAAAATGGTGGACTGACGAGAGGTACGCCATCTACGATCTTAGCACCAATTCAGCCGCTGCTTATCCTGCTCACGATGAGACACTGTCTCTTCTCTCCGCACCCGATACCTACAACGTCAAAGGTTATGCGTATGGAGGCGGTGGCCGTCGTGTCACGAGAGTGGAGATTTCTCTGGACAAGGGCAAGTCATGGCGGCTGTCCAATATTGACTATGCCGAGGATAAATACCGAAATGCCGCCGATCAAGATTTATTTGGTGGTAGTCTGGATGTATCATGGCGAGAATCGTGTTTCTGCTGGTGTTTCTGGAACTTGGAAGTGCCTGTCGATGATCTCAAAGGCGCCAGCGACATATTAGTCCGCGCCATGGACGAAAGCATGAACCTTCAACCACGCGACCTGTACTGGTCAGTTTTGGGCATGATGAACAACCCCTGGTTCCGGGTTGTCATTCATCAGGAAGGTGATGTTCTCCGCTTCGAGCACCCAACTCAACCGGCGTTGATGCCTGGAGGGTGGATGGAGCGGGTCAAAAAAGCAGGAGGAAATTTGTCGAATGGCTATTGGGGCGAGTCGATTGGCGGCGAAGAGGAAGTCAAGGCGGATGTCGAAATACCAAAGGAGATTAAAATGACCAAGGATGGTGTCAATATCGAGATATCAATCGACATGCTTCGGAAGCACGACAAAGAAGATGCGCCATGGTTTGTCGTCAATGGTGAGGTATACGATGGCACCAAATTTCTGGAGGGCCATCCAGGTGGTGCCACAAGTATCATTGCGGCAGCAGGAATGGACTCGACAGACGAGTTCATGGCTATTCGTAAGTCTTTTTTCCCCAAGTTGTCGTCCATGGGGAAGCTCATGATTTCTAGATTCCGAAAACGCCAAAGCTATGATGCAGGATTATCACATCGGCTCGTTGGACGAGCAATCTCGGAAAGTATTAAGCGAAGGAGAAGTCACACACGACGTGAATGCTCCTCCGCGTCCAGTGTTCCTCGACACCAAGGTGTGGAGCAAGGCTGTGTTGCACTCTAAAGAAACGCTATCATGGGACACTCGCCTGTTCACCTTCAAATTGGACCACGACGAGCAAGACCTTGGGCTGCCTACCGGACAACATCTGATGATACGTCTTCGAGACCCAGTGTCACGAGAGGCAATTATTCGAAGCTACACTCCAATCTCACCCACGACTAGGAAAGGCTACGTCGATGTGCTCGTGAAGGTATATTTCGACACGAAAGAGCGAGTCGGCGGGAAAATGACGAAAGCGATGGACGCAATCCCGATCGGGCACAGCATCGATTTCAAAGGACCCATTGGAAAATTCCGATATCTCGGAAAGGGCAATTGCGATATCAACGGCGTGCAACGTCACGTCAAGCAATTCTTCATGATATGTGGAGGATCAGGAGTCACGCCTATCTTCCAAGTTTTCCGCGCTGTCATGCAAGACAAAGAGGACGAAACAAAGTGCGTTGTCCTCAATGGCAATCGTCTCGTTGAAGACATCCTCTGCCGGAAAGATCTCGACATGCTTGCATCGGATAATGTCGAGAAGTGCAAGCTCATCTACACTTTGACGCAAGCACCAGAAAATTGGGAAGGGTTGAAAGGTCGCATTGGAGCGCCTCTGTTGAAAGAGCATGCAAGCAGGCATGACGATTCGATGGTTTTGATTTGTGGTCCCGAGGCACTTGAGGTCGCTGCACACAAGGCTTTGAATGATTTGGGATGGGATGATAAGGATATCATGTTCTTTTAGCGGTTCACGATTGTACGATGTTAAAGGCTGGCATATGACTGGAGCTGGATTTGTTGTTGTTTTGTACATAGAATAAGGCCTTTTAATTCGTGGCTGGTCACCTCACGTCCGAATCCTTTTGCTATTGCCAATTTCCCTTTCTTTCCTTCATAGTCGATCTTGTTGTTGTTCAACCGTACTATTTTCTCTGCTCTCGCATTCTCTCATGGCACCACAACCCACGGCAGTTTGGCAACGTCAATCACATCTCCAGCAAAGTCAAGTGAAGCAATAAACTTGGAAATTGACGAATAAGGACTGACGCTACCCCATCCAATCAAACCCCGACGATAACAATTTCGCACGTGATGACGGGTCATGAAGACATGCAGGTGCAACTCAACCTAACCACTGCAACGGACTTATTCTCCGGGCGCACACCAATCAATCACTGTACTCCATCCTGCATCCCGACCTCACCCGTTTGCATCTCATCTCACCACATCTTGGCCCGCCTCCAGCTTCATCAAACTCCAGATTCGCGCCTTTTCCTTATCGCTGGGGATCGCCGTGGAGAAGCCATTGCCAGGCCACGCCTTTCCGTGTTGTCTTAATATAGACCATTTACCGTGCAGGCACCTGGCTTTATCGACGCTCTGGCTCTGCGGACAGTCTATGACAGCTGAACGCATGAATCGGAGAAGTTTGGCGTGGATATGGGCCCGCGGTGGTGGGCATTCATTGTGCGGTTTTTGGAGCTTTCTGGATCCTGTGGTTGGTCTTGTGGAGTGGCGGATAGCCTTTCTGTTCTTTTGGTGACATCTTTCCCTGACGTCTTATCCTTTATACTTACAGTCCCCCCTCCCCCCGTCTTGTCATTGGGGTTCAGCTTTTTTGTATCTGCTAGCCCTTGAGAATTGATACTGTTTTCTCTCTTACCATTTTCTCTTCTTTTACTTGGGCAACGATCTTGTGGTATCTGATACTGTGAAACGAGAACCAATTGATATCTAGCTTTGGTCGAGTTGACCGCTCTGTGAGCTATGGCGGAACACTATCCCAGTAACAGTGCTTGGAACGACCCCGAGGCCAACAAATTACCTGAGAAGGTGGAGGAACTGAAAGTCAATGGCGAGTTGCCCACAGAACCGGGAAGGAAGAGAGTGGTGGTAGTTGGATTGGGAATGGTGGGCATATCATTCATGTAAGTATTTGTATCTGAAATCTTACATCTTGAAACGCGAAGCTGATTTTTTTTTTCACAGCGAGAAGCTTTTGAAACTCGATGTGAAGCGACGAGAATACGATGTCATAGTTATTGGAGAGGAACCACATCTAGCATACAATCGGGTAGGCTTAACGAGCTTTTTCCAGCATAGAGAGGTGGAGAATCTATACCTCAACCCAAAAGAATGGGTAAGCAATTGGCCATAAGCAACGCTATCGACAGACACTAATTCAATGGTCAAAGTACACGAGTATGCCAGAGGGCTCTTTGAGCTACCATCTCAACACAATGGTTACGGAGATCGATTCCGAGAACAAGACAGTCAAGACCTCCGGCGCGAACATAGTCCCATACGATATTCTAGTCCTCGCCACAGGCTCAGACGCTCTCCTTCCAAGACATACGCCTGGCCATGATGCAAAAGGTGTTTTCGTATACCGTACAATCGACGATCTGCAGAGGCTCATCGAGTTCGCAAAAACGAAGAAGGGTACAACTGGAGCAGTCGTGGGTGGTGGACTTCTGGGTCTCGAAGCAGCACACGCCATGATGGATCTTGAAGAATTTGGCAAAGTCAAGCTCATTGAGAGAAACAGATGGGTGCTATCGAGACAGCTGGACGGCGATGCAGGAGGCATGGTCGTCGAACAAGTCAAAGCCCTGGGCTTGGACGTCATGCTTAGCAAGCGTGTTGGGAAAATAGAGACCGACGAGGACAACAACATGGTTGGTGTAGTTTTCGAGGACGGCGAGCGAATGGACTGCTCGTGCATATGCTTCGCCATCGGCATCAAGGCTCGCGATGAGCTCGCACGGAAGGCCGGCATCAAATGTGCTGATCGTGGTGGTGGGATCGTGGTGAAGCCAAATCTGGAGACCTCGACGAAGGATATCTTCGCTATCGGAGAATGCGCCAGTTGGGAGAACCAGACTTTCGGTCTCATCGCACCAGGTGTCGAGATGGCGGATGTTCTTGCTTTCAACCTCACGCAAGCGAAAGTTCACACTCCGAGAGTATTCAAGCGACCTGACCTCAGCACGAAGTTAAAGCTATTGGGTGTGGAGGTGGCCAGTTTTGGGGACTTCTTCGCAGATCGAGATGGCCCGAAGGAGCTCCCAATCCGACGCGGTGGTGGGCAAAAAGAAGGTGTGATTGATGCCAAAGACCGTGTCAAGACCATGACAGAGGGCCCGCCTCCGCCAGCAGTCAAGGCACTGACATACAAGGACCCGTTTCAACAGGTATATAAGAAGTACCTGTTTACTATGGATGGAAAATATCTTCTCGGCGGAATGATGATTGGCGATACGAAAGACTTCATCAAACTTGTCCCGATGGTCAAGAACCAGAAGATGCTCGATATGCCACCTAGCGAGCTCATCGTAGGCGCACAGAAGAGCGACGAAGAGGGAGCTGATGATCTCTCGGACGACACTCAGATTTGCTCGTGTCACAATGTCACAAAGGGGGATGTTTCGAAAGCCGTCCAAGATGGGACTTGCAAGAGCATAGGAGACGTCAAATCCTGCACAAAAGCAGGCACAGGATGTGGAGGTTGCATGCCGCTTGTGCAAACCATCTTCAACAAAGCTATGCTTTCTATGGGTCAGGAAGTGAAGAACCATCTATGCCCTCACTTTGAGTTCTCGCGCGCCGATCTCTTCAACATCATCTACGTCAAGAAACTGCAGAGCTTTGCGGATGTCATGAAGGACTCTGGCAAGGAGCCGGAGTCTGTTGGGTGTGAAGTATGTAAACCCACTGTTGGTTCTATCATCGCCTCGTTATTCAACAAGCACATCGTCGATGCTCCACGCCGTGGTCTACAGGAGACGAACGACAAGTTTTTGGCCAACATCCAGAGAGACGGCACCTTCTCGGTCGTTCCTCGTGTTTCTGGTGGCGAGATTACAGCAGACAGACTCATTATCATTGGACAGGTTGCCAAGAAGTATGGTCTATACTGCAAAATCACTGGTGGCCAACGTATCGACATGTTCGGTGCGCAGAAGAAAGACCTCATCAATATCTGGACGGAATTGGTAGAGGGGGGTATGGAGTCTGGACACGCGTACGCCAAATCGTTACGAACAGTCAAGTCTTGTGTCGGAACTACGTGGTGCCGGTACGGAGTTGGCGACAGTGTTGGCATGGCTATTCGTCTTGAAGAGAGGTACAAGTCGATTCGAGCTCCACACAAGATCAAGGGTGGTGTCTCAGGTTGTGTCCGTGAATGTGCAGAGGCACAGAATAAAGACTTTGGGCTCATCGCAACCGACAAGGGCTTCAACATCTACGTCGGAGGCAATGGCGGTGCCAAACCACGACACTCGGAGATCCTCGCCACAGACGTACCGCCAGATGATGTCGTCCCAATCCTGGACCGCTACTTGTCTTTCTACATCCGCACAGCAGACAGACTCCAGCGAACAGCGCGATGGATTGAAAACCTCCCCGGCGGCATCAAGTACCTCCGCGAAGTCATTCTCGAAGACAAGCTCGGTATCTGCGCCGACCTAGAACAACAAATGGAAGATCTCGTGCAAACATTCTTCTGCGAATGGACAGACGTAATAACCAACACGGAACGCCGAAAGCAATTCCTCCAATTCGCAAACACGGACGAAAACATGGCGCCAACCATTGAAAAGACGCAGGAAAGAGACCAAGAACGGCCATCCTACTGGCCCCAAGGCTCCGTCAAAACAGACTTCAAAGGCACAAAATGGACCGATTTAACCTGGCAACCCATCGTCCAAGCAGACATGTTCAAGGACATTGCAACAGGCGACTCCCAAGCCATCAAACGCGGCGACACACAACTCGCCGTCTTCAAGGTAAAAGGGAAATACTACTGCACGCAACAAATGTGTCCTCACAAGCGCGCCTTCGTCCTCTCCGACGGACTCATAGGCGACGACATCAAGAACAACAAACTCTGGGTATCCTGCCCGCTCCACAAACGCAACTACGAACTCAACGGCGACGACTCGGGTAAATGCGGCAACGACGATGAAGTCAACATTGCCACTTTCCCCGTGGAGGAGAGAGCGGATGGATGGGTTTATGTCAAGTTGCCGTCGGTGGCGGAATTGGACTCTGTGCTTGGGACTAGTCTGTTTGTGGTTAGGAAGGAGGAGACGAGTGATCCGTTTGCGAAGTTGGATGGGAGGTTGCGTGAGATGAAGGGGCGGAAGGCGAGGGGTGCTAGTCATTTTCTTGGGGGGAAGGGGGAGAGGGAAATGGCTGATGGTGTTTTGGCTGGAAATGGGACTGGGGTGAAGTTGAATGGGATGGAGTGGTGATGGAAGGTGAGGTGATGTGAATTTCTCTGTGTATAGATTTTGGGAGATTCTTTTTGGGTAATGGGTGTTTGGCAAGGTAGATATCATGATTGTTATTGTTGATGTGNCCCCCCCCCCCCCCCTTTTTTTTCTTTTCTTTTCTACTTCCCATTTGTTATTTTCGTACCTAACGTTTTGGGGTTTTCTGTGCATGTACTCTTTGTAATTGAATGTTTTATCCTTGTTGTTTTTGGATCTACCTCTCTACTACGTACATGCCTATTATGACCTGTTTTTTTCCATTTCGAATATTGTATTTAGGTCTAGTGTTCAGGTCTATTGTAAAGTGTAACTATAAAGTGTAGAAAGTGATAGTAATGGTAATAGCAATAGCAATAGCAATAGCAATAGCAATAGCAATAGCAATAGCAATAGCAATAGCAATAGCAATAGCAATAGCAATAGCAATAGCAATACAACAATCCCTCAGAGATAAAAATCCCTCAAAGATAAAGATCCCAAAACCATCCCTACCCCCAAACACAAACACAAACACAAACACAAACGACCCCTAATTCCCCATACCCATACCCACACCCCCAACCTCCCCAAACCCAGCCTCCCCAAGTAATCGCCTATCATCCGCCTCCCTCTCCCTCACACATTCCACCAAATACCTAAGCACATTCCTCGCCACGGCCTCCTTTGCATTCTTCTTGCCGAAGATATTTTCTACGCTGCCGATGGGCCGGCCATGGGCGATTATGCCTGTTGGGAAGTGGGCGTGGCCTTTGTAGTAGGGAGCTGTGGGTGTGGTGGCGGTGAGGGTGTAGGTTGGGACGGGGATGGAGTTTTTCATGCAGAGGTCTGGGGGTAGGTTAGTGGTGGGGAATTGGGGGTTTGGGATTTGTGGGAGGAAGGGGATGAGTTGTAGTTGGGTTTTTAGGTGGAAGGAAGGAAGGGAGGTCGTGTAAATGTTTGATGATGATGATGATGATGATAATAATGATAATAACATCAAGGGATCAACCAACTTACCATTAACCTGTCGCGCATAACTGATTTCGATACCATCCCCCGCCTTATCATTATTACTCCCCGACGAACTGGCAGTGGATACGGAGTTGGCATGTTTCTTCTGTTTCTTCTTGGGCGGTGGTCCGTCTTCCGGGAGGTGATGATTTTCCCGGAGCCAGAGGATTGCTTCGCGGGCCGCGTTTTGACGGGCTTGCTTTTTGGAGTGGAAGGGGCGGTCGCGGTGGCCGAAGGGTTGGGTGTGTAGGGGTATAGTTACCTGGCTCGACCATAATTTCTGTCGTGTAGATGTTTCGTGGAAATCTTCGTAGATGGGTAAGGTTGCGGTTGACGATTGAGCGTAGAGGTTTAGCAATTCGATCCAGTTTTCCTCGTTGTCCTTGTATTTCTGTTCGAGGTGTACGAGGGCTTGGATTGTGATTGCGTTTTGAGCCTCGTGTTTTGTTGGAAAGGGACCGGCGTTTTGGATCTTCTCGCCGTCTAGGTGAAGCTGGCCACTGTATTTCTTAGGGGTGACTCCTAGCTCTGTGAATTCGAATTTCGGAGGATCGAGACGATGGCGGTCAACGAATGAATGCAGCTTTGCCGCCAGCTCGACCGACGGCATCCCAGAAGCTGCAGGCGAAGAAGCATTCTCAAGATGAGCCAAGCCATGTTTCGCAACAGCCTCCTTTGCCAGCTTCTTACTCAGAAAAGGTCCCTTCTCTTCAAAAGACACGCCACCCAGTACCAACGTCGCACTGAACTGACCCTTGGCCATCTCAGCGAAGTTGTATTCCGGAACCGCCATCTTAAGCTTCTGACATCGTAAATTAAGCTCCGTCACAACTCCCTGACCACCACCAGCCGACAAAACACCCCCAGTCTCCGACAACGACGACAGTTCCGGATTCTCATTCAAAAACTCCACCCCCAACTTGGCAACTGTCTCTTTCGCCTCCTTCTTACTCGAAAAGGGTCCCTCGGCCTTGAACACCCTATCATTAATCCTCAACGTCGCCCCAAAAGACTGAACCCCGACCTCTATAAACTCAAACACGGGCGTGATATTCCTCTTCTGCACCAAAAGATAAAGTTTAGCCACATTCTCGGCCACGACAGCCTTGGCAGCGGGCACCGGTTCAAAAGTAAGGGAATGCATCGACGGTCGTTTCAGTCTCGCTTTTTCCTCCTGCTTGGCTCTTTCTTCCTTTTCTCGTTCTTCGAGGACTTTGAGACCGATGGCGTGGGCCTCGTTGTTCCACTTGGTCATCTCCGTGGCTGTGTCGAGGAGTTGCAGACCGCCCAGCTTTGATATATTCGTCTGGGAACTTTCTGCCTGGGGATTTTCTGCCTGAAGATTTTCTGCCTGGGAAGGTATTAAAGGTATATTCCAAAAGTCGGTTTGAAAAGTCTCGTCTCATCAGATTAGATGGAAAAGGGCAAATGGGCTCGCAATCGAAGAAGTCAAGTAATGGATCATCAAACGAACACAGTACAAAGATCAAAGTAGGCAACATACCATCATTCCTCTGACCTATCAATACACTATTCTACAAGAGCCCCAAAAAAAACAGAAGCGTGACCTATCGTGAGGATGAGAAAAGAGGGTTGAGACGGATGATGCGAAGCGAAGCGATACTGCACGACGGAGGGGGGGGAGGGCCAAAGCGGGCAAGATCCGGGCCCGATTACAGCTAGATGGGGGGTATACCGTAAAGATTCGCTCTCGCTCTTCTCTAGATGTTCCTTACATACGAGCGATATTATAAAGTCAAACTTGGAAACCAACTTGAACATGGAAGCATTTTTAGCAGAATCTCATTTTTGGAAGCATTTTTAGCAGAATCCACTCTTCTTTAAAAATGATTTTTCGCATTTTTTTTCTTCTTCTTCAATAGTCTAATTAGACTTCCGTCAACCCAAGGAATCAAAAAACCACGACCGACTGTCAAAACAACGATGAACTAATTTTAAGAGAAGCCGTAGGATACTAATAGCTTACACAACTCTTTCCAACAATCAATCAATCAACCAAATAGCAAGATACCAAAAGCAATTTAAAGATGTTCCCATTCGATACATTTGTCTCGCGACTATGTAGTAGAATATGAAAAAAAGAATCTTTCTAATACCTCCACATCCGCAAAGATGGTATAACGCTGCCACGACCCTACTGGACCAGTCTATTCATAAGAGAAAGCTCAATCGAGCATCACTATAAAAATCCGACCACCGACAATCCTCTCCAACATCATGAACACCACACACAAAACAAAACAAAACAAACGAAAAAACTATGCATCCATCCATGCCCCCGNCCCCCCCCCCCCCCCCCCCCCCCCCCCAAAAAAAAAAAAAAAGACAATGCAACTATATGAAACATCAAAAGATCAATGATTCCCATTATCCCCATCTACCTCTCCCCTATCCCCATCCTCTTCCCCACCCCCCTCCAAACGTTGAGGATGAAACCCAGGATACCGTTTCCCCGCCGACGCCGCCGATATCTCCCCACCAGATCCAGACAAAGAAAGCCCCCCAAATCCATCAATCAAATGATCCTCGTTAGTGGAACTACCACCACCACCACCTTCAGAAGGATATCCCATCCCAGCAGCAACCACAGCCACAGACCCATCATTTGAATGGTGATGATTACGTGCCGTCCTGTTATTTTCAGGCGGGGCGCCGTATCCAAGTCCTACCATAACAGGTCCGTCGAGAAGGCGTGGTCTGCTGTCTTCTGGGGGCTGTACGGCGTTCGCGGGAATGGCGGCCGAGATGGTGTTTGCTGGAAACAGATTCGGTTGCGAGAACATCGTCATCGGCATCGTCGGTTGGGCGGGGTAGGACATAGGGATACTGTATTGACCGCGCAATGTCAGCATCACAAGCTTGTAAACAACGACAATGTCAAGCAAGAGTGTGGGCATACAAACAGCAAAAACGTAAGCGACATGAGCCAAGAGGCATAGCAATACAAGTACAAGGCAGGCATAGAGGCACGCATAACCAAATTGTCAAGAAACACGCAAACATAAAAGAAAGACTAAAGGTGCATAGCATACTCCATCCTCCGTAACTAGAACCGTGTATTCCACCCTCTCAGAAAGTCAATAACATCATCCACAGCCATAATTTATGATCGTAACCAATGCTCCTCGCTCGCTTGACTGAACACCATCATGGCGGTCAAAAAGGCCCCGAAGCCCGTGTATATTGTACAGTAAAATCAAATTTTCTCTAGGCCCCCCAGATATCGCTGGAAACCCATGGTGATAAAGATAGAGAGCAGCAGGCAGGGTATGGGAACGCAAAAGCAAAGAGGGGGGGTGTTGAGAACTTTTTCGTTACGGTCGGTGAACTCCGATTGAAGAAAGAAAGTCATCATGGCGTTTATGCTCGTCGTGAATATTCTGGCTCTTTATCGCTGAAAGCCACAGGAGCTATGGGGATGGTGAAGTAATGAGGATGGCTTACTACAGGCAAGTTAGCAATTGTTGCACAAAATCAACATACCGTCCTCGTCCAAACCAGATGTATCTAAGCTGCGATTGAACGGGAGCCCTGTCAGACCAGGTAGAGCGCTACCCATCAGTCGTCTGTAGGTGCTCCACGGATCCGAGGCAACATCCGGTTGAGAACGAGGAAAGCTCTCGGTAGTTGGACCACCACGCGCGGCTCGGCTATGTTCGTACGCCGTAGTAAGATGGGGGGATGGTACCTTCATAGGTTGGAATCCGCCGTAGTGAGCTGCAGGCATTGCCATGTTAGGATAAACGGGTGGAGGAGGGGCGGGGCGGTACGCTGTGAAGGATGTGTACATAAGTAAGGGTAATGGGATAGTGTCAACATTCGCTTCATCCATCCATTCCCACTCGAGGCACAGCTCAACCGGCATTACCTTGTGCAAGTTGAGATCGATGTTGACAGATTTCAGGCCATCTTCGAAAGTTGTATTGCCAGAAATTTATCGACATCCAAACACTTCAACGCCAACGATGTTTTTGGTTGCTCTGTGTAGCTCGAGGGGCACTGAAATGAAAATGTCGCGTGGGGCTGGAGAGGAAGACTTACGGGTGCCCGCTGGACCAGAGTTGTTCTGACTACGTCCCCAAGACAATCGAACGCGCGAGTTGCCAATTGGGTAGCCTTGCATTTGGTTGATAGCCATCTCGGCGGCGTGGCGCTGCACGAACTGGACAAAACCACAGCCCTTTCCTGGGGGAATCTTGACATAAGTTATCTCGCCAAAGCCCTGAAAGAAAGACCGAAGCTCATCCTCGGTAACATAGCCTGAAAGGCCTCCAACGAACACGGTGGTGTTGTTAGGGTCCGTGAATTGGTTCATCGGCTGCTGCGCCGCTCCGTAGAAACCCATGGGTGGAGCTCCCATTGGGTTCATGTTGCCGTACATGGGGTTCATGCCCGGTTGCTGGGCATGCATAGCCATGGGGCCCGGCCCACCAGCGGCAGCACCGCTCTTGTTCTTGGGAGTGGCGGTGGAGATGCGCATGGGCCGATTTCCACAATATACGCCCTGCATTTCGGTGAGAGCGCGCTGCTGCTCACCCTCTTCGGTGAACCGAACAAAGCCATACCCACGGGAGAGACCACTGATCGGGTCGGACATGATCTTGGCCGACTTGCAAGATGGGAACTTGCCGTTGAAGAGTGAGTGAAGGACATATTCATTCACCTCTGGTCCCAAGTCACCAACGAAGATGGAGAATTCGGGTCCACGCTCATCGCGGCTGCGATCGGCGAGACCTCCACCAGAAGCCCAGTTGAGCTTGAACGGGCGGTTGGAGTTGGGAATTGGCTGTCCGTTCAGTGTGAGAGCTTTAGCAGCAGCGGCGGAGCTACCGAAGTCCACAAAGCAGTAGCCAGCGTTCGAGCTTCTCCCGATCATCAGTAATTGGTCACAATATTTTTGCGTTTGTTGACGCTTACCCGGTGAATTTGTCTCGAATCATCTTGACATTGACGGATTCGCCCATGCCGAACCACAAGCTGCGGATGAAGTTTTCATCGATCCATGGCTCGAGTTCGCCCATCCTTGACTATAATTAGCGTAGTCAAAACAATTGTCCTTGTCTCAACTCACCAGAGAGTGGTCTTGTTATCTGGGTCGCTGTTTGGAGCGCCTCCCATTTGCATGTTGTTTCCCGAATAGCCACCTGCGCCATTGTCCATCTGCTGCTGCATCTGCTGCTGGCCACCTTGATTGGGAGCGCTGGGTGCGTTGCCGTCCTCACCACCTTGCTGACCACCGAAGTAGGGCTGGGGCATTTGGCCGTCCTGAGAGAAAGACATGATGATTGATTGGTGATTTTCGAAAAGGTTTGATAATTGTGGCAGGAAAGCAAATGTTGCTTAAGTATGTGGTTGTGGGGAGGAGTGATTGCGCGAGGAGATGACTGTTTAAGTAGAATTAGCGTCTGTGACCCGATTGAACTGAAGCCGTCCGGGTTGCCCACTGTGTCGCAAAGTGTTCCGGGGATACGCGCTGAGTTGATTCAGAGGTTGTGGGGAAACACTGGATTCAACTCGTGCCGAAACGCGCCTGGTGAAGTGTCGACAGAGGTTGCGATAGTGCTCGAGAAGAGGCAATGAATAATCGTTGATGATGCTCGATGGACTTGAACCCGCAGAACTCCGGTACGCGCTTGATCCTGAAAGAATACGGCCTGGTGATGGAATAGAAGAGATGTCGATCTGACGATGGTGCAGTGGCAGGTACTGGTCACTTGCGAAACCTACGATGAGAGAGTTAGTCTGGGTGACACTGAACCCATCACATGTCTAGTTGGAGATGGGAGTGACACCGCGAGGCGAGCAGGGTTGCCTGCTGGCCTGATTACAGCTCAGAGCAGTTGCGATCTGGGTTCCGGGTGACTGTGTTACGAAGAGCCGAGAGTAGAGCCGGGTCAAGACGAGGAAAGGCAGCAGGCGCAAAGACATGGGCGAGAGGGGAGAAGGCCATTGCGGAACCAGCGGGCCTAGGTAGGGTGGATGTCTGTGGTGCTCACAGCGACAGCGACGAGTATGGTGGTGTTCGTACGTGTCCGCAGTTGGGCATGCGCAGGCTTCGTCGCGGTGCGGTGGAGAGGAACGGAAGAGTGAAGCTGGACTTACGGTATGACGCGCAATGAACCTGAAGGAAAGAGACGATTGACCCCGAAGAATTGAAGCAGTTGAAAGCAAGAACAAGCCGCACAACGCAAAGAGACTGGGGAGGAAGGGATTATCCAGACGAGAGGCTCTTGATGATGTTGGGTGCAGGTGGGTGGAGAAGCAGAAACATATTAGTCTCCAGTGTTGGGTTGGAATTGAGCACCGTGACTTGAATGAGTGGAGCCCTGGGCACGTGATAAAACTCTCTCAGACAGAACTTCATGATGGCAGTCAGTGAGAAACAGTAATTACTCAGGCGTCCCTACTACCTGCCTGCCTCCAGCTACCACTTACTGGTAGACCAAAGCTACCGGAGTTCGGTCAGGCACTGCCGCCTTCGTATTGGCCATCTGCCACATGATCTCTCTCGCGCCATCCAGACTCAAACAATCGCTTTCGCTTTCGAACCAAACATCGCCCACACCTGTGGGAGAAAAAAACAAAAACAATATTCCAACTGGTCTGGTCTGGTCCGATCCTGTCGAGCTTGTTTCTCCGCCTTATGGCGTCACTGAGGCGCATACGATGTCGGCGGGCACGTTTATTTATATCCCGCCAATCTCCTTACCCAGGTACCTAAGATGTCTCCAGCGAATTATTCAATAGTTGTGATGCTCTACATCTGCTCGTCGGATCTGTCCGCTGTCCAACATGATCTTTCTCCCACCTGCACATGGCTTGCCCGATCGCTTCTCCCCTCCTGCATGTGGTGCAGGGAACTCTCACAGCAATGGCCGTGTATTGGATTCCGCCCCTGAGATGATCTTTTCTAGAACAATCCTGTTCGATGGAAGCCTTGGCGTATAGCCGAGCGTACGAAATACATTACAGCCGTGCAAGTAATTTTCGGTCCAAAGGCCGAGGGCAGGAATCATGTGTGGGCACCTCTTTGATTGGTGTTGTAGACGAGCTACGGAGTACTGTGTACTGTACAGTACTGTGAGGTATGCAAGTGTACAGTACTGTGAGGTATGCAAGTGTACAGTACTGTGAGGTATGCAAGTGTACAGTACTGTGAGGTATGCAAGTGCAGTGGCTGGGGCTGGCTTCTGCTCGGCGTATCCATGGAGACTGCTACCTGAACAAATCAAAGAAATGACTCGACCCATCTGTGGCAACTCGCGCTTGAAACACTGCAATAAGTGTTTGGTCAACCGGCGCTCAAGTGACTCGGTCTGCAAACAGAATTTCCGTTGGTGGAGTGATCCGGTCAAACGGCAAACGATAGTAGCAATGAGCACATTCGAAATCGGGTCTCTCAGGTAGCAATGGCAATCTCCGAAAACATATTGTTCAGCAATGCAAACGGATTGAGAGAACTGATCTTGTATAATGGCGGGGTTCATAGGCCACAGTAACGCCTTCATTACAGCGCCCTGAAAGCTGCCCAGTCCATCAAAATATCGTTGGCGTTGAAGTGCGCTAATTCGAGGGACAATCTTCAAATCAACTCATAGATCAGACATCCATCAATGTCGACCTTCAGTTCAAAATGTCACCCAGACCACGGCAATGCATTCTTTCAGATGAGAACATAATCGATGGGAAACGCAGTTCACAAGCTTCACTTCACGAGCAGGAAGGCAATGCATTGCAACAATTGGAATCAAGTCGATTCGATTCATTCACAGCATTAACCAGTGCCCGACATCCATGCACGTAAAAGTCGTCTTGTCTCTTCCGTCCAATTCGGCTCCACTTCAAACAAGCTCATCCTTCTCACGACCAGCCTCGAAGATCTTGTCAAAGTCAAACTCGCCCCATCTGATATCAGGGTTGAGACCAGCGAATTTCCACACACCGTTGACCTTCTTGTACCAATGCTGGTTGTAGCTGTGGGCATGACCCTTGACCTTGACCTCCTTTCGTGTGGTATCCGTGTATCGCTGATGTGGGACTCGAAGTTGGTGCCATCCGACCACTTCCGTGTCCGAAACCTTCTCCCACTTGGTCTGGCCAATGAAGTGCTGCGTCATGAGGGTTTCGTCTCCGAGAACGAGAGGATCCGAGATCATCTTGAGGTAATCGGCAGCGGGCATGGCCTCCCAGAGTTTTCCGAGGAAAGAACGGTAGTCGATCTGGAGAGACGGGAAAGTCAAAGTTAGCCTTTGATTTCGCTTCTGTTGACCATGGAATTGAAAAGGCTTACTCTCAAGGTGGGAGCGATGACGGTCTCCAATCTTTTCCAATCCTTGGTGTCATAACTGGCAGCCCAGTCATAGAGACAAGTGTTGAGACCGAGAAAGTCTGGTCAATGTAAGCTTGATACACCCCACAGTGCATTGTGGAGAGCGCTTCGTACCCTCAAAGGTGATGTTTCCAGAAGCCATGGTTGCGCTTGTAAGTAGTGGTGTATCTTCTGATTTCGTAGTTTGAAGGAAGAGAATGCTAGCGAGCCGAAAGACCGGTCAGCTCAGTCTTTATACCTACCACCAACACCAGTCACACCAGTCCTCCATAGCAACAACGGGTTAGAGTAAGAATAGATCGGCTCCCCTCATGCAGGCCGTGAGACGGAGGAAGCGCGGGGGGGGGGCGCCTCACTCCTGAGATGATTGTGATTTGTGAGAGTTGTACGTTTCTCCATACGCGTACCATGCTACACGTATGGAATGCGGTGGTGGTGTCCATCTCCAGCTGCTTGGTTATGATGAGCCATCTTGACCCAGACGCGACGAACTCGGACACGGACATGGACATGGACACGGAGAAGACGCAACAGCCTAACGATGCAGGTACAAATACCTACAATCGTGAAGATGTCCCTTGCTTCGAGATACCTAAGCAGCATCGTCTCATCAGGTCGGGCCCGCTGTCAACAAAGCCAGAGCCAGAGCCCCTCGATGGGACGTGTTGTTCTATCACAAGATCCATCCCGAGGTCGCGCGTCGCGAAGGCCAGGCCAGAGCCGCAGTCAATCACGGGATAGGTATACCTCTTCCAATTCCACCTCCTTGACTACCTAAGGTAACAACTCCATCGAACCTGTTCCTGTGGAGAAATTCGTTCTCGATAGCCACCCCTCCCTCCCGTCCCGGTCTGCTTCCTTCCCCCACATGGATCCATATCTATCACATTCGAGTCTCGGTGTTCCCGTCGTCCTCCTGCTCATACGATGAGGTCTCTGCCCAATCATGTCAACCATACGCATCGGTTGGCGCATGTACATGTTGTTGAGGCAGGAACCGTGAAAAACTTCCACTTGCAGTCTTTGACACCGTACCTCAGCGGCGTTCGGATGCTTCTCTTCACATCCGCGCAAAAAGAAAGAAGACATTGGACGACCCGAAATCCCAGCCATTTGGGCCAATGTTCTTTTCCCAAGGTACGGAACTCCAGATCTGTGCTTGCCTCGTTTCTGCCACTTTGTGCAATCCTTCATGGCTATCCAGGACTGCCATCCATGTATTGTTGAGTACACCACACCGTACACGCTCTCTCCCCTTTTCCATGCCTTCTGATTGATCTCCTGTCATCTTCTTGGCTCTATTCTATCGCTTAGATCTATGTATCCATATTCCCGTATCATTCCAACTCACAGTTCTCACTCCGATATGCTCGAGCGGGCGGCACAGTCCCAGTTCAAAACCCTTGCCTTTGAGCAGAATCCCGAACGCGCGGCATGGGGCTCGCACTGCACCTGCACTCATATGACCAACGAAGCTTTGGGCACACTCGGGCTATTATTGCAATCCTAAGAGCTCGGCCAGGGGGTTCCTTTCTTCTTCTGACTCTCCACAAAGCGCGACCCTTCTGATCGTCATCCCATCGCGACTTTCGCTGATGAGTGAGTGGCCTGCCAATGGATCCTCTCTCAGTCACCATCTCTGTGGCCACCTTTTTAGCAAACTGTTTGATCACCGTGGCTGCTTTGAGGAACCTGGGCCCGAAGTATCAACATGCCGTGCCCACGATAACATCCATCGTGTCTGAGACAACCATCCTAGCGGCCGCGCTGGCCCACATCCAACAGCTGCTTCTGATCAATGCTCCCGGTTTGCAGGAGCAAGGCGCTTCTGGCATCGAACTACGCCGAATGTTTGATACTGCACTGACAGCTTGCTTGATTACCTTTTCATGTCTGGAAGAAGAGGTCAGAACGTTGGCCATCAAATCTGGCGCCGTACCGCAGTGGAGTGGGAGATCGAGGGCAGTGTGGAAAGAGGAGGTTATGAGAGAACTTTCACGACAAATCAAAGATCAACAAACAACTTTGGGACTATTGGTGCAAACCTTGCAGATGTAAGATGTCGCGAAGAATCAATTAGGGGGAGCGGAATTCCCGGCCAATCTCAATGGTGAAGTAAGCCAATGAATGGTGTTCAGATTCAAAAACATCTGGCAAATTCAATCGGAAATTGCCAGAAGTTTCGGGCCTCGACAAGTTCTGGTGCTTGGGATACATTGCGATGGCCCGAATCCGCGTTTCCCCTTACATTTCCCTAGACATAGCTCATGTATTTAGGCAATCGCTCTCGGCTAGTAATCATTATCTCGCTGAGGCCCGACCTCTCCTACACGACACTATCTCTCGGTGCCGGTCTCATCGCAACTCGGCCTTCCCGAGCCTAAAGGTTCCCGAATCAATCTTTGAAGGACGAGCTTCGGGAGCGTTTCTGGATGGGAGCTCGACGATAGGCTCAGCGGAATTTGATTTCGATGACGATGTTGTAAACTCTACTGTTTATCGACGAGCCATGGCAATCGCTACGAAAGGGGAAAAAAATTCCAAGCCAAGGACCAAGAGCGTTGTGGAAGAAGACTTGATAGACCTCAATAGATTTGGTTCTGATGATGAAACGGAGAGGGCAGAAAGCAGTACACGGGATCTTGAGGAACTCCCTCGAAGAGAGAGCAGTATTTTAAAGTCGCCTACAAGAGCTGGAACCATGGAAACATTGCAGGAGGAACAAGAGCCTGGCGCGGACATTCCAAGGTCGCGAAGAATGGCGGCAGATCAACACCGCCAGCGTGGTTTGGGATATCGAGTCGCAGGGCCTGTGCACACGCATTCATACTGCCCCAGAGACGCTGACAGACCAAGTGTCGTTACCTCGACCTTTGCGATAGCGTCCAACACGGGTGCTACTATTGATTCTCGCTCGGCGAGGGGTGCTGAGGACAGGTAAGCAATCCTCACGATCGCATATAGCGAAGTGCTGGGTCATCAATCACGCCAAAAGCACAAAGTATGATGCTCCCTCACGGCATGCTCGATACAGCTACTTGATTTGGAGCTGTGGCGAATGCCCCCTTCTGAATTGAATTGCCATCTTCACTTGATGATCATAGCGGCTTGAAAAGCCAGCACTTTGCCGTGGACTTAAAATTCTTAATTATGTCCTCGTTAACGGCGATCAGCTAATTATCCTTCAGAGGTTACGCTGGATCAGGACCTATTTCACCTGCTACGGCCCCAAGTGATGCCACTTTGGGCGCCGTCAATTTCTCAAGAAAGCAGAAGCTTCAAGGGACCAATGTGAGCTCTTCAGTGCGTTCTGACAACGTGAGTGAGTTCTACGACGATACAACGAGCAGTATCATGCACTTTGAACGCTCGTTGCATCTACCACCTAAACGCCCAGGTCAGGCAGCAAGGCTGGTCGAAGATCAACAACTTTCGCAACAGAGACCTCGAACAATTATTCCGCCGAAGGCAGCCAGGCAGCTCGGTGTCGCTGAACGGTCGAATCAACTTGAAAAGTCAGTCCATATTGAAGAGAGTCATCCAATTGATGTTTCCAGACCTGGAAGCACGACTTCAAAAAGTTCAGGTGGCAGTTCGGGAAATCGAGCGCCGGTATTGTCAGCTGCTACGAAAAGCGTGATTGAACTCGCAAAGACCCATCCACTGCACTGGAACCAACCATGGACTGTTTTCTGGCGGCTGACACCCACGGAGACTCAGAAACCACCCCGCGGATACAGTGTTGGACTACAAGAGCTTTGGTGGCGATTGTTGAATCTAGAAGAAAATTACCACAACTCATTGGAGCTTTTGCACTCCCTAATCTCTGCAGAAAACGCGTCCCTACCAGTATGCGGAATCACGCCGCTGGCAATCAGAAAGTTGCAAACCTCGCATGACAAACACCTCCGCCAGCCTCTGCGACAATTCATGGCGATTGGACCGTGGATATTCGACTACTCGTCAATAATAAAAGCCTATCAAGCAGCCCAAGCAAAGCTAGACCCACTATACGAACGATTTGCATGGGATCTACCCTTGGTTACATTTCACATTGCAGCCGCATCCAAGTCAGCATCTCAAGCATCAAATGATCTCCTCACGTCTTTGGGCCCGGGCATGCCGACACGATATACCTGTTTCCGAAGTCCCCTAACGCATATGTGTTCTGTGTTCGACACCATACAAGCACTTTCCGATGGTCTCGGGAAGAGTAACTACTCACAAGTAGTCGGTCCCGTCCGCGAACAACTGCGCTCACTCATAGCTTCATGCAACCGCAACATCCTTCTCCGATGGGACGATCTTCGCCGCTCGAACCTCTTCGGCTCACATGCAAGCAGGGAAATCGGACACGTCACAAAAGAACTCATCTTCCCTCCGTCACAGCGTAGAAACATTGCTCTCCTGAATCTGGGAAGTCCAACCAGAGCCGTCATCTCCAGAGCAGATATACATTGGAAAAATTCCGTAAAAGATAGTTGGTCAAAATGCCACGCTATTCTCCTAAACAATTACCTCATCTTTGCAAGCGTGAGTGACTCAAAGGGACAGAGACAGCACCAAGTTTATCACCTGGTAAGTCCTTCTCCCATACACTCCCCACCTCTTATCCTTCTCCATAACCACTAATCTCTCTTGACACAGATCGCCCTCCCCGAAATCGCAACAACAACAATGTCAGCAGATCCAGCTCAAGCAGAGAAAAACCCCTCCAAGAAAATCAAACCGGGGAAACCTGTCTACCATTTATTCGTAAGAACACCCGAGTTCGAACACATTCTCGGTTTCACAACGATGGTGCATTGTTTGGAGTGGCACGAGCATCTTGATGTGGCCTTGAGGGGGGAGATGATGAGTATGCCTACTGGTCTCAGTAGTGGAAGCTCTTGATATAGTCGATATCATGATGTAAATGAAAAGTGGATGAGTGCAATGGGGCACAATATTGACGGTCTTTCTCACGATTGTTGTTGTTATTCGTGTTGTTAGTTGGGATACCCACAGAATTGCCATGTCGTTGCTTCTCAAATCATCGAAGTCACTTCTTGCTTTTCAATTTGCCTCCATTCTCCCTTTCCAAAAATTCCATCATTCTCAAAGTTGATTCGCCCGGCGCCGTTTCCTTGAATAGTAAGCTTTGCAAGATCGAGATCAATTCATTCTCTAGCAATTGAGTTTTCAAAAGACACGCTGGAAATTCACTCGACATCTCTCAAGTAGGTAGAAATAACAAACACTAAACCACCTGCAACCATGAGTACACCCACCGTCCAAAGAACCCCGCCAGCCACCCAACCCCACCAAACACAACAAACAAAAACAGAAGGCACGACGATACAATAAAATAAATAACCGAATCTCACCCCCCAAATATGCCCAGCAGCAGAAAAATCTAAACCTCCCGAATCCAACCCTACAACCTCACAAAAGGACAATTCCGTCGAACATTATACTCGAAAGCTTGTCTCCATTATATTTTATTTCCCCCGCTTTAGGTATAAAAGGGCGAGTCGGGTGCCGATTAAACCCTATCCCTATCCTACCACACCCTATCCAACCGAGCCAACCCTACTTTTCCCTCGAGGCAAACGAAGAGATTACAAATTGTGAAACTGGACGTTTTGGGGATGGCGCACTTTCTGTGGTAGATGGATCAGACGAGAGTAAGAGAAAGCAAACCAAATCGAACCAAACCAAACCAGACCAAACCAGACCAGACCAGACCATCACCAAACAAACACCAGCCCATTACTAGATCTACCTACATCCCCAACAGTCCAAAAACCCGAAAGGATCCCGATAAATCCCAACAAATCAAAGCATGGCGAATTCCAGCACGCCGTTGATAAAGACCTTCGTACCCACGGATACATTCACGATCGTGGCTAAGATTGCGCTTGTGCTTCTTGTTGTTTATATTGTGTATGCGGTGAGGGAAGGGGGGGATGTGGGGGTTTTTGGTTTTGGGGTTCAACGATTACATAAGGGGTGTGATATGGAAGGAGAGAGGATGGGGGAAGGGGAGGGTAAGAGGGAGGATAAGAGGGAGGATAAGAGGGAGGATAAGAGGGAGGATAAGAGGGAGGATAAGAGGGAGGATAAGAGGGAGGATAAGAGGGAGGGTGGAAGTGAGGTGGGGATAGGCATGGGAATGGGGATAGGAATGGAGATGGGAATAGAGAGGGTAGGGGAGGAGGACAGAGAGGAGTTTAGGAGGGCGAGGGAGGGGACTTGTAGGGCGATGGGGAAGGGGGTGAGATGAAGAGAAGAATTCAAGCTATTAATGAATCCATGGGATTGATATCTTGCTAGCAGCGTAGGGGGGGGGTTAGAATTTGAAGTTATTGGGTTGTCTACGGGGAGAAGAATGTTGATGAGGTTGAAAATCCTACCGACCTGGGTTATTTATCTCCTACTTACTATAGTTGGTAAGCGGTGGACGGGTTTCTTTTTGTAAGTTGTGCTAGTAGTAAAGAATAAAGGGGTTAAACAGGGGGCTCTACGAATATATACTCTTATACCGCCCTTTGTAACCTCGCGGGAATTTGGAGAAGGGTAAGGATGAAAGGGAGTAGGAAGGGTAATGATAGGATTTTTTAGTGGAAGATTGGAATTGGGGAAGAGGTTGGTACTATTCGACTGAAAGAAAAGATGAGGGAAAAGTAGAATACCAGATATGAATTCATAGAGGCGTGATGTAGAAACGCTTTTGAATTTCTAATAACTATTTGATGGGAAGAGTACGTGAGGAAAAAGGGCTGAAGAGTGAATGACCACTCGAAGATGACAGGATCGACGTTACGGATTGGAAAGATTTTATTAGGCAGCGGGAATAAGGATTCCGGAGTCAGGGAAATCAGAATGAAGGAAAAGCTTGGAGGTTGTTATTGTACACTTCGCCTCCAATTCTGAGCATAGAGGGTGTTTATAGGATGTGGAATTGTGTAGGTACCAAGCAAACAGGGTTGGTCTAGGGATTGTTTTACGTTTTACCCAGAGAAGAGTCTCCATTGGTACACGTTCGGTCAGTAGTGTGAGAAACGCTGGCGACAGTCTTTCCGATGGGCAGGAGAAGAGAATGGAGTTTCTCACCATAAGATAGGACACTTATTTGTGCTTGTGGTATTCACTGGTAGGAAAGTGAAGTCAATCTAGGTGGAGGGTTCCTTCAAGCTGTCAGGTTGAAAAAGTGGAGTCTTCCATTCTAGTTTGGTTTGCTATTGATATCGTAGTTTGTATGTATTCAGGCTCTTGCCTTTATGGTACACCAATTTCCCCATGCAAACAGTAATCGAGAAGAGAAGCAGTAAATATACATACGCCGCAAGGATGAGAAACGTCCATGATCATCGATATCCGGTTTTAGCGAACCAGCAGCCCAAACACCACGCTGAAATGCGATCAAACATGCCCTACTGGCCTGGCTATCGCTCCTTGCTATCATCATCATGGTGCAGCATTTTGAAACCATCCCCAGTTTGACCTAAGACGCTTTCGCGATCCCTCCTCATGCCTTCGAGTACTTCTACAAGACCTCCATGCCGCAGTCTTTCCAGAACGACTTTCATGCCTTCTCTTGCATTGGGTTGTGACTTCTTCTCTGCACGTCGTAAGCCAATAGCCTCGATTGCCCTCTGTGTAGCGCCCTGACTCCAACTCCTCAAAAAGCCAGTACTCTCCTCCCCCTTCTTTTTAAATTGCTGTCCCAGCCTTGAGTGCAAGGTGACGGTTGTTTTGACGGCCGTCGAGTCTCCAGGATTCTTAGCATCGAACAAATCTTTACCCGAAGTGAGAGGAGCGCTATATTCCTGCCTCTCCACCACTGACAAAACACCGGTCCATTCCAGATTCCTACTCTCAGTCCTCATCCACCCCTCCTTCACATCCACAGTCGAATGCTCCAAAATATAGGTTTGACTATCTCCTTGGGCTGTTGCACCCAGGAAGCTCCTCGGCACGATTCGTAGCACAGCAGAAGGGAGCTTCGAACGCTTCAGATGTAGGCGTGTAATGTGCAGTCGTTGTGTTTCGGCGTCGAACGTTTTTGAAATGACATCTGTGGAGAGGACGTGCGTGCTGAAAGGATTTGGATAGCGGAGGAAGTAGGCGAGGGTTACGGTGGGAAATGGGTAGTCGTAAGAGTAGGACTGCGTGTAGAATTTCACCATTGCTGCGCCGTTGCTGAGGAAGAGGTTGAGATGAGCATCGGCGGTGGATGTTTGTAGGTTGGGGAAGTGGGGGATTTGGAAGAGGAAGAGGAAGAGGGCAATTGAGGTATAGGGATGGCGGTGTTTGTGGGGATGACGGGACTTGCGATGGCCTGATGCACGACTGACGATGATCTCACCTGCACACGTGACACGACGGATCAAGATCAGCATGCGGAGTAGTAGTCACGTGACGGGAGAGTTCACCTCATCTAGGACTCGGACCAATCAGTCAAGGGTCTTTCTTCATCAAACGAATCTTACGGCTGACGGGAACGGCTAACCTCGTTTTGCATACAGCTAGCTCTTAGCTAATGAAAATAACATACAATATAGACACAGCTAACTCTTAGCTCATGATGTTCTTGTATAATAATAACCTACAATACAGCCAACTCTTAGCTCATGAGGTGCTAATAACATACAATACAGCTCGACCTCTCCTTGCTCTTGCTTACCACGAGTCATTTTCGCCGCCCGCGTCTCTGTTTCGAATGATTGGTGACGTTCCTGAAGTGGCACCTGGGGGGGAGTCAGGTAAGGTAGGTAGCCAAGTTTGTGCGACAACAACAACAACAGGACCCCAGGAACTTCAATTCAGTATCACTGACGGAGCCACCACAATCATGTGAATTATCACCACCATGATTTCTATCGCCCTGCCCTTCACCGCCACGAGGGTCCAGGCCTCGACCTACCTCCTCGGTGTCTGTCTCTTCTCCATTTCCTTCCTCGTATTCCTCAATTCCGCCGTCTCCTTCGTCATCACCGATCGCATAGGACAGAAAGAAAAAGTCGGAGATGCTGTCGGCACTCTCGGCTTCGCTGATGAACTGGTTGCATTGGTGGCCTGTCCAGTTTGGGGCATCCTGAGTGACCGTGTAGGAGTACGGACCGTTGCTGTCTGTGGATATCTGATTGTTGGTTTGAGCTTGATCTTGTTTGTGCAAGCGAGTAATGTGTATCCTCAATTACTCCTGGGGAGACTGCTGTTCTCTGTGGGAGGTGCTGCGACGTAAGTCTGCTGGTTCCAGGTGCAAACGTAGTGGCTTATGTTGCAGATCTACAATGGTTACAGCTATTCTACCAGCCATGACATATAGACGCTTCGCTCCTATCCGCAATTCTCCATCACCCCGAAACATAGACGGATCCTCTCACGCCCAAGCTCCCTCAATCAGCTCGGAGCTGACAATCACTCCTGCGAGATTCCGCTCGCGAACTCCATCCGCTCATGGCTCTCGATCTCTCACCTCGTCAGAACCCTCGGCTTCACAACTGGCAGGCATTGTCGGAATGCTGACAGGTTTCGGGGCACTGGTGGCATTACTGTTCTTCCTACGACTTCCAACACGTTTTCAGGATCATGGAATATCTCCAAGCCAGGCCGTGGCTGATAGCTTCTATGTCGTCGGAAGTGTTGCCCTAACCGTTGCCATCGGATGCTTCTTTGGTTTACGAGGGCTATCTGGCGAGGAGGACAAAGGCTGGAGACGACTATTAAATCGGAAGCAGAATATCAAGCCTACCGAAGAGGGCTTTCTGCTGGACACCCCACCCTCTTTGCCATCTTATCCTCGCCTGCTTGCGGCCTCAATCACTCTTGGCATCCGCGATATGAACATTGGCCTCGGATACGTAGGTGGCTTTGTTGCTCGAGCGTCGTCTGTGGGCATTTCACTCTTCATTCCGCTCTTCGTGAACGCCTACTTCATCAAGAGTGGCCGCTGTCCAGCGAACCCGGGTAACAGTCCAAAATCACCAGGCGAGATCAAGGAGAATTGCGCTCGAGCTTACATTGTGGCCTCAATCATATCGGGTGTATCTCAATTAGTTGCTCTTATGTGCGCGCCTGTTTTCGGCTACCTCTGCAGCGTCTATCAAACCTACAATCTTCCGCTTTTGATAGCTTCGGTCACTGGAATCGCAGGATATGCCACTTTTGGAAATGTCAAAAATCCGGATCCGCAGGCAGAAGACGGGAGCTACGGCATCTTTGTTATTGCCGCATTGCTGGGTATTAGCCAGATTGGCGCCATTGTCTGCAGTCTGGGATTACTGGCTAGAGGCATCGAAGCAGAGGATGACTCGACCCTCTTTCATTCTGACAGGAACAGAGCCAGCGAAAGAAATGGGTATCTCGATGGCGGTATATCAGAACAGGGCGAGACCAGTCACCTGCTTCCCTCCGAGCCCTCCTTGCCGTCACATCTGCGCGATATCACAGGAGGAGCATCTCGTTCAGCATTGAAAGGCTCCATAGCAGGCGTCTACTCACTCGCTGGTGGAGCGGGAATCTTACTTCTTACCAAAGTTGGCGGACTCATGTTCGATAAGGTGGAGCCGGGGAGTCCCTTCTTCTTGATGGCAGGTTTCAACGCGGTACTATTTGCCATCACTCTGGGCTGCGATGTATGGACCGGGCTTCAACATAAAAATGAGGCGTCGCTGGGACGGCATGATGATATAGAGTGAGATTTGAGGGATGCTGCTGGATAGTATGGACAGATACCCTGTACGCAATAATGAACTTTTACACCCTGATATTGCTTTTCACTTCACGCCTTCTGCTCAATTGAAATTTCGATAATTGTCTTTAAAGAAGACGAGAGGTCTCAACACCGGTATCGATCTCAGGTCCTTGTAGTTAGGAGCCCATCGAATATCTGACTATTTTGGTTACTGCAAAGCGCCGGTTCAATCTCCCCCTTCTAGCAAATGAATGATTCGGACCCTGTTCACGATAACAATAGAGTAATAAATGTTCAAAACGATAAAACAAGAAGAAAAACAAAATCTTTGGTATCATACAAGAAACAACAACAACAACAGATTTCAGCCAATCTTGAATCCACACCCTACCAAAAACCACTGCTGCAGCAACATCAAATCAACTAAAATGATCCCCGTGATCCCCACTCCTCTGCCACTTGCCCAACTTGCCCGATTTCAACAAATTCCTCCTCTTCATCTCCCTCCTCTCCCTCTCCCCCTCCAACCTCCTCGCTTTCTTCCTCTCATAAACAGCCCTTACCGCCCTCTTCGTCTGCGCAGCTCCTTCCTCAAAATTCGCCCGCGCCAACGCAACAACTTGATCGATTTGCTCGGGGGTATAGACGAAATTCCAGGTAGACATGAAATCAGACGTCATTGGATCGACGCCGTCGATTTGCGGGTTCTTCATAAAGGGGAAGTAGATGACTGTTATCCCCGCGTTCGGTTCCATGAGTTGCCAATCGTCTTCTACGAGTTTGGAGAGGGGTGGTTCGTGGTCGCTTGATCGTTCCTCGGTCGTTCCGACCCAGACGTTGCAGAAACCGAGTTCCTTTTTGTCAATGTTTTTGGGTGCTGCTGCTGTGGTTGGAGTGGATTTTGCATCTTTGCTGTCTTGTTTTGCGGCTTGGGCGAGCTTTTCCGAGGCTTCGGTTTCGGTGTCTACCAGTGCTGCTTCGAGATCTGCGGCGCTTTCTTTTGGGGTTTGGTCTTCTGTTGGCCAGCCTGTGCCCAGAGGCCACCCTTTGATACCTCTTTGGCGGGCGTAACCATCGGCCACTCTGAGCCAATTGTCCGTCTTCACGTCTGCTGATGCATCAAAGGCGATCACGATGTCCACATCCCGACCCGGTCGTAGCAGAGGGTAGATGGGGAGGTTGTTGCTCATACCAGCATCCATGAGTTGAAGGTGGGAAGCGGTGAAGATGCTTTCTGGACAAGATGCTGGAAGCTGGTCTTTCATTCCTAGCGCAAAATTTGGAATGGCTGCCGGATCGATCGGATGCACTTTGATCAAATCTTCGTCCTTTTCTGCAATCATTGCATCTAGACCTCCAAAGCCGGTAAGCGTCTTCATGACTGGACGAATTTCGCGATAGTAGTGTGATAATGTGGCGCAGAATGCACTTCCCCATATGCCCAGCATGAGAGGGATATGGAGTTCTGGTAATGCAAGGCCGTTCTCTCGCCAAACTGATCTGCCCTTTTCGAATTTACGGCCTATGGCCCATGTTGGGATGCCTGCCTGGAGTTCCTCGCACCAGAATTCGTAGGGTGTGAACCTGATTTTGTCAGCAAATGTCCAGATATTAGATCACACCTCAACTCACTCAAACCATTGAAACCAAGCCTCCCTCTTCGCCTTTTCCTTTGCTGCTTCTGGGGTTTTCTCGTCTTGCTCCGCCAACGGAATTTCATGACGAACCGCTGTGTAGATCGGGAGCGGGTTCTGTCCGTCATCGATGTAGTTGCGCTGGTTCCCAATTTTAAGGTCATCCGAATCTACCTTCAACTCTCCTTTGGGCACAAGCAACCTCGCTGCAAGAAGAAGACCGTAGATGTCGACGATCCCAAAGTCTGCGTCTGGAACACCTTTCAACTTTTCAACGATCCCACTGAGCAGATACTTGTTGGTCGGGGCACTGTTGATCATAGTAAGAGCAGCAGGTGGATAAGCAATATGGACACCTAGACGGTTCTTGAGATGTTGAATCAGGTTTCCATGACTTTGCCCAGTGATCGAAGAGTAGAACAAAGCTTGTAGCCAGCATGAGCCGCTCACTCCAGCGGTGTAGGTAATGCAGTCGAACAGGCCAGCCTCCCTCGAAGATAAGTAAGAGGCGGAGCCCGCAACCAAGGCACGCAATCCTCCACCGGATCCACACATGGCAATGGTAGGAACATCGTCAGGATGTATCTTCCCCTCGGGTATGTCGAGATAGCGAGCCAGTGCTCGTATTGTGTGCTTCTTGCGATTCTCGAGAAAAATCTTTTCGTCTTTACAAAGCTCATCTGAGACTCGGACTGAGCAGTCCCACAGAATTTCTGGGTTCCATTCCGGGTCGTTGGCTTGGTCCCAAATCTCCTCGGCAAGTGATCCAGGCGCCATGGCCATTTCGTTTTGCATCTTCCTCATGAATCCAGGTAGCATCTTGACCCAATCCGGTACCACCAAATCGGTGATCTTGTCGCCGATAGTTGACCATTCAATGGATGGCAATGTGAGGCCATAGCCTCCGAAAGCTGACTTGTTCTTGGACTCCAATTAGTATTCTTGTAGGAGCAAGCAATTCTCAGCAGTAATTCCCCTCAAGACGGGTGAAGATGAGTCCCACAGCTGATGATTTGGAGCAGCTTACCTCGCTTTCTTTGGCGCCATCTTTACTAGCTCTTCTCTGGTCAGGAGGTGCCTGTGTCCGTAAAGTAATATCTTCTGCACTGAAATGTTGTTTCGGATTCTTTGGTGCACCATTCGCGTCTCCTATGACCACTGATGCTCTACGGCCTGACTCGAATTCAGATGTACTATCACATTTGGTTTTTCGATCGCCCAGCCATCTTTTAGAACCATCAGCACTGTAGAGATACAAAATTGCACCTGCTGCCGATAGGACTCCAAGTTGGCTGAGGATTAAAGGTGATCTTGCATGTCCGTCTCGGTATCTCAATTTTCGGTCCAGGAGAGAGCGTTGGGAGTAGTAACTTCAGCGTTGATATCATATTAGCCACTTGCATGTTCGCATCCGCAGAGTGCATTCCGTTACCTTGCAGTTTCCCTGTTCTTAACAAGTCTTTGTATGCTTCGGGGTCGCGATCTAGCCGCGTACATGATTTACCAGAGGCCCAGAAGTGAAATTACCATCAGACATGGGAGTGGGATGGAATTCACTGCTTCGCCGTCATGGGAATCAGGTTTTCGTGGGCTTTACTACAACGTCGGGGCGCGTCCAAAGGCAACGCCCCTGCGAGTTGACTGGCCCGCCAAAACCACGCTAGATACTCACGGCAAGACCCGCTGTCGGATAGGCTCTGTCACAGCGGCAGCGGCCTAAGCTTCAAAGCTCGACACCTCGCCCATCATAGCTCTCGATTACATTTTGGATCAAATCAATTGCCTATTGCTTTCTTCTTGGACACATCATGGTCACACCGATATATTTAGATTGAACGACTATCTTCTTCCTCGCGAGACGGACGGCCTTGGCCCACAGCCTACGACGCAATGGTAGCCCGGAAGGCGGCTTTCGCTGAGGAGAGTGCTGAGGTGGAAGTCTTGTATGCAAACTTGGAAAAGCTCAAAACCTTGACAAAGAGGATCCAAGGATCTATGGACCGCTTGGAGACGAGTGGTAAAAGCGTAGAGGAAGCGATAGCCCCAATCTTCAGCGATACAAGGCGGCTTCAAACCACGAACACGAGTATGTGCCATTAGCAGACCTGGACGGCCTACAAGGGACGACACTTTGACTCACAATTGCTTAGACATTGACAACGTTATTGACGTTCTCGACCGACTGCGCGCGCCCCTGGACCAAAGAGATCGCGAGGACCAAATAATCCGCAGCGAGTACGTGCTTGATATCCTCCTTCATTCGATTATAAAGCTAATTGCTATGGTGCAGTCCTCGCCAGGTTGGCATACAAAATTATATCGCCTCCATTGATCGTGCCACAAGAGCTCTTGCCGGCTTGAAGGCGTCACAGCTCAAATCTAACCAGAAAGCCATAAATGACCTTTCACAACTCCTGAGATATGGTGCCAGACAGTTGGAAGATGTTTTCAGGGACATACTACAGGACGGTGAAGATGCGAAGACCTTGGAGCCTCTGCACTATATCACTAAGAGCAAGTGGTTTTATAACCCGTCGTTGGCCTGCCGTGACTAATTGCACCAGATCAACCCTTCCCGACCATACCTGAGGAGAAGGTCTCGCGCCTGAGGGAAATCAATGCCCACGTGAAAGCTTCCGCAGCTCAAACTGGGCAAAACGCTCCCCAAGAGTACCCCACTGCCAAATCCTACGCCGAAATACGAGGGGACTACATTGCAGCGAGTCTGCGTAATTTGGCGATGGCATCGGAGTCCACAGCTCGCAAGACAAGTGCCGATGCGATTTATCGTAGAGGAAATAATGGTCTCGGCATGTATGCAGATGGGCTCAGACAGATGGTGGAGGCAGAGTACTCCAACATCACTCCAATATTCACTCGCGAAGAATGGCCCAAAATGTGCGTCTCTACACTCCGGAATGCAATCAACGAGTTCGCGAAGACGCTTCGAGCCCTTAACACCCATATCCAAAGCAACCTTATGACGGACTGCTTCCTGGCGTTTGAGATCATAGGCATCGTGCAACGACTCGCAATGAGCTTGGAGAAGCTGGTAGCAGAATTCAAACAACCAGTCATGGATACAGCAAAGCCGATTCGTGAAACAGCAATGTCCTCGATCGGCAGAATGCTGGATGACACCCGTCAACGAGTGCAATCGCTCATCGCCCTCCCCATGGACGGCGGTGCGCACGCAGTCACGTCGGATATCGTTACGAGGCTGCAGACGCTGACAGAATACCTGGAACCGCTGGCCTCGGTGATGAGATCTCTTGGTGATGGAGGGTGGTCGAAGCAATCGAATTCTCCAATGGGCTCGCAAGCCCCCAGCTTGCGCTCTTTCGATGTCGGCGCGGATGGCGACCAGCTGTTTGCTCACTACGCATCGGACACATTGATCGCGCTGCTGGACGCGCTCGAAAACCGAGCTCGTATATTACTCAAAGGACCTGCCCTTCAAAGTATGTTTATGATCAACACCATTGCAGTGATTGAGCGCATGATCAGAGGCTCTGAGCTGAACTCACTCCTGGAGAACATTGTGCCCAAACTACTTGAGCCAACCAAGAAACGATGTAAAAACAACTATCTGGCAACATGGGCAGAAATGGCCAGGAATCTGATGACAGCGCAAAACACCAAGACTCTGCGGCCTCCTTCGGGAACAGTTGGCGAGTCGGCTTCGCTGGTCAAGAATTTGGGTAGCAAGGAGAAGGAGCACGTCAAGAAGCTGTTTGTTGACTTTAACGGGGCATTTGATGAGAAGATGACCAAGCACCGAAGCTATGGAATGGAGCGAGAAGTTCGAGCAGAGCTTGCAAAGGAAATTACCGCGTTGATAGGTCCAGCGTACACGAAGTTCTACGACAGATATCATGAAGTTGACAAGGGCAAGGGAAAGTATGTCAAGTACGACAAGTCTGCGATGACATCGGCGTTGGCAAGCTTGGGATAGTCGTTTTGTGCAATCGGCTTTGGATATTGAGTTTAGCATTGCGGTGTATTTGTACAGTTTGGATACCCATTTTGATTGGAGTTGGCCAGGAATGAAGCTGGAGAGGAGCGGGGCCTACAAGCCTACAGGTGTCAGGCGTGGATGTCGGAGCTGTCAAAGAGTCTTCATATTTCTGTTGGGTAGTGCGTGTAGCACGAAATTAGTACCACAATCAAGATTTCCCCGTGCTTTTGGAGTAGTGACTGGAACTAGGCCGCTCTGGGCTCACCTGCACTCAGGCAAAAGAAGGGGAAGGGGACAAGGGACAAATCCAGGGGCACACCCACACCTCAGGCACACCAACACAGCCTGGAGCATTAGGTAGTCCACCTGCAGTCCGCGATACCTTCGAGTCTTCTCTCCATTGCAACTTCTGCTCAAGAGACAAGACGTGGCAGCCACCTGCATCCGCTCTACACGCTCGGCCAAAGGAAGGCAGAACCCAGCGAGGCGCGAACATCAACATCGTCCCAGTAAGTCTTGGAAGCCTTCTCCCTTCAGTCCGAGGGACAGTACCTACCTACAGGCCCTGCAAACTCCTGACACCCAACTCCCAAACTCGACCACGTCGCTTCACCAAACAACGAACAACAACAACAAACAGCAATTCTCCATTGCGAGACACTACACATTCCCCTCACTAACCAGCTCGCCATTGAACAGAGCGACGCCCTAAACCACCTCCCAGCGAACTGCGCAGTCGGCGGCAGCCATCACCATGGGTAAGTTTGAGCTCGTATACTATTTTCCAGTCCCCAGTCCACCTGCTCCATCATTGCCCTCCCGCCTGTTGCGCATTCGAGTCTCTGCTATGTGACATACCAGATCTCGGTGCCAACTTGGCTCGACGTGTCAGTTTGATGAAGGTGGCCTGATCGTCGCCGCCAGGCCTCAACACTGTTCCGCACCTCAAACCAACCGAGACGCTCTGCTAATTAAATTCCTCACAGCTACCAACGGCGCCCCTCCAGCCAGGCCGTCTCCAACTCCTGCAAGCCCAACAATGTCGAATGGCAAGCAAGCACCGTCGCACGTCGAGCTGAGCAATATAATGACAGACGGCACAGGAGCTATCCCTCAGACCGTGTCGTCGAAAGACCCAAAGGCCGCTGCCCAGGCCGCCAGCGACATGAGAAACATTGTTCGCCGAAAGTTGACAGGCTACGTTGGCTTCGCCAATCTTCCCAATCAATGGCACCGCAAGAGCGTCCGCAAGGGCTTCAACTTCAATGTCATGGTTGTTGGTATGTTCTCCACATATCTGCTCATCAGACCAACCCCCATCTATGTACATGAACTGACATAATGCAGGTGAATCCGGACTCGGAAAGTCGACCTTGATCAACACCCTCTTCAACACCTCGCTTTACCCACCCAAGGAGCGCAAGGCACCTTCCCTCGACATCATTCCCAAAACCGTTTCAATACAATCAATCAGCGCAGACATTGAGGAGAACGGTGTGCGATTACGGCTGACCGTCGTCGACACGCCTGGGTTTGGAGACTTTGTCAACAATGATGCTTCCTGGGGACCAATTGTCGAGAACATCGAAGCACGCTTCGATTCTTATCTCGATGCTGAGAACAAGGTCAACCGTATGAACATTGTGGACAATCGCATCCATGCCTGCGTATACTTCATTCAACCAACAGGCCACTCCCTTAAGCCATTGGATGTTGAGGTTATGCGTCGCCTTCACACCAAGGTCAACTTGATTCCCGTCATTGCCAAGGCCGATACCCTCACCGACGATGAGATCATGGCTTTCAAGCAGCGAGTGAGTTTGAGAGCCCCCCGTGTTTCATTTACATGCTAACAAGTGTACCAGATCCTGGCAGATATCCAGTACCACAACATCCAAATCTTCGAGGGGCCCCGCTACGAGCTCGACGACGAGGAGACGATAGCCGAGAACGCCGAGATTATGTCCAAGGTTCCTTTCGCCGTTGTTGGTGCTAACGCGGAAGTCACAACTGCCGATGGGCGCAAGGTTCGCGGACGAAGATATCCTTGGGGCGTCATTGAGGTCGACAACGAGGAGCATTGCGACTTTGTCAAACTCCGACAGATGCTCATCCGCACTCACATGGAAGAGCTCAAGGAACACACTAACAACTCTCTATACGAGAACTACCGGTCCGAGAAACTCACCCAAATGGGTGTCGCCCAAGATCCAAGTGTGTTCAAGGAGGTCAACCCAGCGGTCAAGCAAGAAGAGGAGAGGTCGCTACATGAACAGAAGCTCCAGAAGATGGAAATGGAAATGAAGATGGTGTTCCAGCAAAAGGTCGCAGAAAAGGAAAGCAAGCTGCGGCAGAGCGAGGAAGAACTTTATGCTCGACACAAGGAGATGAAGGATCAACTTGAGCGACAGCGTGCAGATCTTGAGGAGAAGAAGGTTCGAGCAGAGACGGGTAAGCATCCAGATCCCAAGGAGAAGAAGAGAGGGGGTTTCTCGCTACGTAGTTAATCTCGCGGCGACTCTACAACCACCACCACCACCTCAAACCTCCTAATCGCAACCGCCACGAAAGCCATCCCTTGATCACGACTCTTCTTCTCCCTCCGGATCTAGGCGCAATTCCTCACTGATGGGGCTCGCCCTTCTGTTTTTGGGAACCTTTTAATCTGCAAATTCCATTATTTACCTTGCTTTTCTCTCTTTGCTGACGTGGTTCGAATGATAGCAAAGATTCTATCGGAAATCGCGGCCAATCCGCCGCCGCGAAAATCTCTGCGTGGTCGCGTGGTCGTTGAGTCGAGGTAAAAGCGATCGGGAGTCGATTTTGGTGTCATTGTCGCGTTCATGCGTCAGTCCGCTTTTGTTGGTGGGCGCGGGTTTAGGTTAGCCGGTGCGGTGTCGTGGGTTCGATTTGATATACCGAGAGTATTCCCTCCTCCTTTCCTTTTATCACAACTTTTCTTTGGGTCGGACAATTTACTTCGAGATGGTCTACTTACTTACCGCCAACCGTGCTCGGAGTGCGCTTTTGATGGGAAGATGTGTTTGTGGTAATTGGGGAGAAAAGCGGACAGATTGCGGTTTATCTGAAATTTTGTTTTGTTGTTGGCTTGTGGGAGGGTCTTTGTTTGCTTTGTAGGCTCTCTGTTGTTGCTATAGCTTAAGAAATTTTAGTATCCCCCAACCTCCGATATTGAGACGTCTTTTGTTTTTGTTTGTGTGATATTTCCTCTGGCTATGTGACTTAGTGTTCTGCGTTTGTTTGCTGAAGCACTTTCAACATTCAATCAACTTGATCACACACTCGCTGTCATACCACTGCTAGCTCATATGCTTTGTATGCGACTACAATTCCCACCACGGACACGGACGAGGTTGAAGAAACCAGTTTCCGATTGCAGTTTTTAACATTTCGACATTTTATTTACGCATGTTCATTATTATGGTGATGCAATGGCTAAGTAAAGACCCCCCCCCCCCCTTTTTTTTTTAGGTTTTTCGGATGTCGGTTATTTGTCTTTTTCAGCGAGGAGAATTCTTGATATGAGAGTTGGGTTTGGAGGGTAGTGGTTATGGGGTGGGATAGTTATAGGGATGTGGAGGTGGAGGTGGAGGTAGAGATAGATATAGATATAGATATAGATATAGATATAGATATAGATATAGATATAGATATAGATATAGATATAGATATAGATATAGATATAATAAAAGAGCTAAATATAGAATAGTTATAGAAATAGTTATAGAGATAGTTATAGAGATAGTTATAGAGATAGTTATAGAATAGTTATAGAAATAGTTATAGAGATAGTTATAGAGATAGTTATAGAGATAGTTATAGTTATAGTTATAGTTATAGTTATAGTTATAGTTATAGTTATAGTTATAGTTATAGTTATAGTTATAGTTATAGTTATAGTTATAATTATAATAATATAATTAAATAGAATAGAATAGAATAAAGGGGATATATATCTTTCTTTATTTTAGAATAGATTAAAATTTTAGAGGAGAGAGTTTCTCTAGGTAGATACTAAATCTACCTCTAAACCTCTTAAATCTACCTCTAACTTATTTTATTTCTTACTCTATCTAGAATTTAAGGGGGGATCTCCTATTCTATAGGCGCTGAAATTATTCCGTAATTAATAATATTATAGTAGTTATACTAGATTATATACTAAATTTATTCTACTATTATCTCTAATACTCTTAATAGTTTCTTACTAATCTACTTATATTAAAGCTATTTACTTCTAGTATTTACTACTAAAATATTAGCGTTAGTCTAAGTTCTATTATATAAAGCTATCTTATATACGTTAGGAAAATTATACTAGGAATAATCTAAGAATAATCTAGGAGTACTAGGAATAATCTAGAAATACTAGAAATACTAGAAATAATCTAGGAGTACTAGAAATAAACTAGAAGTTATAGGATTTAACTAGGAATAAACTAGAAGTAGTAGAAGTAGTAGAAGTAGTAAATATACTATATTTTTTATATATTTTTTATATTTCTAGATAGGCTAAAGAAAGGCCGACTAGATTCTATAGGTTTTATACATATAGTATTTATAATAATTAAGTAATCTAAGATTATAAAAAAATTTCTAGGACTTGGAAAAAAAAGTTTGGAAATGACGTCATATTATATATTTTTCTAGATTAGAAAAACGCGAGGAATTTAATAGTATACTTTTTAAGACTATAGCTATTATATTTAAAAAGTTATTAAGGGTAGAAGATAAAAATAGAAGATTTATAGAAATATATAATCTTCCTATACTTCTCTATAGCTACGCTTTAGACTAGAGATTTCGAAACTTTAATAGATAATAGATACTATATCTAAGAGCTATATTTAAGCTTATTATAAAATTATAATAATTAGAAAATTTATTATAGCTAGTTTACTATACAAAAGTAGGTATTTTTAGGAGTTTCTAAGTAACTACTAAATATTGTTACTAAATATTTTATTACGCTATAGTATAAATATATACTAGTCTATAAAAAAATTATAGGGTCTATAGGTATTATACGTAGAGAGATATATAAGAAAACGTAAGTTTTTAAGGGTAAAAGCTTTGACCTCGCTTATTTTTTATTCTAGCTAACTTTATAATAACTATATATATATATATATTTTATTCTATCTAAGATATAAAACTCTATATTCTCTTATTTAGATAATATTTTATAATATATACCTCTATTATATTCTAGAAATAATAGATTTATTCTAAGTCTTTTATAGATTTATCTAAGTTCTCTCTCTTTATTCCTCTAGGCCTAGGCCCCTATTTCCTAGGGTATAGACTATTAGATCTAGATAGTCTATAGTATAATATATAAGAAGAAACTATTTTCTAGTAGACTAGATAGAAGTACTATAGAACTAGTAGTTCTAGTAGTTTTACTAGAATTAGATAGACTAAGTATAATATACTTTTTCTAACGTATAGTATATAGTAGGAAGTACTTAAAGCTAACTATAACTATATAGATAGTACTAGACTATATTTAGATAATATATAAATCTAAACTATATAGTAATTAACTTAATTTAATTGAATATATTAAAACAACTTAATTAATAGCTTAAAACTATACTAAGATATACTAAGGCTACTCTAAAAATAGTTTAACTTTAATATAAACTAGCTTAAATTTGAATATATTAAAGTAATCTTAATTAAATATATTTAAACGTATTATAATAGCTTATTTCAACTACTTAAAACTATACTAAGGCTACTATATATATAAATAGTAGCCTTAATCCTTAAAACTCTCCTCTACTACAATTTGTATATTTAATAAAGCTAGTTTATCTCGAAGAGCCTTTACCCTCTCTTATTATATAATCTCTACGTTTGAAGCCGTATTTGAAGCTGTATTTAAAGCTATATTTAAAGCTATATTTAAAGCTATATTTAAAGCTATATTTAAAGCTATATTTAAAGCTATATTTAAAGCTATATTTAAAGCCGTATTTAAAGCCGTATTTAAAGCCGCGTTTAATACTATATTTAATATCTTTACGAGGTCTCTCAATTGTTTATTCTCTACCTTTTAAGCCTCTATTAATCGCGGCCGGCCCTATAGCTTCTTTATAACCGTTTGTAACGCTACCGGAGGAGGTTATATAGCCGTTTATACTATATAAGCTCGTAGTCGCTTTCGTAAAGGTAATTAAGCGTTAATCTCTATAATAATTAAGAATAGAGGCAAGGAAGATAGTAGAAGCTCTAATTTAGGGGGTTTGTTAATATTCTACTAACTAGTATCTTAAGTAGGTATTGGTATTACCTAGCTATTATAAGCTACTACTAATTAGTCTCTCTCTTTTACCCTACTAGCTTACTATTCCTAATAAAGTACTTACTTATAGAGATTGTAATCGCGAGCTTATTACGCTCTAAAGCTAGCCGGGGCTAGCTATATATTTATAAGCTCCTAAGTAGAAGGTTCGCGTAGTTTAGTACCTTAAGGAAGAGTTTGTAATAATAGCGCTTTTAGTATTAATTAAGCTACCAATTCTATATAGGATAAAGCCGTTGCCTTAGATTTACCTAAGAACTTCTTATTTTTACTACTAGATAGTCTACTAGGGCTCTTAACTTTATAAGGATTATAAACTTAAGGCGTAATATTAGTAGTATTAACTAGCTTCTTCTATAAGTCCTTAATCTTCTCTAACTAAAAGCGCTTATAAAAGAATAATTAATTGAGCTTCTTATTACTCTTAATAAGTAACTTAATAGTATAATAATAAGGTACGCTATAGACTTGAAGCTACCGGCGATTATAGTTAGATTTAAAGCCGCTACTACGCGCAATTTTATACTATTTAAGGGCTAGGGCAAGACCTAGTAGTATAATCTCGCGGAGAAGCTATTTAGTATATATAGTAATATACTTTAATAGGATTAAAGCTAGTTTTCGTTCGTATAGAATAGATAGGGCGGCGCGTAATTCTCTAAACTTACGATTAATATAAAGCTAAATACAATTAACTACGTTAAGTAAGTTACTATATAAGCCGTATAAAAAGGACTTTATAGTATAATACCCGCCCTTAAGGCGTGGAGTTACTAAATTGCCAAAGTAACAAACCTAGAATAAAGTTAGTAACTAAAGATTATACGTTTAAGGCTACTTACTATAGAGGTCTAGTACTTAATAATTATCTCGCGTAAAGGATAGACGTCCTCTCGTAGATACTTAATAAGGCTAGGCTACGCGCGGTACTATAAATATATATATTCGAACTTCTAGTTAAATTTAGCTTCTATAAATAACTTAATAATAGCCTACTATTATAATATTACTAGCTTATAATCCTCTTTTACCGCGGCTACTACTTCGTTAGGTATATTATTCTATATATACTACGTCTTTTAAACCTTCGTATTAACGTTCTTCTTAATATAAAAGAGATAGAGAAGTTGAGGTATAACCTCGCTACTAGTATTAAACGCGTTAGAGATACCCTTACTAATATAGTCGGCTCTATCGCGGATAATATATTAAGGCCTAGGAGTCTACTATATATTTAGATCCTTGAAAAGAACTAGCTTTTTATACGCCTTAAAGGCCTAAGTATAAACTTCCTCGTCCTTACTACTTATAAAGGCAAAAGCTATACTTAAATTACTACTACTAGTATTTTTACGGCGCTGCGCAATAGGGACTATAGCTATAAAGTAGATAAGAGGTATATTAAAGCGGTTGGTTTTGTACGTAGTATTAACAAGGAGGATCTCTAGATATAGCTAGGCTAGTTATACCTACAAAAAACGTTAGTAAAAGCCTACCTAGCCGTAAAGAGAGAGAGAGACCAATCTAATCGTCGTAAATAAAGAATAGCTATATAATATAGTCTTTCTTATCTTTTTTAACTATAGTATACTAGCCTACTAGGCCGTATTTAAATATAAGATAGAGGGCTTAAATAGGAGATAGCGCTCATAGTTTTAAGGCTCTTAAATAATACTAAATATTATAGATATTAGAAGACTTCAAAAACGACTTTCTCTTCCTAGCTATACGCGTAATATCGTAAAGGTATTCGAGGATTAACTTTAGTAGAATACCGGAGATACTTTAAGCTTTAATTATCAATTCCTCCTCTTTAGTTAGCCTTTAGTAGTATAGATACGCGTTAGGAGAGAGAGAGAGTTTATAAGGTTCGCCGTTTCTTATTTAATAGCCGCTATAAACTCGAAGTTAGTAAATAAAGCCTTATAAGGAGATAAACTTACTAGAGATTATAGATAGTATAGAAGCCTTCTCGTAAACGAAACTACTAGATTAGAATAAGTATTTAATATCTATAGGCTCTACTTTTACTCTTATACTTACTAGATAACTTTGAAACTCTATCTTCTATCTTATTATACTATACTTTAAGTCGATTAACTATTCTATCCTTATTTTTCTTACTACTAGCGCCTTTGTAGATGCCGTAGCCTCTAGTATATAACTAGTTTAGTATATATACGAAGGTATTGTCGGCTGTTTTAAAGTAGAGGTCTATAGATAGTAGAGAGAGAGGGTTATTACCGTCGTTAATATCGTCTTCTATATCCTTATTATTAGTATTAGTATTAGATTTATTATCTTCTACTACATATACAAGGCGGTTTCGAATCTTTGTAATAGTTTCTTATTTAAGAGGATAAAGTTTAGCCTCTTTATTACCTTTAGGCTCGATACTATATAACTTCTATAGTAAATAACGCCTTGGCCTTAAGGTTAATAAGGTTTTTAAAGACGCTAGGGTAGTAGAACCTACTCTTGGCGTCGAAAAGTCGTTGCTGTCGGAGCTAGATTCTAATAAGATAATAAATAAGGTTGATAATATTATAACAAATTGAAGGTAATAGTAATAAAGAGAATTACTTATAGGAAGGCAATAGAGAAGAAAATAGTAATAGTAGTAGTAGTAGAGTATAGATTACTCTCGAGATTATAATAGCTTAATTAGCTAAAGTCCCCAGTATAGATTACGGAATTATACGCGTAATCTTAGGCCCGTATACTCTAAGTATAATAGTAGCCTAGATATTAGTAGACTATAAATCTCTAGCTACGCCTACTTTATCTTCTAATTCTCTATTACCTTTTTATCTTTCCTACCTTCCTTACTATATTTTAGTAAGGGAGGTAGAAAATCCGAGCTTATATATATATAGCTAATATAATATTAGGTAAGCCTAGTCCTCTTAGGATAAGTAGGTCTTATATACTAAATTTTCGCTATTACTTCCTACTATACTACGTTTACGGTTATATACGAAATAGGGGGTCCAACTCTCTACTTATTACTAGGTAACGCTATTTAACTCAATTCTATTATATAAATAGCTTATTTCGGTTCGATACCTTATTTGCGTATAGATTAAGTTAAATAGCTATAATATAATATAGTCGTACGTAATTTAGATAGTCTAACTGCCTAGGTTATAGTAGAGTCTACTATTACCTTATTTGCGTATAGATTAAGTAGGGCCGCCAACGGTACGGGCTCGAACCGTACAGGTCGGTTTCGGGTCGGTCTGGTTCGGGTTTTAGGTTTGGGTTTAAAGGCTATAACCCGAACCGAACCCGTACTATTAATACGTGAACCTAAACCATAGTTTACGGTTTAGGGCCTACGATAAAACCGTTTATAACCCGTATAAAAACCGTTTACAACCCGTATATAATATATAGCTACGTATAATATAGTAGGATAATATTAAGGATTCGAGAAATTCTCTAGTAGTCCTCTAGTAGTTACAATTAATATAATTACTAAATTTAGAGGTATTTACTTAATTATATTATAAAACTAGTTCGTATATTAACTTTGAAACAAATTTAAGATAGAACTTTAGAACTTAAACGCCTTCTCTATCTAAAAAGTCCTTATCCTCTTTATTCTCGATAATACCTTTTCTATCCAAAAAGTCCTTATCCTCTTTATTCTCGATAATAAAATCTCCTTTATTACTATTATATCTATCTTCTTTATTAACCTCTATATTATCTACGTCTTCTCCTTTAATATTAACTAGATCGATAGTAATACTCCTTATTAATTCCTAAGCGCTTTTACCTAGTATCGCCGACTTATTAAATAGTTTACTATTTATATCTATTTACTGCCTATCTAGTAGTACTATCGTTAAGTTTTCGTCGTTAAAATCGACGATCCTCCTAAATCTCTCTTGTACGTAATATTTATTCCTAAATATTAGGTCCTAGGTATCTTTTACTAGAGATTCGTCGGGTAAATCTCTCCTTATTTCTTACTTAGTATCTAGATATACCTTCTACTAGCTAGTAGGACTAGGTAGTTCCGTATTCTATATTATAAACACCTTAGAAATAGCAAGTCGATTACGTATCTATACCAACTCGGGTCGACTGAAAAATTGTAGAGGCGAAATTAAGGATAGCTAGTCGGCTGTGCAATCTAGATCCTATATAACGTGTTAGAGACTACTAGGAGACTACCAGGGTTACGTAGGTTAAAGGAGGAGTAATAGTAAGAAATAAAAGTAAGAACTAACCTCTACTTCCTAATCCTTAAGGTATTTATAGATTTTATCTAGCTGATTATAGTTCGCTAGGCGTACGTTTAACTTTTCGTTAAGATATCTACTAATATTCTACTAGCCTCTCCTTATATTGTCAAAAAGCATTTAGTAGTAGTTAGTATAGCGAACTATCGACGCGACTATAAAGCGGCGTAGATTCTCCTTCTCCTTCTTATTATACTTAGAACTTTCGGCTAGGGACCTATAATCCAAAGATTTATCTTCCTCTTTAAATTTATCTATCTTAGGATTAGATTATAAAAGATTTTCCTCGTCTAATTCGCCTAGTATATCGAAGTTAAATATTTCGTTTATTAGACGTACGAGTAGGGATAGATATATACCGTTACTTATTCTAAACGCAATTAGCTTATACGACTACTAGGATATTACTAGGAACTTACCGCTTTTTAATAACTTCCTAAATAGCAATTTCAATTTAAGACTCTTAAATATCTTTCGGGAGTAAATTAAAGCTACTTAATTATATAATTTTTTTACGCGCTATACGTTCTACTTCTTTTTACGTACGCTTACTCTTTATCTTCGTCAAATCAAAGCCTAAAAGCTTTGCGCAACGACTTAGCTCTTTAACTATATAAGGATTTTGCGACTTTAGTTTATCTAGTTTTAGTAGCGCTATTATAAATATAGGGGTGCGCCAGGGATACTAGTAGTTTACTAGTAGTCCGAGATTAAATATAGGATTAAATTACGCGGGTAGATAATATAAATATACGATTGGTAGAAAAAGTGGGTAATCTATATAGGATTTATCGGCCTAGGAAGTAAAAGGCGAAATCTATATCGATATCGGACGAATTTCCGCGCTAGTACTACTAATACCCGAGCTTTCTCCGCTAGCCCTGCTTACCTGCCCTACTTACCCTACGCTATCCTTACTTTATCACCTATACTAGTTATAAAATTTCTTGAGAACTACTAATTAATCAATTAATTATCCTAAAAACTATCTTAACGATATTACGAGTAAGCTCTTAAACTACTAGCAAACTACTAGTATCGCTAACTATATAATATAGTCTACTAGGGCTATAGCGAAAAGAGAACTTGATAAAGTCTAGACCGCTAAAGAGCTACGTCCCCTAAAAGAATATAAAACTTCAGCCGGCGATCTAGGAATTATAGATCGACCTAATATTTTACTAGTAACGCTACTAATAAATTCAGGTTCTATAGTACTAGAAGTACTAATAATAGTTTCTAAAAGAGTAGAACGTATTTTGACTAAAGATGAAATTTCGGCTACGCGAGAATTAGTAGAAAATCTTGACTATATAGAAAATCTTTAATCGCAAATAGATAAAGATTTTCTAGCTCTTAGTATTTCGGCTACGCGAGAATTAGTAGAAAATCTTAGCTATATAGAAAATCTTTAATCGTAAATAGATAAAGATCGTCTAGCTCCTAGACTAGTAGAAAATTATCTATTAGAAATAGATATTAATGATCTACTTATACTTCCGAGTAAGGATACTATAGTTAAGATAAACTAAACCTTAGCTAATAATAGAATCCTAGGATTTAATAATAGTTTTCCTTATCTAAAAGCCGTACCTTAACCTATCCAAAGAGCCGTACCTCAACCTATCTAATATCCTAATTTCCTAGTAGCGAATGAAGCTATAAGAACAAAGCTAGAATTAAATAATATCCCGCGTTTAGTATTCCCGGTTTTGAGGAAAAAGCAAAAACTACTAACTCGTAGTCGTAGCGGACTCCGTAGTAGTAGAATAAGAAGCGGATACTATAATAGTATTTTTAGTAGATCGCTAGAATCCTTGTCGCCCGATATTAATAGTGCCTCGGGTAAGCTCTTATACTACTAGTAGACTACTAGTAGACTACTAGTAGACTACTAGTATCGCTAACTATATAATATAGTAAACGAGAATAATTCGTCTCCGGCTAATATAGATCCGCCTCCGGCCAAATCGGCTCCGCGTAAAACGACTACGGGTAAGGGTATACCTAAATTAGATATAAATAGCAATCTGATTTCGTATTCTATACTAGTAATAGCGCGAAAAGTACTAGCAAATGCGCGAAAAGTACTAGTAAAATTAAAAGTACTAGGAAAATCAAAAGCACTAGGAAAGTTAGTTACTAATAAGGTTAAGGGTACGAGGATTTCGAAGACTACGAGGACGAACGCTAAAAACGTAGTAACTAGCGTAACGAGGAAGC
>QWZN01000055.1:0-213693 GCA_003693225.1 Venturia aucupariae | reverse complement strand
AGGAATTCTTCTATAAGATTCTATAGAGGCGCGTACGCGGTACGTATATTATTATATTACGACGCGTAGTATTTACTTTAGGGTTATAATAGATCCTAGGATTTAAAAAATCCTAGGAATTTTAGAGTTTTGGTTTTCTCTAGAATTTATAGCTAAGGGTCTAGATAACGTACGTACGTACTAGCCTACCTATATACTATTTATAGTCGCCTCGAGTACGAGGACGCTCTTCTAGGGAAGAAGGTAATTATAATAAGGTTTAGAATAATTCCTCTAAGGAAGATAATTAGGAATAGGTTAGGTAATTATTAATTATATAACCTATATATATAGGTTGTAGGTTTCTTATAGAAGAGGAATAGGTAGAGATTATCTTTAATATAAATCTATTCTTATACTTCTTTATAATTCTTATAACAATATTCTTACGATTCAAAATAGATAGGAATAGCTACAAGATTATTAGCTATATATTACTAAATCCCCGGAGTAGGAGAATAGAGAAGACTATAGTATCTAGATAGTATTAAATACTATTACTCTACTATATAGTAGATTTTCTTTTATAGAGAGCAAAGATAATAAAGGTAAATCTTATCCTAGAATAGTAGAGAGAATTCGCTACTTATCTACGTTCTATAAGTATATATATAATATAGAACTCGATAATAATTAGAGGAGGGAATTTAATAAAAAGCTTAAGGTATTTAATCCGCCTACCCCTACTAACGAGGACGACGGTATAGTAAGAACTAGTAGTACTACGATAGAAATTACTCTAGATTTAGATTAAGAAGCCAAAGATAATAGATAATCTTTAATTACTAAAGCGGATATTAATAACCTTATACCGGTCGCTCCTAGGCCAAATACTAATTAGTTTTAGGATTAGCTAGATACTTCTAATAATATTAACGATATCTCTAACCTATTAATCTTTATTTTAAGGAGAAGTAGCGCGTTAGTAAGAGGTAAAGAAGACGTTAATAGGATAAATTCTACTCTTAACTACTATATTTAAACGTACTATAATATATTTAACTAGTAACAAATTTACCCGATTAAAATTATAATTCTACTAAGCGGACGTAATACTACTAATAGGTCTACTAGTATTACTTCCAATTCTAATACTATAGTAGTAAATATTCTCTTAACGCTAAGGGGTAGATTATATATTAAACTTTAACTTAGCCTAAGGATAAGTATATCCTCTTTATTTACTAATCTATATTAAGTACTAGCGAGTATATTTCGACGAAGAACTACTAAGGAGGATTTCGTCTTATCTCTACTTAAAGCCCTTAATTAGTAAGGTAGTACTTATATATACTTTTACTAGCTTAATATAGATAGGTCGTCCTACTATCTAGAAAGCTAGAGGAATATTTAATATTTTCCGTAATATACGTTCCGTCTAATAATAGCTATAAGCTTAGATATCTTTAACTCTAATAGCCGTAGCTAGATCTTTACAAATCGGCTTATAGGTCTTGCCTAGGCGTAGTTTAGTATTTACGCTCTCTACTACCTTTACGGTATAGCCTACGTATCTAAAGAGTATAAGATAATCGAAGCTAGAAAATACGCGACCTTACTAGATCTCTTTAACGACTCGAATTTATTTAAAATATTATATTAGCTTAGTAACCAGCTTCAAGAACTATAGTCGTAGATAAAGAGGGGGCGATATAATCTCCCTTTTAAGCCGTCGACTAGTCCTCTTGCCCCGGATCGCAATTATAAACGTTATAGGACACCGAATACCAGCTAGAGATAGTACCGTGGAGTCGATAACGCTGCCAATATCTAATGCGATAATACTAAGGAGTAGTCGTGTAAATGTTCTAATTCTCCTTTACGTAGCCTTTACTATAAGGATAACGGCCAGTATTTCCTCCACGAAGATTGGGTCTAGAAAAATCGGGAGCTCGTTTACAACGATATTACAGACCCTCGTAGAATCGAGATCGAGGGATATTCTTAAAAGCTATGTAACTTTGTCCTGGATAGAACGACATGTACTTCTATAGTACGTAGCGGCGGTCGATGTCGAAAATATTCTCAAAAAAAGCTATGCAACTTTGTCCCGGATGGTGGAACGACATGTACTTCTGAAGCACGTACCGGCGGTCGATGTCGAAAACATTCTCAAAAGCTATGCAACTTTGTCCTGGATGGAACGACATGTACTTCTGTAGTATACAGCGGCGGTCAATGTCGCAAACATTCTCAAAAAAAGCTATGCAACTTTGTCCCGTATGGTGGAACGACATGTACTTCTCTAGCACGCACCGGCGGTCGATGTCGAAAGTATTCTGAAGCTAAGGAGAGAGAAGCAGATAGAGAGTAGTTCATTTCTCTGATTTACCCCTTTCCATCAGTGATTCATTAGACAATGGGGTCCTGATCATGCGTATTGGACCACAAAGGCTATGACGAAGCCGTCGCCATCGGTCTTTTCCTCAACTCCCTTCCACCAACATCAAACCTATTCATGCCCGGTACACTCGATCAACCATATTATCCACATCTACCTGCCTCCAAAAGTCTTCTTGTTGTTGGCCGGTTTCTGTCACAGGCCTCTTCACTTGTCTGCTTGCACATCCTGATGTTAGGTAGCGCCACGGGTCAATTAATCGTGCTAATTTGCGTCTCGACCATGTTCGTATGGCCTCGTCGATATACCAGCGCAAGATGTCCAAGAATTGAATCATATAGCCATAATGCCACTGACCGCAGCAAGGCGATAGGGCGAAAATATGTGGTGTCCTACTTATATGCACTGCCCCTCTTGTTGGCTGCATAATCAGGATTACTAGTAAAGCCAGCGAAGTAAGTCGAATGCTGTTGCACGATCACTTTGTTTCTCACTCATGCCATGGGCTCCAAGCTGAACACGAAACTTCTCCACAAGAACCATGACGAATTCGCAGTCATCGGTCGGCATTCATCAAGACTTCCGTCGGCGCGCCAATTTTGGGGACCCGACAAATAATAGCTGCCAACTGTATTCGAACGCGTTCACCACCAGGTATTGGGAGGACTTCAGCTGGATCGTGCGTAAAGACATCCTCGTTCAAGCAGAACAGATTCGAGCACGCTTCGACCAGCCGTCGCATCGGAGAGCTTGTCCAAATCTTGATGTCAAATGAGGAATCCAAAAGCTTGCATGTCGACTTTGTTACTATTTTGGTAGATTTCAGTGCGAGGGATGATGTGGCTGGAGTTCTTGGAAGCATGACTTTGGAACTCTACCTATCAATTAAGCACAAACGGATTCAAGATGATCGAGATTGCTCGTAACATTCATCGGTTCAACCAGCGACGGAGTTCTTACTCCTAGTGTTAGGTGTAACCAAGGTTAAAATCTTCTTGAACTTATCCTTGGTGGAGGTAATGTTCGAGTGATCTCAAGGCAGAATATGAAGATTCTCGTCATCAGTCTCAAAATCAAATCGACCAATCTTCGAAAGTACTTCAGGTTAAGCCGCTCTCTGATGTTGAGCGCGGCAAGTAGAGGACAGTCAAAGCCGCGCAAAGATCTATGGGCTGCCACGGGAAGCCTAAGCGAAGGTATTCTTGATGAAGTGATATTGGCACACCACGGATGCCATCAACTGCTTGTTGCTGTTTCGCTCCGATACTGTGAAGGATCCAATAATGGGGATACTTCTTCTGATTTCCCACGAGTGTTGAGAAGAAGAGGGCACAAGATACCCACAGAGAAGTATATCTTGCTGCGAGGAGCTTTCAAACTCATCCCTCATACAATCTATCCTTACACAGTTTTTCCCTTCGTTTCTCTCCTTGCCCATCTCCTTTTGGAAACACAGGTTTTCCCTTCATTTCTCTCCTTGCCCATCCCCTAATGAAAGCGCCAATCGCCCCAATGTTTGCCTTAAGACGTTACATCAACGAGCTTGACTTTGTAGTCTCGGGGAATTTGAGAAAGGCAGCAGGGTTGACCTCCAGTCTCTTGTCATTGAGAACATGTAGTCAAGTACGTCCGGCGCAGAGAAGTAATTAAGACTCATTGTAGGGTCCAGGGTATGCCATACGTTGCGATGTGGCTGGTTTAGAGTTTCGCCATATCGATTTTTGACGTCCCCGCACATCTCTCTCGAGGTGTCCCAGGAATCAGAGCCTATGAGGGCGCTCAGAAACAAAGCAGCGAGGTACGTCAAGTCGCCGACATTCTATAGCCTTGTTGATGCTAGATAGCGATTTTGAGGCATGGCTAGATTCTGCCAGAAATCTATCGGCAGGCCGGGGTTGCGGTCTTAGTTGACGAGCCGGCTCTGTCTGCATTTCTGCCCGTGACACAAGATTGCGTGTCGCTGGAAAAGGCATGCCTCTATTTTACTCTACCCCCACACCATTCCACTCATCAGTGTATGCCCGTCTTATTACTGAACCGATTGTTTACTACCCAGCCCAGCAAAGCCTTCTGATCCTTGCAAACATGTGTATCTCCCCAACCATCCGTCATCTCGAGACCTGGTATCGCACTCTTACCCTCCAATGCCGAGTCACCAGCGCAATACATTGACTGTCGTAAGTAGTCGAAGCAATGTGTAACGTGCCTCTCCATATCTACGTCATGTGAGGGGTGTCCGAATCGGTATTGTCCGTGTGATCGCATAATCATGTAGAGGCAGTGGTACTGGTGCAGATAGGCTATGCTGTAGCCGTCGCGACCAGGAGAGGAGGAAAGGTGCCACGGGCGTTGGAGAGGTGCGTAGAGGGAGGCATTGTGAACAGTTACGAAACCACGACCGACTGCGACGCTTGTCAGTTGTTTCGGCATGAGAAGGGTGTGGAATGGCAAAGAGAGACTCACGGGGCATGTCCTTTTCCCAGGTCGCGAGGATTGATTCGAACTCCTTCTCGTTCTTGAACATATTCTCATTTGAATATCGAGAATCGTTCATGAATACTACTTTTTGCGTGGGGACTGTGGTTTGTTAGTCGAGAGTACGTGAACTTGACGCGTGGGTAGGGGCCTACACTCTGGGACGATCTTGTTCACGTCGCCCATCAGTTCTCCCTTAATTTCTGCCATAGTCATGACTTCCATAGCCTGGTCTTCCGACAGTCCCCTCTTGACGTATGTACAAGTTCGCGCGCTGAAGAAACAGGGATGGGCGAGCTGGAAAAGTACAGTAATGAACAAGAGAAGATTGGACGCCAAGCTGAGCGGCAATAGATATCTTCTAGAATTTGAGGGGGTGTATGTTGACACTTCTGTTCTTGGCAGGTCGATTGAGTCGAAATGATGTAGCATGCCTTTCCGCTCCTCGTCTATGGTTGGGCGACTTGGATCCGGACTGTCCTCGTATGGGTTCGTGATGGCCATGGTGTACTGACGGAAGGTAGGAGACTAAATGTATATCTCCGGAGGTCTAGGAAGAAGGTAGTTGTTCAATGAGGACAGGTTAGATGAGTATCGAACTGTTAGCCCGGACTGAGAGGTAGTTGGACAGCGCCTTGCGTCTCCATCGAAAAAGTGTCGACACCATTAATACGCAGTACTGCCCTGAGTCTGGGTGAGCGTGAGGATGAGCGTGTATGGAGTAGATTAAATCTGAGGCAAAAGGCTTTGGATGTTACTATATGTGTCGATCATGTGAAGCTTAGCGTGGTCAAATGATACCTCATGAATCAGGCGTACGACTATTGATTCTTTCGATAGCACTCGAGTGTCCGGGAAGTCCCGACCGATCTCAACGCGAGTAGCCAGTCTTTTGGTGTTTCGTGACACCAATCAGCATTTGGATCATTTTTACTAGGCCTACTACACAGTATGTGAGCGTGGTTGAGCCTCTGAGTACTGTAAACAAATCATTGGATGGTCAGGGCTGAGGGCAGCACATTGAGCCACGCACTCTTTGCAATTGAGTGGAAGTATCTGGGAAGCGAAGGATCTGTTGGCTTTGACATGGTGGCTCGACTCCAGACCGAACACCGATATCAGCAATTATCTAGTAAATAATCGCAAAGAAGAATATCGCCAGTGACATTTATCTCGGGAAGGCGGTGTTCATTGGACAAGGAAAACCGCGTACAGTATCGCGTTACTAGTACTAACCTTAGGGCCTGGGCTACCGACCTTGGAAGTACACAAACATAAGTAAACACACTCCCCCGCGCTCCGACACCTACACCTAAACAAGCCTCCCAACACGCCTATGACATGATCTCCTACAAACATCACTCCCATATCCCTAGTTCGCCGTGTCCCCAAAGCCATGAACCCAGATCGACCTTCACCAGAATGCGACGACCAGGATAATGACCACTCAAACTGCCTAGAGTGCTGTTGTGGTCGCCCAAAATGCCCCTATCTTCTCCACTCGGCCAGGCTTCTGGACCAGGTCCAGAGTGACGCGCAGAAAGCGGGAGAACTGGGCCAGGTATGTGGACAAGCGTGAACTGGCATACTGCCTAGAGCGGAATGCCAACGTGCATCGAGACACTTGACAGCGAATGTCGGAAATGAGCTTCTACTGATTTTTTACCATCCTTGCAGGCTCTCCTATGTCGCCATAAATCCTACGTCGCAGACGCTGAAATCGATCGGAAAAGGATGTCGGAAACGCTCGATATTCTCGAGCAGGAGAAGCGCAGGGCGGAGGAAAGAAATGCCTACACCATTGAAGAGAACCAGAGACTGCTGGATCAGCTCGAAAGTCTGAATGCTGCTCTTGTCGAGTCTGACTCGAGGGTGCTGTCCTTGACTGAATGCTTACGCTCTGCAGAGGCCCAGATTGAGCGCTTGACGGGTCTGGCTGCGCGGACGGATTTGCTGAATGCCGAGCTGGCACGATTCGAGGATGAGCAGGAGACACTACAAAAGACGTTGGATATCACAAAGGACGATGAACGAACAGCAACACTGAGGCTTCAGCGTGCCGAGAGGACGATCGCGAGCTTGCAAGCCCAAATGGACAGCATTGAGCGAGACGCTCGAGAAGAGAGAGAAAGGCATATCGATGTTGTTGGACGCATGGAGCGAAGACGAGCAGTTGAGCTAGAGTTGTCGACCGCTGCCGGAAGACTGAAAGGAGCTGCTGCGTCGAAAACATTGCCGAATGACAAGAATGGGAGCAGCGTAGTCTCACATTTTGTCAAGGATATCTTGCAGGACAACGCGAATCTGCAGCTCGGCATTGTCGAACTTAAAGAGCTACTGGATCGATCTAATGACGAGGTTGAGAAGCTCCGCCAGATGATGGTGCAGCAAGGCGTTGAGGAGTCACCATCAACACCGGCACCAACTGCTCAAAGCCTAGGAACGGAATTGGGAGCAAAAGAGCTGCATATCCACCATCATTATCATGCCCCTTCGATGATTGAGCAGCCAAAGTCAGCACGGAAGGAGATCGCACGGAGGCCGCGGAAGAAGCGTGCACCTCCCTCTGATACTCGTACGCCGAGGTCCTCCCTGTCTATGGGACATTCAAACCATCCTAGCACATCGTCAGCTATCCTGTCGCAAACAACGGTCACCATTCCAAACCAACGGGCGTCCATCAAACGATGGTCTATGCAATCCAGTCAGACAGCGATTTCATCTGTCCCAAGCTCTCCATATGACGAGTCCATCTTCGACCGAGTCTTCAGCGACAACACTACTGATCTATCACGACCCACGAGTCCGGAAAGTAACGGCGCTCTCTCTCCGCTAGCATCAGGACCCCTTGAGCCGCCTCACGATTTTATTCCTCGATTTTCACTAGATGACGGGATGAGAACGTCATCGGAAGGTGGGATCCCATTTTCTCAGCAATTCATTGCTGCCTCAAGAAGCAAAGCAAAATCGAAACGCGAATCGGCTGACGGGGAGATCAATCCCTGGTCTACAGGCTATCACTCTATCATCTTCGAAGAGGAAAATGAGGAAATGCAGCAGACAGAGTCGCAGAGTGAATCTAAAGAATCCAGTCCTATTACCGTCTTTAGATCCGGTGTTACCCGGGCTGACTCTTATGAAAGTCTCATATCTATCTCGGGCATGGATATACACACTTTGCAATTACGGCCCTCACAACTGCTTGCCAGCGGTGGCCGGCGTGTCTTACTATCAGGAGGCTCGCAGGCCGCCTTAACAGGCACAAATGCTGTTGCCATTACCACCTCCTCACGGCTGTCCAAGAACAACAGTCTTTCGTATCTCTCCAGCATCGCCGGCTCGCAGCGAAAATCTGCAGGGATTCAGAAGAAGAACAGCATCGGCAATCTTGGATCCAAAGTCGGCTGGGTCTTCGGGCGCTGGGGTTACGCTGCCTCTAAAATGCCTCCGCTTGCTTCTACTGCAGAGCAAGTTGAGCCATCAGAGGAAAGCAGCGTTACTAGTCGATCTAAATCCGGAGCAACTCGATATAGCGAATGCGCCAATACTTCTCAGGCAGCTACCCCATCTCTCCATTCGATGAATTCGGCGAAGAGTGCGCCGATGAGCGTCAAGCGACGACCTCCGGGAATCAATCAGTCGGGCCCCATTTTTGGACTTGGGCCCGAGGTGCCGCTGCCTAGAGAACCGATCATCAACTCCCTTGATGTTGATGCTCTGAAGGAAAGCTTGGGTGGCGAATAGTCTTTCGATGACAGAGTCAGGTACACTCGTTGAGTAGGTTTTTTTCGCCATTGTATTTGGCTGTGGAGAGGCTCACTCGTCCACGTCCATGTGTATTTTGGATAGCAGCATTGGTTTTTGATTTCGGATGATACCCCTTACTTGCGCTTTTGAAAAAAAGAAAAAGACGCAATATCCTATATATCACTAGAATATACAATTCAACGGGCTCATTATGTCTGCTTCAACTTTGGACTCAATCCAGACATGAGCGAGTGTTGAAACAAATGGGCACCACGGGGCAGCGGCTCACCACAGAAACGCCTCACGACAGATTTTTATAAGGTAGCCACAGGGGATCAACGAATTGACTGCCCTTCGAAGCCAGCAAACAGTTCATATTACTTCAAACATCAGTAATAACTAGCCAACAGACCCCAAATCTCGTTGTCAATCCAATCATGGCAGTACTGTACAGAAGCAGCGGATACCGTGCCGTTATTTCTAGATGAATGTAGCAGTAATTTTTGTTAACCGAGCCTAAGCATGGTTTTGGAAAGACTAGACCTCGTAAACGTTTGCTTGGGCTAGTAACATGCATCTTTGATATTCTTGGTCACCCCGAAAGACAGCCAGATCAACAAATGAAGCGAAGTAGCTGCAGTTGTAGAATGGCGGCGCAAGCACAGGACTCTTGTTCTACACCTACCCCAGGCCCGAGGTCGTACAATCGGTCATTGCCTAGAAATGTCAGTTGGACTTGACGCTTCCCAAACCTAAGTTGAAAGTAACACAATCACCGGTACTATCATGTTTAGATTGCTGGTAACTTCTTAATATCAATGCTCAGTACAAGACCGCGATTGAAGCCATTACTTCCACAGGGCGGGAAATGAACGCCTCGTTTGAGATTCATGGGCTGGATCGATTGACATGAATACCTTTGCTATATTGGAAATTCGGTAATAGGTAGCTGACACGTCCTTGACACCTTACACAACTTTAGCATAATAATATAATGTCGATGAAAGCTCAGCACACGCCTGTTTGTCCTCCAGCCTTCCGCAAAATTTACAATCTTACCTCATACTGCCTCTCACGATGCCCAAACACTGACCCAGCCATGCCGTACTCAAATTGCCCAATGCTACGCCTCGAGTTCACGCCCTCATGAAGCACCAAGCAGATGCTCGATGGCCCCCTGCACACTGCCTCCACTCCGCCTCAACGCCGCAATATTCCTATCAAACTCGAAGAATCCCATGTCGTTAAGCTGCCTCAACTGACTCTCATAGCGCTCCTCAGGCGGTCTGGTATCTGCCGGTTCTTGCGTCTCCGGTGGCATCATGGAACCCATCAAGGCCGGATTAAAAAGTTGTGAGAATGGGTTGGCTCCCGTACCTGCTGCTCCGGCGCCTAGCGCAGCGCCTCCATCTCCACCCATCATTTGCATGACGTTCCGCATCATTTCTGGGTTCTGCATCATGTTTCTGGTCATTTCTGCAAAGGGGTTTGCTGCACCTGGTCCTCCTTGTGCTGCTCCGCCAAACAAGCTCGAAAATGGGTCCGCTCCTGGGTTCGTCGAAGGTGTACCTTGTCCTGTCGATGCCGCAGCTGGGGGCGTAGCTCCAGGTGTAGTTCCGGCAGCGCCCAGCAACGCTGTTAGAGGGTTGGCTCCACCAGCACCTCCCATATTTCCAAGTAGCGATGCAAATGGATTTGCTGCGGCGTTGGCTCCTGTTCCTGCTCCTGCTCCTGCTCCTGCTCCTGCTCCTGCTCCTGCTCCTGCTCCTGCTCCTGCTCCTGCTCCTGCCGGCATTTGATCCGTCAGACCTGGAGCTGGGAAGTCGCTGTTAGCCCCTGTATCACCGCCCATTTGTTCCTGCATCTGCAACTGCATGCGTAGCATGTCAGGACTGAACAGCATACGCCGCATTTCTGGATTTCGGATCATGCGCTGGAGTTGAGGATTATCGCGCATCATTGGGTGCTGTTCCAAGATCCGGATCATGTCTGGGTTGTTGAGGGCTTCATTCATCGTGGAAGCGAAATTAGGGTCCTCGAGCATACGGAGCATCTCGCCAGGCGGTGGTGGTGCGCCCATCTGCGGTAGTTTAGCCATGGTTCTAATTCGAGCACGTTATCAACTTACTCCTCCATCGGCGCCAAACATATTAGCACTAGGCAGTCCATGGAAGCCAGCATATCGAGCTCCAGTGAGTCCTGCAAGAGGATTGTTTGCTGTTCCCGTGGCCATTGGTGGCAAGGCTGGAACGGCAGGCGTAGCAGCACTGGTCGTGGAGCTGGCTGGGTTTTGTCGAGCATTGCTAGCAGCGCCTTTAACCATGTGTATTGTATTGCCATCTTTGACGCTGTGTGTGGAAAGAGTGTCTTCGTTCTTCAGTACGCGGCCAGAGTAGATCAAGCGTATGCGCTCGACGGGCACGTCTGCGTAGTCTGAGCCAGCGAGCTTGCTCTTGACATCGCCGATAGTTGTGGATGCCGGCAGTGTCAGTACGAATTTCTGGTCGCTGGAGGCCTTGACGTTGAAGGTAAGTTGTGTCTCGACTGGGTCGCTATCTGGGGCGGTGGGTGTTGCATCAGCCATGTTTGGTAGTGTATAGGTCGTGGTGCAGAATTATGACTTGGGGTTGATGACAGGCTCCACCGTACACTGTCAAGAGAAGCTGAATATGAAAGTCTTTGGGGGGGCAGTAGGTGTTTGGTGTTTGGAGCTTGGAGTGTTTTCTTTATGCACTGCAAGTCATCAATGTCTCGCAGAGGACTTGTCATATGTCATCGGTCTTCGGCACAGGATTTAAACCATCACACAACTGCAGGTGTCCCTCTTGACTTCAACGTCTGCCTATGGGTACGGAGGTAGATGCTTTCCACTACAGCGAGAAAGTCCGAGTGTACATGTCCTTCACCCGGCAGTATCGAATAATTGGATACTTAGGTACTCAGCCAAGTTTAATATCTCTCCCCCGCTATTGCAACCTTGAAGTGCTGTCTGTGAAGGACATCCGTGTGTACTGTACGCTCGCCCGGACCGTAAGGTAGCAACTGAAGTCGAATACAGAGGCTCCTCCTGTGACATCAATCTCCTCAATGCCGTGTTCTCTATATAGAGCGTACTGTAGCGGTATTTTCCGATTCCGGCACGGGCGTGGGATGGCTTTGCGCCTGTGGCTCCGACCCTCTCGAGCTTCAAGTTCCTACAACTTTTATCCTCCCACCCACCAACAACTGATGTCCATCCCAGTACAGTCAATCGCATCATTCAATATGTCTTTTGCACGCCAGGCTTTCGCACAAACCCAACGGAGATGCTTCTCCGCCTCCGTTCGTCAGGTGAGTAAGATAGACACGCCTCTTGTCGATATCGCCTTCAGCTAGCTCAATGGAGGCTTAAAAAGCTTCGTTCTCTAGCATCGGATGCTACAGAACAGCATTCCTTCATTTGAAGAATCGGTTATTGAATTTTCAACGGGAATATACTACCACCAACTTTACTATCGATCAGCGAGCCGAGCTATGGAGGAACTTTTCATGGCGCATCTAAGCTAACAAAATCACGTAGAACTCCAAGGTCACCGTCTTGGGTGCCGCTGGTGGAATTGGACAGCCCCTCTCCCTTCTGCTCAAGCTTAACCCCCGCGTCACCGAACTCGCCCTATACGATATCCGCATGGCACCAGGTGTCGCCGCCGACGTTGGACATATCAACACCAAGAGCAAGGTAGGACGAGTCGATCCTGTAACAATGGCACACAATTGACCCCAGAGCAGGTCACCGGATATGACCCAACACCATCTGGATTAAAGGAATGCTTAAAGGGATCTGAGATCGTTCTCATCCCAGCTGGTGTTCCCCGCAAGCCAGGCATGACCCGCGACGGTAGGTAATCCAGAGTGAGATTCGATGCGCATGTATCTAATGGGATACAGATCTGTTCAACACCAATGCCTCCATCGTTCGTGACCTCGCCAAGGCTGCTGCAGAGCATTCCCCAGATGCCAACATCCTCATCATTTCCAACCCAGTGAACTCGACCGTCCCAATCACCGCCGAGGTCTTCAAGTCCAAGGGTGTCTACAACCCAAAGCGTCTCTTCGGTGTCACCACCCTTGACGTTGTCCGCGCTTCCCGATTCATCTCAGAGGTCAAGAAGACTGACCCAGCCAATGAGAACATCACAGTCGTTGGTGGTCACTCTGGCGCAACTATCGTTCCACTGCTTTCCCAGTCTGGATACGAGCTCAAGGGTGAGCAGCTTGACACATACGTCCACCGTGTTCAATTTGGTGGTGACGAGGTTGTCCAGGCCAAAGATGGTGCTGGATCAGCAACCCTCTCCATGGCCATGGCCGGTGCCCGGTTCGCCGAGAGTTTGCTCAAGGCTGCACAGGGACAGAAGGGTGTTATTGAGCCGACCTTTGTTGACTCCCCGTTGTACAAGGATCAGGGATGCGACTTCTTCGCCTCCAACGTGGAGTTAGGGCCAAACGGTGTTGAGAAGATCCACCCAGTTGGCAAGATCACCGAGTTCGAGCAGAAGTTGCTCGATGCTTGCGTAAAGGACTTGGCTGGCAACATCAAGAAGGGATCCGAATGGGTCAAAGCCAACCCCGGGGAGAAATAGAGAGCTGTACGTGCGACGATAGCGTGGTTAAAACTAGGTGGTACGAGTTGTGGAAGGCAAATTGTCGGTGCTGGGGATCCTGGATGCTTTTGAGTTCCTTACTCTAGACTTCGATTGTCCTTACACCCTGGAGCGTTGGACGTCTCCCGAATGAAAAAAAAATGACTACAAAACGATTTTCTGGAGAATTTCAATGTCAAAGGACTTACAACTAAGCGAGGACAGTGAAGACGAGATGGTTGAATACCAAGGTTACCTTTTATGCATTGATGATACATATGGTAGCCTTGAAGTATTGCGATTACAATTGTTTCAGTATTTCTGTATCCCACGCCTCTAGAAGTCATAGCGACTCTTGTTGTACGTATCTTTTTTGAAGTTGGCCAACTTGACTTCGATAACGATAACAACAAAGTCTTTTCAAAGCTTAGTCCCCCCATGTAAAACTCGAATTGGCATAGGATAATACAGATTGTCAAATGACGTGGGAGACACAACGTATCCAATCTCACAACATCACATTTAGAAGAATGTATGCCAAACTTGTTCTTTCAGACCTTGGAAAGCTAATGCTACACCATATTCAAGCTGCTGCCAAACATAAAAACGTCTTCCACGGTGTAGCAGCAACACCAAGAGCTTCCAAACCCATCTATCGCGGCATGGATAGTCGTACCTTCCTCAAGTACACATGATACATTGTCCAAAGCAGCTGCCGATCTTTTGCACTGGCCGTGCGATCTTCGCTCTATGCGCCCACGAAAAGCCTGGGTTTAGCCAGGCATCACTCGGATGATCTAGGCATCCTTCTTTGGCTCAACAACAGAGGTTGCGAGCTTGTGGTCACTGAGACGGTTGTATTCCTGTTGGAAACCGTCGCCCTGCTTCTTGAGGATCTCAATGTCACGCTCCTTCTCGGCGAGCTTCTTCTTGAGATTTCCAATCTCGTTGAACTTGCCAGCTTGGGCCAACTTCTCGGAGTCCTTGCCACCGGCAGACTTATCACCGGACAGACGCTTGACTTCATCTTCGAGACGGAGAGTGTCGAGGATCATGACGTAGGTTCGATTGAGGATGAGGGAGAGGAATAGAGTGAAGCCGCAAAGGTACATGTTACGCTGGGCGTAGAATTTGCGGGCTTGGTAGTCGGATCGAGCAGCGCCTCCCATGACCTCGGCGCTGGGGACTGTCAGTAAATAGTTCGTTCGAGTTTCGAGGTTGTTTGCCTACTTCTGGTTCTTGGAAGCCGACGAAGCCTCGAGCTGAACTCGGTAGACGCGATTCACGCTGTCCACGAAAAGTATGAGAATGAAGATGAAAGTAATCTGGTTCACAGTCAGCTTAAGCAGCGGAAGCCATCGAATGACGAAGGTGTACCTTTAAACCATATTGCAGCTTCGCGACCAGTGGGCTCTCCGATACGAAGGTGAAGAGTTTGCGCTTGACGGTGAAAGGCATTGGCATAACCAAGCCCATGAAGATGACCATTTCAGCCACCAGAAGGAGGAAGACCTGTGCATCTCAGTCAGTCAAGCTTCTCAATGAATGGCATGGTGCTAACGCACAAGACTGTAGTAGAGCGTCATGTTTGTGGTTGTTTGGCGGTTTCAGCTAGGTGGTGAGAGTGTAGACAAGAGAGATGGAGATTGATGAGAGAATCGAGGTCAGTGAGAAGAAGCTGAGACGGGAATTTATAGCTTGTGGCCAGGTGTTGACGTTTTGGTGAGGCACCTGGAAGCAAAGCAAGACCTGGGCTGGCTGCTGTGGCTGAGCTGGGGGTGGACTCTGGGATTCGAGACCCCAACCGACGTCACTCAAGCAGCACTGGTATCTATTTGGACGCCAGGCCGCAAACAGCCAAGTCTCAAGACAAATTTTCAAACTTACACAGGCACACCAACAACCAATCTTCGCCTGGACCGTGAGGCTCAGAGCGGTGTATAAGAAGAGTCTGGAGGCCGGGTAATACTCCAAAAGAATAGAGGGCCAATTGCTTCCCGCTTTAATTCCCACTCTGTGCCCCCCTCTCCAACACTGTCATCAAATTTCTTCGACCCCATCAGTTATATTGCACTTCACTCCTCGTTTCTTTGTTTTGGACTGCACTTGGTTGGCCAGCTTGGAGCTCTACCCTATCGCAGACTGCAAACATGGACGCGGAATCGACACCGCCAATCTCTGCTCCAAACAACAACGCCGACTTCGAAGACATCAACGATCGACCTGCCAAGCGTGTGAAAATGGAAGAGTGCATTGAGACCAACGGAGCTCATCAAGATTTATCAAGAGAGAAGCCAAAGCACGTTGATGGCCGTGATATCAAAAAGGGCACAGCTCCAATCAAAGCAGAGTAAGTCAGTCCTCAGTCACTATCAAATACCCGTCCGTTGGTGGGAGAGTCTCCTTTTTATTACCCCTGATGGCATCGGTTTTGATACCATACACATGAGCATTCAACTATCATCTACTGGGGGACAAACTCGACTGGAGTCAATTTAAATGGGATCTGACCTCGCGTCGCGTCAATCCAAACCAGGCCAGCGAGATCTTTTCGTGTTCCAGGCAACTCGAGACTCTCTTGCACGGGAGTGAAGAATACTGAAACGTGGTAAAGGCTCACAACCAACCAGGTACATCATTGAACGTTCTACCGCACCATCAACAGTGCGAGACGACGATGCAGCCGAGGAAGGTACTTTCCTCACCAGTGGTTCCAAGCCTCAAGATGACCGGGACCGCGGTAAAGAAGAGGGTGGCAAGAAATGGAAGAAGCAAAAGGGAGGCAAGAAGGAGGGTGGACAGAATAAGAATCGAGAATATGGATCCTGGAATGACGCTCTCAAGTTGTGCAACACCCGAGCTTTGAGCTCCGAATTCTCTCCAAATGAATGTAAATTTGGATCCAAGTGCAAAATGGAGCACGACCTTCGAAAATACATGACGGACGGCAGGAGAAAAGATCTGGATTCGTTTGGCGGTATGTGTCCTAATTTCGAAGATCAAGGTTACTGTCCACTGGGATGGAAATGCCGATTCGTTAAATCCCATTCCGTTGAGCGAGACACACAGGATGGCAAGAAAGAATTAGTTCTTTCTGAGGATGGCGAGAAAATGAAGAAAGCAGGCCTTACCCAGGAGAATAAGAAGGACGAGACCGGAATATACAACGTCATCACCACTGGAGACAGAATCGATCTTGAGAGAAGACGGGTTAAGACGCCATCCGCAGACAAGTACACAGAATGGTTAAGCGGAACTTGGAGTGCACAAGCCACCGAGAAGAACAACCGCCGACAGGCGGGTGACAAAGGGGATGATGAAGAGATGGACGAGCGAGAAGATAGCCGCGCGACCTTCACACAACCCCCATTGCGTCCGTCGGAGAAACGCCGATTGTACTATGGACCAGACACTCCCGTTCTTGCTCCGCTCACTACGCAAGGAAATCTACCTTTCCGTCGATTGTGCGTGGAACTCGGAGCCCAAATCACCTGGTCAGAAATGGCCATGTCAATGCCCCTCATCCAGGGTGGCAGAGGTGAATGGTCTCTTATGAAAGCGCATGAATCTGAAGTTTCACCACCAACGATTCAAGGGACTCTGATCATCCAAGGATACGACCATCCCAAAGATCTCAAGTTTGGAGCACAGATTTCCGCTAACAAGCCGTGGTTGGCTTTCAAAGCAACCGAGATTCTCGAGAAATTCTGTCCGCGACTTCGTGCTATAGACTTAAACTGTGGATGCCCAATTGATATGATCTATAAGAGCGGCGCAGGCTCGGCTCTGTTGGATGCACCAAGCAAACTCGAAAAAATCCTCAGAGGCATGAACACGCTGTCCGGCGAGATTCCAATCACAGCCAAAATCCGCATGGGCATCAAAGACAACCATCCTAATGCGGACTCCATCGCCAGACGCCTTGTTCTTGGCGGTCGTGACGCCATCGACGCAGGTTTGGGGCCATGCGGTATTGCAGCTCTTACCCTTCACGGTAGAAGTAGACAACAGCGCTATACACGTGAGGCCGATTGGAAATACATCGCCGAAATCTCAACGCTCATCAAAGAGTTGAAGAACAAGCAGTCGGAAGCAGAAGATACCATCCGCGCCGCTGATCCTCGTGATCTTCCCAACGGAGGAAAAGTCTACTTCATAGGAAATGGGGACTGTTACTCCCACATCGACTACAACACGCATATAGAAAAGGCTGGCGTCGACAGCATCATGGTTGCCCGTGGTGCACTCGTTAAACCCTGGCTCTTCGAAGAAATAGCTTCGAACCAATATCTCGACAAGAGTGCTACGGAGCGTCTCGCCTACATTGAGAAATTCTGCAAGTATGGTATGCAGACTTGGGGTAGTGACGAGATGGGCATCGGGACTACAAGACGGTTCTTGCTTGAGTGGTTGAGCTTTACGTGTCGTTATGTTCCCATCGGTATTTTGGAGCGATTGCCACCGAAATTGAATGAGAGGCCGCCTCCTTACAAGGGAAGGAATGAGCTGGAAACTTTGCTTGCTAGTTCTGACTTTAGAGACTGGATCAAGATCAGGTATGTTCTCTTCTCCTTCGTTTAAGCTTGGCTGCGACAGTGAGCTAACATGTTGAACAGTGAGATGTTCCTCGGACCAGCCCACAAGGATTTCAGATTTGTTCCAAAGCACAAGTCGAACGCACATGAGATGGAGGCGGAGGGTTGAGTGTCTCCACCGAGGCGAGGAGGTTGGGCAGCTCGCAGGAAGGGTAGCGACAGCACGAAATTGGACGAACATTGAAAATCCTACGGAGGTCCGATTTTACGACGATCTGTGATCGTTCACTCCCCGCGTCTTGACATCCCAACATGGAGAAGCTAACGCTGCGGAGCATGACTGTTGCATTTTCAAGGATTGTCTCCTGGTATGGGGGTGGAACTGAGTGTTTAAGGCTTCTACCGAGCCACCATTTTTGGACGAAGAGGTTTCCTCATTGCAAGGCTAGCAAGCTTCAAGCCCGAAGAACGAACTGGGTCAAAAGATTGGGCTGTAGGAGGAGAGAGAAGGGAACAGTGCATATACATATATATGCATATTCGATGACCTCCATGGCCAGAATAGAAAAGTGAGCTTTAGGCACGCCAGCGGCATTAACCATTCACGAGATCAATCCCTGAGAAAACATATCAATGCGATTCACCATGTCTGAAGCCTCTGACCGCGATATTCTCCTGGGAGTATCTGAGAGACCAATTGAACAACTCAGCTTACGTCGCCACTACCACATGTGGTAATACACAAGCTCTGGATGCTACTTTGTATTACAGAAGAGGGGTTTCGGGTGTAGGTACCTGAAAGACGGAGGACGATTGAAATCAACAACAGGATCTGGAAGTGTGCCTCGTTGTGGAGGCGGTTGGCGTCGGCGACCATGGCAAAGGTTGCAGTCTCGTCTGGTGCCGGTACGTTGACCGAAATGATGGAGTTGTAAGGAATGAAGTCCTCCAATAATGGCAGGCGCCGAGGTCGCTCTACTTTGCGAACAACTAACTGGGATGCCGCAAAAGCATGCAAGCCCCCGTGACCTCAGACCATAGGGCCGATAGAGAATCTTGTATTTACTAGTACTCGGTAAGTATGAAGACAACGGGTCCTCAATTGGTGACTCGATCCGGCGCGCAAGCTGTATTGGATGTGATCCGACTCTGGATCCGTTGGGGGCCGCCGGAGAGTGGAAGGTGTCGCCGAGCAGCAAGTCAGTACTAGTAGTAGCAATTACCAGTATTACTAGTAGGCTTCGTCGTCGCTCGTTTGGAAGAAGAGTATCGAGTTGAATTGCAGGTGGAAGGATTACGGAGAAAGTGGAAGGAAGGAGGGGGAGTTGATAAGACAGGCTGAGTGGAAGTTGGAGGTGAAGGATCCGATCACGATCACGATCACGATCACGATCAAGACAGGCTTGCCACGTGAGGGACCACGATAGCACGCAAGCAGGTTCAGTTCCAGTTCAATATATCCAATGGATGGTCCGGGTGCAGGTGGATCCATACGTGTTCTCGTTCTAATAATCCTGGAAAGTACTAGGGCACTGTGGGAAAATACACGGTACTCACTGTGGCACCTCCACCTGCACCTGCAATAACAATGGCAGAAGCCGTGACTAGTCCCAAGGCGGGCGAATCTCCAAATTGCAACATATTATCTCGCTACCAAAGATGCCTCCAGTCTTCACAGGCTAGGTACTTCCAGTACTACTAGTCACTCACAGTAGTCACCGCCCACTGGTGGACCTGGCACAGTACACAGTCCACGTCCACGTCCACGGCAACACTGTGCTTCAGCAAGGCGCACTCGGCATGGTATAGTTCCCGAGGGATCGGCTTTTATCGAGATTGAAGTAGTCCGGGTTGGCTTCGATATCATGGCCGGCTACGAGGCTGTCTAGCATCTGGCAGACATGTTAGGCTGTCTAGCATCTGGCAGACATCTTATATTATCATTATCATTATATTATTTACCATTATTATCATTACCATCATTATTATTGTGACTATTATTATGACCATTATTACGATTCGAGATGACATGGTTTCGATAGCTTAAGCTTCGGGATCCCATGTTGAGTATAGGTACCTGCTGGAGTCTCGTGCGGCTCCGTCGTCAGCCTGGCACTGGTAGATAGCCACACCCACGTCGACAGCCTTCTCCCTTCCCTCGATAAATTAGTATCCGTAGGTAGATGCAGCGCAGCCAGCACCCAGCAGTGGAGCGTGCGCGAACCTAGCTGCCCACAGTAGAACCACCTCACCTGCACCTCTCTGCCTGCCTGGAAACCCTGCACTCCCATGGGCCGTTGCCCGTCGGGTACCATACCATACACTGCAAGTCGGCGTGCGGATTATTAGCCTGGCTTTCAGATGGGCTCCATGGTGCATAAGGTATAACAAGGTTATGAAGTACCCTCGGGTTGGCCTATCTACCTCTACCTACTACTTTTACATCCACTGCAACTGATCCAAGTGCTGCACTTGCACTCCTCATCCTCTCTTCGGCCTCCACCCCATACCCCATCGCTGCCACTGCCAGCGCCTCGCAACCGTTCGTTCGTTCGCCTGAGGTCCACCCCGTTACATAACATCCGCTGGATAAGGTTGGCCTTCACCGCTCCATCGTCGACACCCCTCTCTCGACCGAGCTTCTCCCTAAGGTAGCCACTCGACCAAAAGCATCCCAACTCCCAAGCCATCTCCCGACATTCACTCTGCCAACTTTCATGCCCGATTCCTCTCAGACCCCTCCGTCGCTTTGCAACTCTCCCTCCGTGAGCGGCAGCCGACGAGGATCAACCCCAAGCACACCCCTCACCACCCCGACTGTAGACTCGGAGCCGTGGCCACCAACAACAGCTGCCCCACCCAAAAAGGACAAGCATCTCTACTTTTCGTGGCGCCGCAAAGAAGGCGCAGACAAACGCTGTAGCAACCCACTTCTAGGATCAGACTGGCACTTCGCGCAACACTCAGAGGAAGCGCCTTTTGAAGCCTGCCGAGATCGACACCCGGGCGACATCACTTTCCCTTTATTTCCAGAGTCGCCTTCGCGATCAACCGTCTTTCCCATGGCTTCAGCAGCGCCCATCGACATATCGCTACCCCCGCGACTGAGCTCAAACTCCCAATCACCCCGCAATCAAACCTCAAATCTCACATTCGCCTTACAAGAAGCGCAGGCAACTGGCCAGCCGGCGCCCGATTCTTATACCAGGCAACCTCTTGCCGCTCCAGACGCCGGACGGTTGGGCGTGAATGCAGGTGGCAGACAAGGCTCCATGAGCAACATTTTCGGGTCGTCCTACTACAATGGAACGGGGGCCAAACCAATATCGGTCAAGGACCGCAATCGAAGGGAGAGCAATACCGCCGGAAGTTTTATGAACGGTATGAGCTGGGGAAACAACTCGGTCGGAAGCTGGATTCAGCATGAGTGAGTGCATCTGTGAATTCCTTATGCGGCCCGAAGCCCGGCATGGCATGATGCATTTGGCTGACTCTTTGTAGCATAATGATGGCAGGGACTTCGCCGGCGCCCTACGGCAGATCTCCGTCGCTACACTCGTCTTCATATCTCCCCAAAGCAGAAGCCAATTTTCTCAAGGACTACAAGTGCTGTGGACTTACGCTAGACTCTCTACACGAACTGCTGCAACATTTTGAAGAAAACCATGCCCAACCCTCACATCAGATCGCCCATCGCGCTTCAGTATCGAGTCAAACGGGTCCCAGTGGTGGGAGACGACCCTCGACAGGTATGAGCGCGGTGGAAACCACTCGTGGCTTCCCCGGATTCGACCAACAGCGTACACAACAGCCCGTCAGGCCAGTCAACCCACAAACATCCAACCAGCAAGGCAAAGATGGCTTCAGTCGAACTCAATTGTCGACAGTACAGGACGTCGACACCATGGATGACCTGGAAATGGAAATGGATGAATCCACCGATCTTTTTGCTCCTCAGCAACATCATCCGCAAACCAGCCAACCGAATTCAGGATTCAGTTTGAATCCCACGAGTAGCGGAAACGTTCCGGCACAGCAAGCTTTCAGGACATCGGCCCCGACCACTCCATCAACAGGACAGCCTTTCGCTCAGTTCGGCAACCCGACAGTGTCTTCAGTCAACACTCCAGCGCTTAACACAAACGACATGCAACAAGCTCAGGGGCTCATGTCACCGAATCACTCGATACCTGGTACTCCGGGCGATTTAGACGCGAACTTCGCAGCGGATTTCCTGGGAGCTACCGGCAATTTCGGTGCTCTCCCTAATGACTATCCACTGATGGATTTCGGTCAACCTGGAATTGGATTCGGCCTTGAGAACAACCTCGACCACATGACAATAGACGATCCGGCAAAGCGGCTTTACAGTAAGCAAGGAGGCATGAATAGCAACCAGTTCCAATTTGGTAACAAGAGCGGGCCCATGTCTATGGATGGGGAAATGGCGAAAAGGCTTCGGGAGCAGCAATTGATTGGGAATCTCGGAGGCCCGATACCGGGATTTCCAGAACCAGAGCAAAAGCCGTTCAAATGCCCTGTAATTGGTTGCGAGAAATCGTACAAAAACCAAAATGGTCTCAAATATCACAAACAGGTAATGTTCACTTTCTGCAATGCGAGACGTACTCATTCTGACTTTCTCCAGCACGGTCATCAAAATCAACAGCTCCAGGAAAACGCAGACGGAACGTATTCCATAGTCGACCCCACAACATCAATCCCGTATCCCGGAACTATTGGCATGGAAAAAGAAAAGCCGTACCGATGCGAGGTGTGTGGCAAACGATACAAGAATCTCAATGGTCTCAAATACCATCGACAACACTCACCGCAGTGCAATCCCGAAAACATGGCACAGAAACTAAATCCGCTAGCTGGATTGACCAACAACCTCCATGGACTGAACCCTAATGCAAACGTTGCTGGCGCAGGGCTCGCAGGCCTGCCTGAAAACATGTTTTGACGATAAGCAAAAGTCCAAGTGCGTTTCTCCATCGCGATACCCCAGAGGTCAGAAGTACCTTATTTTCCGCCTCTTCTTCGTTCCCATCACCAAAAAGTTCTCTTCGTGTTTAATACCTTACATCTGCGCGTAACCGTTATCTTTGCTTTTTGGTGGCCATCGCTTCGATGTGCAGGCGTAACTGTATAGACTGAGTTCTGAGTGCTGTGTTTGTTTGGATGTTCCTAGCCATCGTCTAGCACAGATATTGGTTTGTTGGATAGGATTGTGGACGTCTAGTTACAGTGTTTCTGAAACGGTACTGGGAGGGGCGGTTTTTTGCGTGCCCTTCGAGTGACGTCTAGTGCTATTTGTAGGTTGCTGAGATGCTGGGGGCCTCGGCTATTGCTTGCGGGAGTATGGGCATTTCTCACGACGATAGACTGGTGATGCGTAAAACTTGGTTGGCTCTGTGCATAGAGACGCGCTTGTTCGGGTCTGATGGGGTACGTTTGATAGACGGTGCCCCCCATTCATCATGTAGAAGGTAGCAGAATCCAAATAGTTGCTGTGACCAAAGTTGGCATGGTTGAATTGCGATGATCCAGGATGGTGTTCGTGCATGGATCGGTTTCCCGGGAGGCGCAGGGATGGCATTTCCAGGAGATTTCGCTTTCTCACAACAACACGACAGACACCACGGACACCTACGTCCGATCCTACCATCCCCACCCACTTCTACCTCACACTCACCCCGGCCTCAAGCTACTGAAGATCCAGCACGACTACGACTCTCGGTGATTCAGGACTAACCCAAGCCAAGCACAATGCAATGTCACGGATCTTGTGCCTGCGGTCGCAATGTTTACGTGATCGAGATCCCAAACGCTTCCAGTCAGCTTGCTCAGGTATACTTGGACAATAGCAGCAGTAATCGTAAGTGACTCTTCATCTGCCTCCACCACACACCCTACAATTGCTGCCCTAACCTGACGAAACCGCGAACTTATTACTGACAGATGACAACCGTAGGCCGCCACCTAGCTTCACCAATCACTGCATGGATCCGAGTGCCTCTCTCTTGGTTTCACAGCAGCACCTACGCCTTCTTCTCAGACGAAACTCATCGAAATATACGCCGCACGTTTGTCTCTCCCTTAGATGAAAGCACACGACGCCAGTTCTGTGGATATTGCGGAACACAGATCTCACAGTGGCAGGAGAATGGACAAGGAGATGAAGACTTCATCCACGTCACACTCGGCTCTCTCATAGATGAAGATCTGGAACGATTGCAGCAACATGGCATGCTAGAATTTGAGGGCGACAGTGAGGAAGAGGACGAGAAGTCCACTGCACAGGCTATGCACGTGGAGAAACGTAGGCCTGTGCAGGGTTCTTTGCACAGAGGTGCGCCTTGGTTCGAAGAGATGGTCTCGAACACACCACTTGGCAGGATGAAGAGACAGAAAGGTGGACACATGACAACAAGCATTGACGGCACGGTAGAGCAGGTTGAATGGGAGATCATCGAATGGAACGAAGACGACGACGAGGACGCTCGGACACCACCAAAGCGAAAGATTGGTGAGGTCGAAGAAGCGGATATGGAGATGCGGGCTTGAAGCTACCTGTCAGGCTGACGCAAGACTCAAGACTCCGATGTGAAATGAGGAAGACGACAGGGACGGCATAACTTTGATACGATTACTAGAGTACGAGTAGGCGAAGAATAATGGAGGAGGGTGGATGAGAAAAACTGTGTAGATGGTGGGGCAGCCCCTCGACGAAACGGGATACTCGATCAGGCGTTGATCGTCTAGAGGAGAACATGGCATGGCTCATCTTCGTCTCGAGTAGGGAGGGCATCACACCAAGGACTGACAGTCACCTTAGCACAGTGGATACATTTGCTTTATCAAAACTTGAATCGCAATGATCATCAATACTCGGAGGAAGCTCGATTCGAGGATGGCTCAGTTGGTCATCAATTTCCATGCGTACTGATGTGGAAATGCAGTCCGGCCAGCCTCTTAAGAAAAAAAGCATTTGGCCTAAACCTCAAGGTAGATTCGGATTATCACATGTGCCGTACCAATCGCTAACCTTGTACAGGACCAGACCATCGTCATACACAGCACATCTCATGCATTGCGTTGACTAGGCAGGCTTCTGGAACACCGTCTCTCCTCGGCAGTCGGATCGTTGTTGGTTCCTCTTTTTGTCTTCGCGGTCAACCTTCCGCTCTTGTCTTCAAATCAGACCCATCTCTTGTTTCTTTCTCCAGCTGGTTTATGACGGGCATTATCAATCCGCAGCGATGAACGTCATGTTCTGCCTCAAATGGCCAGCGACATGATTAGGCGCGTTAGCGCTTCTGCACATGAATGCCGGGTCTGCTTCCAAGGAATTTCCAGAAGTGCGAGTTGATGTGTAAGTCGGTCGGGGACTGCACATTACTCCACTTTGTCGGCCTGCTTCCGAAAACCGGGGATTTATATTGGGTCTATTACCCGTCAACTATGCTTTGCGCTCTTATCACGGTTCCACTTCAATAATGAACGAACGCTGCAGTACTACATTGCAGACATAGCGTCTTGTCAGGAGACAAATCTTTGCCAATAGTGGCGAGCGAAGACAACTGGGTGATCGTGATCTTCTCGAATTAGGAACAAAGGCAATCGCATACCATTTGATGCCTCATCATGACTTCACGATGGTCATAAACGAGACGTACCCTGCTCCCTACAGCTCCTCATGCCGTATGCCTGGACCATCGCACGGGACGAAGTACCTCCTAATTGCCAGTTTCAACTTTCATCACCAAGGCCGTGACCGCGAATCTCAAACTCAATGTACAATGTAGAAACAGGATCTTTTTACCGCCAGTGTAGTAAGGTGTTCGTGCCGTCGCATTGCATATCTCGTTGTATTTCCAATCTCCTAGTATCTCCCTCCTCTCTATCAAGGCCTCTATCTCTATTAGACCCCTTCGAATAGCTTAATAGATAGTAGACTCAGACCTCGAGTAGCCGCGCTGGCAGGAGCATTGAGAACATTGAGTTTTAATTACATTGAGAATCTCTATCCAAAAACGAACAGACCCCTGCTGTTACCCATGTGGCCAACGTAGCCAATAATGTACATTGAGGTTGGGATTTCGATTTCACGATCACGCCCCAAGATCAACTCAGCCTGACGGAACCCATTCAATGCTACCCTTCTGGCGGCATCATTACCACAACTAGGAGCCATTTATTTGTGTGTTCATACTGACAGCTTTCGGCGTCTACGTCGGTTCTTTCCTCGTTCTATCTACAGCTTTCCTACCTCGCTGCATTCTGACCAAGTGTTTTTTAGAAGAAGGAACAAAGTTTCCGGCCCGTTCTCGATGCCAGGTCGTATCGCTCACGCGCTTGATGTATGTGTACAATGTTGTCTTTCTGGTTGTGTATTGTCTCCCGTCTGCAATATCTGTCATCGTCTTTGGAGTTGACCANCCCCCAGATTCCAAATCCCTCTCCTTCGCTTCGTCTTCCTCATCATGATCAACCCTAACAAACCCCTCATTCGCCTATCTCCCTTTCTTCCAACTCCTTCATCATGTTCTTCATAATCTCCAGCGCTCTTTTTTCGCTGTCCATCTCATTACTGATTGTGGTTCGTGTCGACGTGGCTAGACCCTTGCTGTTCTCCGACAAGAATATCTCCGTACGTTTGATACAGTCTTCGATCAACCCGATGACTTCTTGACATTTCTGTATCCGGAGACGACAGCCGATTTCGTCTTCCAATTCCTTGATTTTGTCGGGGCTTTGGTTGCGGGTGGAGTCGTTGGTCGTTTTGTAGCTGGTCCAGAGGGCTTCCGACTGAGATGTTGTTGTGGTCATTTTTGTAGGTTTTTGGCTGGTGGTATTGAGGTGTGGGACTTGGGTTCAACGCGGGAGAGACGGTATCTTATACAGATTGACGTTTCGATCTAATTTTTCTTTGCCTGTAGTTCTGACCAGCTTGTTGAACAAAGCGAGGTCAATTATTGAAGCAAGCCGTTTGTGCAAGCATTCAGATTCTGTTCTCATATGAAGAGAAAAGCAAAAGGCGATCAGTTCCCTTGCTTGACATCCTCCTCCGCTCCTTGTTGTTGATCTCGATCTTGGAATAGGCGAGTCAAAAACGAGAGGAAAGAACAACTGAAGGAGAAACCTGCTTTGAAGGCCAATAAGTTGATGAATCTATTGTGACGACGCAGTCGACCCTAGCCTCGATGCTTCAGCTGTCTACTACAAAGATTGATCATGGCCAAGTGCCATGACTGCTTGGAGGCCCATTTAAGCAGTACTCATCTTTCATCAGCGCCTCCAGAATTTTTTTCTTCACTTCAACTCACCCTATACATCCTGTCCCTATCCTTCTCGTCCTCATAAATCCCACACCGAACCGTCTTTCTCCGCTGAATTACTCGCTCTTCTCATTGAAGACCATAAGGTAACTCTAATGGTCTGAGAATCAATCTTGACGAATCGAAAACGTCAAGAAGCTTGTCAGGACTTCGTCACTGGCGACCTTGGTCATCTACCCGCGAACCCAGTCTCTCTTATCGTTGTCAGAGGGGGAAAGAGACGTAATAGAACAGATGTAAGAGAAGAGACCTAAATATGCCGTAGACGATGGTGAGATGTATAGTCTTGACTCGCTGCCCATCGTAGGTAAACACCATTCCTGAGCAATTACCGTATCGTACCTGGTTGTGGAAAGTACAGTAGTCTCCCATCTCGGACTAGTAGATTGGGCGAAAAATCATTACGAAATAGTTTGAAGTATGAAAAGGCTTGACCTGTGGACCAAGAAGCATCTTCATCTCCACATAACTTGGGAAACAGCTCGGACTCTCGTCCAGGCCCCTCGCCCTTTGTGCAAACTTCGAGGGTGAGATTTCGAGAAGAGATATCAATCCGAACTAAACAACGGACTAAGTCCATACGACTTGGAGAATCACCCAAGAAGACGGCAGAGGTCATGCGAACCAGTATTAATTACAAAGAAGAGCACAAGGGTTATCGCAGATATGCAGGAGGGCAATGAGGAAACACAAGAAAAGTCAAAGACAGCCCAAAAATTAGCAAGCGCGGTAAGCCAGAGATATTAGTAGAGAAGCACACTGAAGCGGCCACCCCGAGCTCGCCCATCATACAATGACACAGCACCCAGCCACGCCAGCTTTCCTATCATTCGGCCTGCTATGCCTAACACGAGGTAAAGCCTCCCTCGCTCCATCTGCGACTCCGATCGGAAGACCACCATCTAAACCCGCAGGTAGTCCTCCGCTTTCACAGTGCACTACTTCGGCATTGATAGGCGCTTCTTCTACACTGGATGAGATGTCGGAAAGACAACTAGCCCAGTATTAGCAACAGTCTAGACCTCAAATTTTCAAAAGAGCTTCTTCAACTTATTGAAAATGCTTCTTCTCTTGGATTTCTTCGCGGCTTTACTGTCGGGCGTCGCAGCGTCAGAGCCTGGTGTGCCTGTTCCTGCAGTAGTCGTTGACGGTCGAGGTTCTGCTTCCTTCTTTGGTGTAGCGGGGCCACCTTCTGTAGTCTCCTCAGCCACTTGTGTGGTAGTAGTTCCGGAAGTGACAATTGGCCCACCGTTTTTGACTGGCTCAACAGGCGAAACGGCTTCGGGTTTGACATTTTCCTTAGTGACTTCGGTTACGGCAGGCGCCGATGCAGGTGCGTTGAGGGCGTCAGGTTCAGAGGAAGATTTGAGAGGTTCGTTGCTATCCAAAGCAGTAGATGAAAGACCGCTAACGGCGGTTGATGATTCAGCCTTTGGCTCTAAAGGCACCTTGCCTGCCAACATTGTGGTCGTGCTTGTTGGCGCAGCAGACTGCAAAGTAACACCAGGGTCAATCTCGCCAACATCTGTACTGCCTATGGGCAAACTTGACTCAGGAATCATATTCTTGCTCACTGGTGGAACGCTGAAGACGCCGGTAGATTCCTTGGGAGTCTCTGATGATGCGGCAGGAGTGACGATCGGCAGAGCATCGGCCTTGTTGTATGATGCCTTGTCTGTGTGGACGTTGCTAGTCAATGTGTTCGCAGTGATCGAGCTTGGCTCTGGGACCTTCTCTCCTGGAGCAAGATGTACAGGGTTTCCAATGCCAGCTGTTGCTGGGAGAGGAACAACTCCGAAAAGCGATTCTGCAGGTGCCTTGGTAGATGGCGCATCGGCATTTGGAAGAGTATCCGCTTTCTCGTATGATTCCTTGTCCGTGTGAAGGTTGCTGGTCAAAGTGTTCGGGGTGATTGAGCTCGCCACTGGAACCTTCTCACCAGGGACAAGATGGACTGGGTTACCCGCGCCAGCCGTGGCTGGGAGGGGGGCGACACCGAAAACGGGTTCAGAGGATTCGGGTGCCTTTGCAGATGTCGAAGCTGTAACCGTGGGTGCTGGCTCGCCAGATTCTGTTGCAGGCTTGACCTTCTTCAGCAGCTCAGATTCAACGGCACCCTTCTCTTCTACAGCTTCCGCACTTGTTGTAGCCTCAGGACTGACATCGGCTGCGGCGATGGATTCTTTGACAACGTCAGGAACAGCACCGTTCGCCTCAGTTCCCGATGGCTTCACTGTTTTGAGCAGTTCCGTCTCGACGGCATCCTTCTCCTTCACTGCCTCTGCGCTGGTTGTGGCCTCTGGGCTGACGTGGGCTTTGGCGATGGAATCCTTGACAACGTCGGGCACAGTTGGACCGGTTCCAAAACTATTCATCAATCCAGTCGAAGGGAGTGACTTGGACGCTTCAGTCGCGGCTGTCGTGGCATGCTTGTGAGCAACAGCTGCGGCACCCGCTGCAGCGGCACCAATAGCAGCAACACCACCTGCAAGTGCGTCATATATTTGGCCAGTGGGAAGGCCGCTTTCTGAGGTCGGTGGCTCTTCAGGAACCTTGGCTTTCAGTTCCTCCTCTACACCCTTCTTGTCCTCTACAGCCTCAAGATTGGCCGAAGCCTCTGGAGAGACATTTGCTGCTTCCTGGCTCTCTGTGACAACCTCTGGAACGTGAGAAGCGAGAGATTTATCCTCAGTAACGGTGCTGTGGATTGTATTGCTCGTGAACGTGCTTGGATCGGGCACTTTTTCGCCTGGCTCAAGATGAATAGGATTGCCGGCGCCCGCAGTAGCTGGGATTGGTGCCACAGAAAAAGCTGCGGGCTCGTCAGAGGCAACAGTGCTCTGAATCGTGTTTTTCGTAAGGGTGCTCGGATCTGGGACCTTCTCACCAGGTTCAAGATGGATTGGGTTGCCAGGGCCTTCGGTGGCAGGAATAGGAACGACGGCGAATTCAGAGGGTTCGTCAGACCCGACAGTGCTGCTGATTGTGTTTTTGGTCAACGATGATGGGTCTGGGACCTTCTCGCCGGGCTCCAGATGGATAGGATTTCCAGCACCCTCAGTTGCAGGAATTGGGGCAACATTGAATGCAGAGGGCTCTCCCGCTGGGGTTTCTGGGAAAGAGCCGGGCAGCACGGACTTCTCAGCAGCCTTTTCAGATGCCAATGGCACAGCGCCTGCCAGTGCCGCGGTTGTCGCAAGCGGTGCAGCGCTGGAAAAGAGGATGGATGGTTCTCCGAGCTGGTGTGGGTGGAGCACGTTGTTGACATTGTTATGCTCGTCAGTTTCTTGTGGGAGGTGGGAATTGACGGTCCAATTTCCGTCTACGACAAACTGTTGCACGCGATTTATTAGCAAGATGCGAGCGATGACCAAGGCGTTGTTGCTTGGTGTTGTTGAAGCTCTTGGCAGGATGCGCGCGTCGGCATTGGACATGGAATGGAGAGCATGACGAACTTGGTCGCACAGGAGGAGCTCAGTGATGGAAATCCAGGTAACGCGCTTCCGACGTCCAGCTCGCGACAAGCTCCCAGTGTATGAAAATGAAGAAGCAAGGGCCGTGTTGGCTTACCTTGTAGAGAATCTTGTCCTTGTTGGGCAGCTGGACATCCTTCTCGAAGAAGTCGCCTTTCCTGTCCAGCTTCTCCGTCTTCCCCCAGTCATCAAAGGTGCCTGTGACGAAGACTTCGTTGGCTTCGGGATGTTCCCTAGATACGCGCGTCAGCTTGGAGAAGGGCGCGAAAGAAGCAGACGGAAGCGGCGCACTCACCACTTGAAGGTGTAGCTTGCCATGATGGGAAACGGCTTGTGTTGATGGATGCGGATCGAGGATTGGAGCTTCTCTCTTGAGATGTCAAGGAGATGAGGGTGAAGGCTGGGGCTGGGTCGCGAGACTGACGAAGCTCGTCTAGCGGATTCTGGCGCTGAAAGAGATTGCCAGTGGGTTGGGTCGCTGGCTCTGGCTCTGGCTCTTGCTCTGGCTGTCCTAGGCTGCGGGCGGAGGACACGGACACGACAGACACGGACACGAGTATGGGATGCGTCGGTTGAGTCCCAACAGAGGTCCAACTAGTATACAGACGCAGCAATGGGCGAGAGGAGGAGGTAGAAGAAGAAGAGGACGAGGTGTTGACAGCGAGAGAACCAAGGTCACGGTAGATGTTCGACGAGGGCGCTTCGGGGGTTGCAGTGTCGGGTGCAGCAAAGAGCAGAGACCATGGCGGGGCTTTTGCTCCAGCAGAATGCACGAATCGGGCAATTATTGTTAAACTCCATCATTGACTCCAGCAATCATTTCAGTGATGAACAAAATTGTAGAAAAGAAAAAGCATGCTCTTCGACCAAAGACATCACTATATCGCCCATAAAGAGGCTGGAAGGCAGTGCTGGTGATCAAATAGCTCGTTTTGAGCCACGAAGCGCTGTTTGCGGAATTGAAGTCTGAACTAACCAGTGCCAAAGACTGCTTATCATGAGGGTGAATAGTCAAGGGTCATATTAGACAGCATATTCCTTCAATGCCCATAGCAGGCTCCACTGAATATGCAATTTTGACTTTGATACAGGGAGAAACCAGATTGAATCAATGGCCTCGTCATGGCATCAACATGTAACATGAACTCGTTCGTTCTCCCACCTACAACATTTCCCATCCTTCCATTAAGCCTCGATAGTATCATAATGACTCTTCGCCCTAATCTTAGGTCCCCACTTGAACAAAACCCATGGAATTGGTAGCATAAGCATGGACATGAGCGCCAGGAACGTGGTAGCCCAGTCGATGTGCATTTTCTTGTACACTGTAAATTTTCTTAGCTTCACCACGGATGATGGAGGGGACACGTGAGGGACATACTTTGTACTGTGAATAGGGGAAAGACTGAGCTCATCCCATATCGAAGTAGGCCATTCGCTGCGATAGCGCTGGCGCCATTGAGAGGGCCATATGTATCAACTAGGTAGAGTGCTGCTGAGATCTGGACGCCGGGATTAGGACACCTTCGCTTAGCCAGCTGAATGGACCCAAGACTCACGAAGATGGAAACATTTCCCCAAGCGAATGGAATCGAAGCAAGTATCGGCACAATCCAATGGACACTATGCCGACTAGTCCAGGCGAAGGTGAATAATCCGATGGGGATGCCAATGCTCCCAAACATAGCGGCATAAAGTCGATGCTCAGGCGCCACAATAATCCTTCCTTCAGCGAGTGTCTGTTTATGCAACTTTTGATAGATGATCTGATCAATCGCAATAGCACTGACAACTCCCAGCGCCACCCCAAGCCCGACAGCAAGGAAGGCAAGACCGACCTGGGAAATGCTGAAACCATAGACGCCACCAAAAACAATGGGGAAAGCCTCGAAAAAGGCGAAGAGGATAGAGAAGGTGAAAGCATTATAGAGGGATAGAAATCCAACGATTGGTTCTGCGATGAGCATATGGACTGGTCGGAAGAGCGTGACCGTAATGAGAAACTTGAATGTCGCCCAGCCGGATTTGGGTCCAGGCATGTGCGGCGGTTCGATTCCGAGGCGTTTGGCGCGTTGTTGGAGGATTGTCTGGACATGATCATGATTAACATTAGCAGAGTCAGAAGGGGATTAGAGACCGGACTAGATTTACCTTTTTATAGGTCTCCTTCATCGGCAAGGATACGATATACACTCCTAGGCCAATAAAAAGAGAAATCCATTGCGTCCACCTCCAATCTTTATACTGCGCCGCCCATCCTCCAAGAAATGGTCCGAGGGATGGTCCTAAAAACGGTGCCAACAGAAAAGAACTCGTAGCTATGGCCCTATACTTGGGTGGAAACAAATCCGCGTTCGTTCCCGCGCCAACAGCCAGCACCGGACTCCCAGCAAATCCTGCAGAAAAGCGACAGATCATAAGCGAGTAGAAGGTTGTGCTGAAGCCAGCACCGAGGGTGAAGAGAAGGCTGATGGGAAGCGAGACACGGTAAACGATTAGACGGCCGAACGTTTCGGAGGCGGGGGCTGAGAGCATGGGTCCGAAGCCTAAACCGATGACATATAGAGTTACGCCTAAGAGAGCCACTGTGGGCGACACATTGAAGTCTTTTGCTATTCCCTCATTTGCTGGCGTGTATACTGAAGATCCGAAAGTGACGATGAAGCCAAAGAGGCCTGGTGGGACGGTGTGATAAACTCGTTTGCCCAATGACCAATTATGCGGATTCTGGATTGTGGTCAGTGTACACGTTTGGCTCAGTTGAGAAATTTGCGAGGGGAGAGGCTTACTTCTGGGTCATCAGGTCCTGCCCAATCTTGTGCTGTGACTGTCCTCATAACTGGACGTCCTTCCAAATCATAATGTGAAGGACGGGCATCGTCATCTTCGGCTGTCCTCGTTCGACCCATTTCTGGTTCGTGGATGGTAGAGGCGCTCTCTGATGGATCTCTTAAGCTTGTCAAGTTTGCGTCCCGTTCCTTTTCCAAATCCACTTCGCGGGCCAAGACTCGTTGGTTTGAGATATGGCTGTCCATGATCGAAAGCGATTTCAGGTTTGGGATACTTGGGTCGAAAAGCTCTGGGTAAGTAGTGCTCCCGAGGTCAACAGGCTGATGCGTTAGCAAGGTAGTACCAGAATTGATCCACGACAACTTGAACGTGCCGCACCTGCTGCTTCTCCTTGTAACATTTCATCTCGAAGATGGCCTCACCTCTAGACCGACTCGGAGCATCTTACTAAACAATTCCGTCGCGGTTGCGCCAAGCGCAGGCATCGCGTTGCCATTGCCTTGCAAACGTCCCATCATCACTGGAAGGTATACCAGGTATCATCGAGGTACGGGTTGGAGATAGAGGCCACCCTCGGAACCGGTCGACGTGCAGTGTTCACTAATCAAAACATGGGCCAACCCCCTCGCCAGTTCAGTAATCGAGTGCCAGTTTGGCAATGGCTTTGCAGTTGCGGGGCACTCCAGTGAGTCTCTGTCTCAGTCTCGCAGAATTCTATTCGTGTCAGTATATGGTGGCGACTCGATCACTTCATATCACCGAGGTCAAGGAATGTGACGGGAGTACCGACTTGATGCTGCAGGTGTGCGTATAGCATGGACACGAAATCTTCGCGTAATCATGGGATCTTCCCACCACCGTTCTGTTTGAATGTCTTCGATTTCGAAGTCTTGTCGATATGAGGGTATACAATGACGGGACAGCACATATCGGTCTTTGGCGCGACGGGCTGCTCCATCCGACGCGTCTATATAGTGATACTGACGGAGGTACTACTATGTTATTCATAGTACGTGAAGGAGGCTGGGATCGGACGCGACTGAGCGGGGTCGAGATGAAGAATTATTGTACTTTGGCCCGGTGAAACTTTCCCTGCCTTTCTTTGCTGAAGTGTGCATATGGAACAGCCTGCAGGTGGTCAATAGGACTGGATAGCTCGAAGGGGAGCTGAGAGGGACCTCGAGACATAGTTATACATATGTACCAGGCCTGGAATGGAATATAAGATACAACTTGGAATACCTAGATACAGCACAAGTGCAATCGATTTTGTCTCCATTCTGCAATAATGAGGGCAAAGAACATGACGAGGAATCCGCAGCAAACAAACAATAATGCAGCAAATCAAAGGCCCGCGGCTGGCTGCTTTTCGTCTTTAACCCTGTTGAGCTACAGCCACCGCGATCGCCTCCACTTCGTTTCCTTCACCAACTCAGGTCCCAGACCGCGTCCGAGACCAACACGTCCAATTTCACCTTCACTCACCCACAGAGAACACCTCAAACGCCGCAACACCCGACTTGGCTCACTCACGCCTTGTTCATTATCCCGAGACGTGAACATGATCTGAGCTTCCCATATCTCAAATCCGAGTCCCATACTCGACCCTTCACCATCCCTCAGCATTCCACGTCCACACAACAAAGACGACACGCTCTTCAGAGCCCACACTGTCTCAATTGATCATTATGGATCAATCTCCAAACAGACCGAGTCCGCGGAACTCCCATTCCATGACTACTCCAAGTGCACGCCCAGATCTCACGCGACAGCCCTCAGAGCTGCTTCCAGCCTTTGAGCCCTTCTCGTCGTCACCTCCATGCCTGCCCAGCAAACGCAAGTTCACTGCCATTGACGACGACCGCATTTCGTACCCAACTCCGGCGCCAACCTCTTCCACGGGCATTTTGCCCTCGTCACCACCGTGTCGCCAAGCTTTCCAGCGGACTCTGTCCACACTATCTGAGCGAGCTCCACTCTCTGATCTCCCGAGCGTCATGGTGCCTTCCAATGGCGAGCCTATGCGATTTGGACGCTCTAGCAATTCATCCGATCACCAATTCCCCACCAATCGCCATATATCTCGCGTCCATGTCACGGCTCAGTACCAACCACCTTCCGAGTTACACGCGTCGTCGAGCATATTGGTCAAGTGCCTTGGGTGGAATGGTGCAAAGGTACGATGTGGGGGACAACTCTACGAATTGGATAAAGGTGACTCGTGGGTCTCAACTCAGCCGTCCGCAGAGATTATGCTAGACGTGATGGACTGCCGTGTCATGCTCAAATGGCCAATCTCGGAGCAGCAGAGAAGTAACTCAGTGCGATCTAGCAGTGCCTGGACCGAAGACTTCTCTCCTCCCCGTCGCGTTTTCGCTGGCTTGGAAAACACAATCCTACCCTCCAGCCCCCCTGCAATGCGTGCACCTTCGCCAACGTCTCCTCCCATTTCAGCGCGACGCAACCTATCTTCTGATATTCTAAGTTCCGAGGCATCACTTGTGTCAGAACATACTGCAGTCCATGTTTACGAAGACGACAACTCAGATCACGCCTACGCAGATTCAGAATCGCCATCTAAATGTGTGCAAACCAGACCACTTCTGCGCGAAGGGTCTTCTATGGCTAGCTTCTCGTCATCCAATGCTGATGATCTGTCTGACCAGGAAAACGAGAACGAAGAGAACGACCCTGTCGTCCACTCGTTCGGTCCATACGGATCGAATCTACTCAATCGACTCGACTCCTTCTCGCACACTTCCCCATTGCAACCGCAGCTACGGAAAAAGAAGGTCCTCAAGGCTGTGCCGGAGTCTCCCAAGCGCGAATCGCCTGTTTATAGCAAGAGACTTGATCCCACACCAAAGAGGCAGATTCAAGAAAGCCCGGTCAAGAATCACGTCGTCAATCAGCTCGCATTCTCCCGCGTCCATGCTATGCCGCTGTCTCTGATCCACAGCAATCTGCCAGCCGATCTCAAGACATGCACAGGGCTTGGTATTGACGAAGATGAGGATCTGACGGACGAGGATCTGCGACGCGTGTTGCACGCGATTCCATGTGTGGGCGAGATCAACCGTCAAGGCAAGGATGCCGCTGGCAAGCCACTCGAGAACGAGTTCTACTATGTCCCAGAGATGGACGACAACACAATGCGTCGCGATGCTGTGCTCGGTGGCCGTGGGGGCACTGGTCTTCGATCAGTACGAAAGAACCACAAGGTTAGTCTGTCTCCGCAATGTTTGCTTGGTCGCACTGACTTTGTGAACAGCAATACTATTGGAAAAAACCACGTGTCTGATACCTTTCGAGGTGTTACAAGGACACTACTAGACCACCTTACCATCACGCTATTCAGCACTATATATCACGACTTTCGATTCGAGTGCATTACTTCCTCCCATCTACATAGCCCCCTTTGGTCCGTTCTAGCCCACCGCACAATTCACCCAATACCCAAGCGTATTTCATATAACTTTTCCCACACAGGCATTCATCAACAATCAAACGAGGTTAGCAAGGCGTTGTGATATGGCAACTGTGCACAAGTTTAATCTTTCCGATCTGGCGACCGGCAACCTTACGACATCTGTTAGTCAACGTGACGCTGACAATGCTTGTGGCAGCCCTTCTGCTTCACTAGTCGCGCACGTATTGTGCGGCACTGCTAGCTGGCTTCGATTTCCGTTTTGCTCACGTTTTCTGCTCGACGAATTGGGTTCAATCCGGTACAAATCCCTGGGCGGATCGCCGAGAATTTCTTTTCCATTGAGTTTTCATTGTATGTCGCGAGGGAGGAGTAGCGTGCTGATATGATTGTGATAAGGGGAAAGAAAGGAATTTGATTAAATAGTGTCCATGACGTGCTTTTGGAAATAGGTTTGTACAATACGTTAGAGCCGTCGATATCGTAGAGCGAAGGCTGTAGATTCCAGAATTGTGTTGCATGTGTGTCACTTTGAGCGTCCTATTTCTCATTTTGTGATTCCATGTCGAGGCTGGAAATTTTGCATGGCAAGCAAAAGTCTTCCGGTTTATTGTTCAACATTGCTAATAACGTCATTGGCAATGGTTGTCCGTGGATTTGAGTGAGGGCCTAAAATTATCGTTACCGACGACTCATTCCTTGTTGATCGCGGTCTTGTCTACTCTTCAATGTGTTTGGTCCAGAGGCTTCTTATTGCAAGTAAAGAAGACCAATCACAGTGGAGATGGTTATTCTGCGTCCCTCTGGCTACTTGACTGCTAAGCGAAAGGGGCACAGAATGACCATCCTTACTATGTAATGATGCTTCCAGTATGCTCGAAAGACAGAACTTGATTTCAGCCTTGTTCGCAAGGCTAGATAAGTCACGTGCGTTTGCCTCGCGAATTTCGCCGTCAAACAGAACTTGTCATGATCTGATTCAACCATGAGGACTAGAGTAGGAACATTATTACTAAAGTTGAGATATATTGTTATATGAATAGACGAAATAGAGATCGTCGTAATTATAGCTATACTAGGTATATATTACTTACTAAGTGAAGTTAAAAACCAAGCCAAAGACTCGGAACTTGAGAGCGGATCCAGGTGAATATGGGGAAAGCTGATACTACCAGATGCCGTGAGGTATGAAATCGGGACTTTCAGATTGCCGTGAAGGCTTGCAGATATAAATCACGTGCTCCTAGTGGCTTGGCATTAATTTTGAAGTTCCGCACTCACACCCAGGACAACGATCTTGTCGCCATCGATTTCAAACCCACCCCATCTTCAAGACTAGACATCGACGAGAGTACGTACCAGATCGATCCGCTTGTAAAGAAAAACATAGCTAACCTCCCTCTCCTTTCACAGTGCAGATGTATGCCTTCCTCCCGACAACCCAACCGCAGTCCAGGCGCTCGACTAACACCATGGACACAGTTTCGTCAAAACCCTAACGGGAAAGACCATCACCCTCGAGGTCGAGTCCTCTGACACCATCGACAATGTCAAGACCAAGATCCAAGACAAAGAAGGCATTCCCCCAGACCAGCAGCGATTGATCTTTGCCGGAAAGCAATTGGAGGATGGACGTACATTGAGCGACTACAATATCCAGAAGGTGCGATTACTCAATTCCCAGGGTTCCCCAGGGAAAGAGAAAGAGTTAGATTGGGAATGACGCGGGACTGGGGCGATAGGAATTATCTGAAGATAGACAGTCACTGACATGCGAAAACAGGAATCCACTCTCCACTTGGTCCTCCGTCTCCGTGGTGGTCTCATCGAGCCCTCCCTCAAGGCCTTGGCTATGAAGTACAATTGCGACAAGATGATCTGCCGAAAGTGGGTCTTTTACGACACTCAGGACGCGATGCGCGGGCCGCCACCACGATGCCGAAACACAACTAACAGATAAACTAGGTGCTACGCCCGCCTTCCGCCACGAGCAACCAACTGCCGCAAGAAGAAATGTGGACATACAAACCAGCTCCGCCCAAAGAAGAAGCTCAAGTGAACAACTCGCACTGTGGCCTCGGGAAAGTGTTGCGCCCTTGGAAGATGGCAGCAGCGGATGATGGAGGAAAGGATTTCCATGACGGAATGTATTGTGTACACAGGCGCAAGAGGCTATTGAATCTCTTTGTCTTCCTCGAGTGAAGCAAGGCCATCAAATTCAATCCGGGCTATTTTCTTTGGCATCAACCATCGTTCACCTTTCGTGTAGCGATAGTGTGCGTGAGACGAGTGAATTCATCAATCGTGGAAAAACCGCGCACGAGGACTTGCTTCAGCCGTGCAACTCTGGACTATCAAACCTGCAACCGACTACGAGAATATTGTTCGTCATGGGTGCGAAATGCACAGGATCACAAAGTTTGCCACTCTTGCCGTGTAAATTATCAATATCAAGCTCTTCCTCGAGCCGACACTAATGACAGAATGTATTGGTTTGCATGCTAACCCAATTATGTGCAGTCAATGCCAGTCTAGCCCAGGCGGGGTCATTACAACGAGGGAAAGGCGGCAAACTTCCTGTTGTCGAAGGTCAAGATCTGTGCTATCGTCTTGTAGACCTGTTAGATTTTCCTCTCACGGTCTTTTTCCTAAGCCCAACCACGAACACAGTGATTTGACGAAAGATTAGGATGGATTTCGTAAAACAACGATGGGTCAATCATGTGGACTAGACTGCTAGACTGTACGTCACGGCTATATCGACTTTCGCAGCCATTAAGAAGCAGATGAATGCACTTTGCGTGGTCCTCTAGAGCTAGAGCACCTTATGAAATGAGCCATCTCTTGAACTGCTGTTAACACAAAGACGCGTGGTACCTACATTATAGCTAAATCGCTACCCGAGCGACTTTGAATACATTCCAAATAGTCCCGCCTTAGGTATACACGCAAAGACCTTTTACTTGCAAGCATCTTCTACGTGTTCCAACCTGGTGTACATCCATGTCTCACAAGGCTGGCGAGGCTGCCCGCTGCATTCTCATTCTGGGAACCCCGTCCCGGATTATGCAGATGATCCACAGACTAAAGTACCTAGACACATAATGAACCACATTCCAGACCTGGAAGACGTCCCAGTCAAGCCCTCCCAGAAGATTTGCACAGTACGGCGAAATCAAGGGTTTCTTCATAAGTAGTCCAGTAAAGGCTTGGCACGGGGGGCGCCACGTTGCCCCTGTAATGTGAATGGCCATGATGCTTTTGTTGCCAAAGAATACCTACGGAGCATCTTCCCTCGCGACTCGTCCAATCTTTCAAGGGCTTTCTGTCAGAAGGACTTGACATCAGCCTAATCCCCGGGCAAGAACGAAATTTCGATCCTCGCCTGACAATCGACATCACCCTTGCCTGTTCTTGAACACGACGAAGCCTTAGCCATGGCGTGGAGCGCACTTCTGGTCTAAGGAGGAGCATCTGCTCTCCGCTTTTGGTTTTGGTACTCGGACCAGTGCTTGCTGTGGACAAAGTATACTCTCCCATTTGGCTTGCGACCATGAGCGCGACCCCGCTGAAAACTGGAGGCGTATTAGGGTCTATTGGAGAAGCCGCTGATGACGAGAATCCGAATGTCTCCCCCATGACGAGTCCACGAGTAGTGTCACCTACAACGACGAAGCCGAAGCAAGAACAGCAGCACTCTGAGCCGCGTATCGTCTCGCCGTTGCATGTAGACCACGCTGCCAGTGCTTCAAGTCTCACCACGGTCGGGAAGAATGGAAAGCTGCTTGCTCCAGGGCATGTTGCAGACCACCAGAAAACCTCGCCCACGACTGAGGAGGATTCCGAGTTCCCTTTCACTGCCGGCCCTGGCGTAGCTGGCGTTCACCCAACAACCGATGAGCTCGTCCATAGGATCGACCATGCGTCTACTGGCGAAGCCGCCGACCGCTCCATGGGCCTCACACCCTCCTTACACAATGGAACACTGTCGAGGAAACAGACATTGGAGGGCGACGCGACCCCCCAAGGGCGAAGAAGCGTGCAGTTCATACGGCCAATGAACAGTGAGCCAGTACAGGGACAGGCTGGTCACTCGAGAGAGCCCTCTTGGGTGGGAGAGAATGTCGAGGCAACAAGCAAGAGGGACTTCAAGCAATTGGTGTCGAAGCTCAAGGCTTTGACGTCTTCTTCAACCGGCCAAGGACACTCCCGCAATTACTCAAGTTCACAATTACAAGCCTCGCCCATGACGACCGAAGAAGAAGCGGTCGCGGCTTTGGAGGAGCATCGTTTTGGCGAGGACGAAGGAGATGCGGACGCTGAGGAAAGTGCAGCAGAGGGTTCGGGCAAGCCTGGGAAGTCGAGAAAGAGAAGGAGATTCTATCGAGACGCAAGTGAGGGTCCCCACACTGCTCCAACAACCCCAAAAGCCTCCAAAATGTCCTCGTATCTGCGTCGCGTTCCCACAGAAGGCCCACATCCTACTTCTTCCCTAAACCCCGTGGACGAACTGGACCATCCAAGACCCCCTTTCATGCTCCGGAGAAATACGATGCCCGATGTGCCAGAGAACCACAGGCTGGCGATGTCAGAAGACGAGGGCCGCGATCGGTTAGCATCAGAGAGAAGGTTGTGGCGCAAAGGTAGCGCGTGGATGCACAATCATTCACTTAGTTATTCAGCAGCTGGTCCCAGCAATGGTACGCGACCAATTCGAAACGGTGACGAGAGTCCCGAGATTAAGCGGCCAACTGGATTACGCAGATTGACAGCATTTGGTCACGACGGCGCTGGTGATTCCCTGTCTCCATGGCGTGCGAGGACATCAACCCTAAGTGCACAGAAATGGAGACAGCTAAAGGCAGGTTTGAAGATGCTTGGAGCACGCAGAAGAGAAGAACATCGCATCGAGCATGCCAAATCTGCCGAGTTGATGGCTGAACTGCTCGCTGGAGCCCCTGCTGCTGTGATCTTCGCCAGTATGTTTCAGCGCGATAACTATGGACACAGGAAAATTCCTGTACTGCTTGAGCAATTGAAGGTCAAAATCACAGATAGCTACAAGGACGAGAAAGAAAAGCACCCTGTCTTCCGCATTGAGTTAGAGTATGGCAGTTCTCTTGCTCGTATGAAGTGGCCCATCCATCGCAGCTTGACAGACTTCTTTAACCTACACACCAAATACAAAACCCTTGGAACCATCGAAAAATATTCCCATATGAGCCGTCCAACAGAGAAATCGAAACTTCCAAAATTCCCGAAGAGTGGAATTCCTGGCCTGCGTACAAGGATGGAAAACCAAGCCATCAGCTTCGAAGATGAAGAGGATGACGAAGATGAAGACGGCCATACAGCTGGTGAACAGAGCGGCATGGAGGGCGAGGTCAGTGGAGTGGACAGACCTGGGAAGGGCAAACGACGGCAGTCATCCTTCAACTTTGGCATCCGGAAAAAGCCTGGTGGGCCAAGCAGATTGAACACAGGCCAGAGCAGCGCCCTCCGTTCCGGCAGTGTCTCAGGTCCCCAAGGAGACCGTCGTCAGGAGACGTTTGCCGAACGACAGCGGCGAAAATTTGAGCAATATCTGGAAAAGCTCATCACGTTCGTCATGTTTCGGCCTGATAGTAATCGTCTGTGCAAGTTTCTCGAACTATCTGCTCTAGGTGTTCGGCTAGCCACAGAAGGCTATCACGGCAAAGAGGGATATCTAGCGATCAGAGCTGGCCGAGGGGTTGATGTCAGAGGAAGCAAACGTGACTACAATATTTTCAAGGAAAGGCACGCACTCAAGTGGTTCTTGGTTCGACACAGCTACTTGGTCTGTGTAGACTCGCCGGAAGAAATGAATATCTTCGAGGTCATCCTTGTTGATAACGAATTTCACATCGACAAGACGAAAAGCTCCACCAGAAAGAGAGACGAGAAACCTAAGGCGCTTGCAAAAAGAGCTAAAGCGTCGGCCAAAGATCCTACTGGCCACCATCTGCGTATCATCAATTCCGAACGGGTTTACAAGTTGCTGGCAAAGAACAACGACCAACTTAAACAATTCGAGGAGTCTATCGACTTCATGGCATCGAGTACAGAGTGGTCTCAGAAACACCGCCACGACAGTTTCGCTCCGGTGCGACACAATGTCTGGGCTCAACCCCTCGTGGATGGACGAGACTACATGTGGAATGTGTCTCGCGCTATCAGCATGGCCAGGGATGTTATTTACATCCATGACTGGTGGCTTTCTCCGGAGCTCTACTTGCGAAGACCAGCTGCTATCGCCCAGAAATGGCGGCTCGATCGATTATTGCAGCGCAAAGCAAAAGAAGGCGTCAAAATATATGTTATCATGTACAGAAACGTCGAGTCTGCCATTCCCATCGACTCGCAATGGTCGAAATTCTCTCTTCTAAACCTCGACGAAAACGTTTACGTCCAGCGTTCGCCAAATCAGCTTCGTCAAAACACGTTTTTCTGGGCCCATCATGAAAAAGTTTGCGTCATTGATCACTGTGTAGCATTTTGTGGTGGTGTCGATCTTTGCTTTGGACGATGGGATACACCAAATCATCCTATCGCTGACGACAAACTCACTGGCTTCGAACAGACAGACCAACCCAAAGACGCTGATCACTGCCAGCTTTGGCCAGGCAAGGACTATTCCAACCCGCGCGTACAGGACTTTTACAAATTGAATCAACCGTACGAAGAGATGTATGATCGGAGTAAGGTTCCACGAATGCCATGGCACGATATCGGTATGCAGATTATTGGGCAGCCGGCGCGAGATTTGAGTCGTCATTTCGTGCAGAGGTGGAATTTCATTCTTCGTCAGCGAACGCCTACTCGACCCACCCCTTTCCTACTACCGCCTACTGATTTCCTCCCTGCGGACATCGAGGCTTTGGGACTCAATGGAACATGTGAGGTTCAGATTCTTCGCTCAGCTTCTTTGTGGTCACTCGGCACAAAGGTCGAATGCAGCATCATGAACGCTTACGTTCACATGATTGAGAATTCGGATCATTTCGTATACATTGAGAACCAGTTTTTCATCACTTCCTGCAATGTTGATGCTACAAAGATCGAAAACCGAATCGGGGATGCTCTATTTGAGCGTATTGTGAAGGCGTATGAGAACGACGAAGATTGGCGTGCTGTCATCATAATTCCTTTGATGCCTGGGTTCCAGAACACGGTAAAAGAGGCAGATGGTTCCAGTGTTCGTCTTATTATGAGTTGTCAATATCGGAGTATTTGTCGAGGAGAATCGTCGCTGTTTGGACGACTGCGAGCACGCGATATTGAGCCTGAAGACTTCATCGAATTCTATGCCCTTCGCTCATGGGGCAAAATTGGCCCTGACCAAGCATTGGTTACTGAGCAGCTTTACATCCACGCCAAAGTCATGATCGTTGACGACCGCGTTGCCATTATCGGATCCGCCAATATCAACGAGCGTTCCATGCTTGGCTCGAGAGATTCGGAAATCGCCGCGATTGTCCGAGATACCGAATTGATCCCCTCACAGATGGGGGGTGAGGATTACGAAGTTGCCAAGTTCGCTCATGATCTCCGCATGAGACTCATGCGAGAACACTTGGGTATTGACACCGACAGGTGTCGTGAGGAAGAGCTCAACGACGAACAGTGGCAGCGTGAATTTGAAAATGATGCTCGTGAAGATGACGACGATGCTGACTCCGTCTCTTCTAAAGAATCTGATCGCGCTGTCGAGAAACGCTTGATTGAGAACAAGCACCGCCTGCAGGAGGAGTTGATCGCCAAGCAGGAACAGCTTCACAGCTTCAACCACGATGTTGACTGGACGCAAGCCAATAACCAGAATATCCGTACGACGAAGAAGAAAACCACAGATGTCCGTGTTATTGGCAATTCAGACCACGCTGACGATGTTCTTGGCCAAGGTTTTGACAGAATGCTTGCCCTTGGGGTTCCAGACGGACGTGATACTACGATTGATGAGAGAGGACTCGAGGTTCTGGTGTCAGGCTCTCCATCTGCTACTGAAGGGAAGGGCAGCATCGCTTCCCCCGTAAAGCCTCCGACGGCAGTGAAGACACGACAACGCGCTCGCACTTCTGCGGAACAAGAGCCTGCAATCATGCCACCGCAAAGGCTTCCTCGTACAAACACTTTCGAACTGGGCCTGCCATTGCGTTCACAGCTACCAGGGTTGCCTGTTGTGGATGACACCGATATCAGCGGCCCTCCTCTTCAACGCACCCTCTCTGCCGTGTCATTAGAAGCTATCAACCCCTTCGTGCTAGGTATGAAGAGGCCGGTTGTAACGGACGATTGCATGCGCGATCCCATCATCGATTCCTTCTTTCTTGACACGTGGCATGTCATTGCTGAGAATAACACACGCATTTTCCGACAGGTTTTTAGGTGTATGCCCGATAACGAGGTCAAGAACTGGGCACAGTATGAGGAGTACGAAGCTTACGGTGAAAGATTCAAAGAGTCACAAGGGGTCAAGCATGAGAAAGCTCGGGGGCAGACTGGCCCGCCTGGATCCGGACCTATGAACGAGACCGTGGGAAAGTTCGTGAACGCTTTAGACAAGGCCGCGCCATCCGCTGAGGTTGACCATAAGGATGTGCTCAACGAAAAGATTGAGTCTTCCTCGACCAACGGATTCAAGGACAAGGAGAAGGAGGCCGTGCCCAAGAAGAGCAACAGCACGAAACGTGGCCGAGCCCACACTAACCGCCAACGACGCCGACGAGCAACAACAAAATCTTCACACCGCCCTTTCCACGCAGACGACGAGAACGTGATGTTGAGTAAGCATGATGCCGAAGAATTGCTGAAGTTGGTTCAGGGAGCAGTGGTCGTTTGGCCGTACGATTGGCTTAATTCCGTGGATTGGAGGTACATGCTCGACAACGCAGCGCCTCTCGAGATTTATGATTAGATTCCGTATTGTTGACTATCTTCCGCGTTTTCTAGGAGGTTGTTTTCTATGGACTCGATACATCCCCTGAGTATCTTTGTTTGAGAAGTGTAGGATCGGGATTCGAGAATTCTGGTTTGCAGTATAAGGAGGTCTTAGGGGTCGGTTGCATTGCGTTGCTTATGCGGTTGGAGGTCTCACCTACCTAAATTTGATTTTTTTCTTCTTTTCCGCGATGCGAGATCGAGCTTTGCCTTGTTGATACGTCTTTTCTGGCACACCAGTTGGGTTGCTTGTTAATCCATCATCTGTGTCTTCTTGACGATGCGTAGCCTTTTTCTGTCCATGTAGCCGATGCAGAGAAAAGGCCCAGGGTACAGTCACATCAACATCATTACTCGAGACAGCCATGTCCACAGACGGCAGACAGGCTCTTGATACAACGGAGCTGGAGCTGGCAACCCAATCTTCTGAACTCAGAACTGTTCGATTTCGTATCGGGTCAGTCGTGGTCATGGATTGATCCCAAGACTGGTGGCTTCTCGATGGACCAGCGGTCAGGTTCTATGTAGTAGTTTCGATGGCTCCCAGTCATGGAGGAAGAAGCGAAAAAAGGCATCTCTTCGAGTTTTGCTGTAATGTCGACTCGAGAATGGCTGCGAAGGAAGGGATAAAATCTGAAGATGACATGTATACCGTAATATGTGTTGACACCTCAGGCTCCGTGACTATGGCGAGACGTTTCCCAGCGAGATATGAAGTGTCACCTGCATCTGATGTCGGGTGGAGGACCTCGGGAGCCGTAGCGATGACGTCGGTCACGATGGACGGCAAACACCACGGAGTACCTAAGGTTACAGTACAGTACAGTACAGTGCAGTGCAGTGCAGTGCAGTACGGTACAGTACAGTACAGCGCAGCGAGACATTAACAGTACAGTACACACAGTCGTTACAGCCTTGCGACCAGAATTGGAGACCTTGTCCTTGTTATCGTCCTGAGGCTCAGGCTCAGGCTCAAGTTCCGTCTTCCTCGTCCTTGTCTTCATCCTTGTCCTTGTCCTTGTCAGCCAGTGCCAATTAGCCACCTACCTGCAGTCATGGCCTCCCCGGACCAACCCATCCCCATCCCCATCCTCATCCCTCGCACCGACATCGTAGAAGCATCGAAACAAGGAAAGCCCTTTGGCATCGCAGTCCCCATTGCCTTCTCCACCGCCTCTGTACTCGCCCTTGGCCTGTACTCATGGCCGCTATCATGGTTCATCTCCGGCGCACCAGAAGTCACCTTCTTCATCCTGCTCGGCGCGTCAAACGGTATGCAAACACTCGTCCGCGCCTCAGTGGCATGATCCTGCTAACAACTTGTACAGGCCATCGGATTCTACCTTTTGTCCCGCTATGGACTTTGCTGTCCACTCTGCACCTGGCCTACTCCATATGTGCCACCTCATGGCTTCTGCACGCACTCTTCACTGCCGGCTGTTGGCCTTTCATCTTCATCACCTGCATCTTCCAATTCGACGCGGCTGCCAGATTACTTCGCAAAAGCCTGAGAAGATTTCTCAAACACATCTCATTCCTGGATGACAAGATTGCGCTTTTCGATATTCCAGCCCTAGAGATTGACACCGAGGTCGACGGTCTGATGGTCATTCGAGCTGTCACTATCTCACTATCCACCTTGACTCTCGTCGCTCACGGTATTGAAGTTGGAATCAGACTTTCCGATGACATGGAGCTTGCCCTGTCTTGCGAGAAGGTTACCATTCCGTTCTTCAGGAGAATAGAAATCGACGACTGTTATGCGGCGCTCAAAGGCGGACAGTACGAAATGACCTTTGCCAATATGGCAGAGATTACGCATGATCCAAATGGAGACGCGCTTATGGTCGAAGACACGCCCCTGTTGCAAGCCGCTTCCGCACATGGGGTGCAAGCTCGGCCGCAACTGGTCAAGATGACCAGTAAATTCACGGGCGGCGGAATGATGAAGGATTCAAGTGTCCAGTCCGGTCTCCATTCGATCAAACAATTGTCGCCTGATGATCGGATCGCAAGGAAAGAGTTCGACTATACCATAAAGTGGATCGAAGAAACAAACGTTATCAGTGAATGCCGCAAAGATGTCATGCAGCGAGCCGAGAAATCTGACAGCTTCGATGGAGGCAGTATCCAAGATGTCCGTGCAGCTATATGCTCCCAACTCCACAACAAGCCGTCGGTGCCTCACCCACCGGCGCATTCGGTCAGGGTCACGACTCTTCGAGACATGTCCCCCCAATGGCAAAAGACTCTGATGCATCGAATGCCAATGCTCTTGAGAATGCTCCTGAACCCTTTGAGCCACTTTCACCCAATATCCATTAAATCTATCACAGGTAAGTCCTTGGCTGGATCTATATGCTTCTGCGTGCTAACTCTAGACTAAAGCCGCGGGGTCTGGAAAATGGATGTCCCATATGCTCCAATCCGAGTTCTTCAAGGACTACAGCAAGGACAATGCTGAATTGCGCCGACTTGAAGAAAAGATTCTAGCATGGCTTTCTGACGCAAACTTTGCCGTCGAGTTGGCAGATGTAACAGGACTAGCTCAAGTTCCCTTCCTCTCCGCTTTCGATATAGTTGCTTATCTGGGCTTTAACGACGTGATGGCTTACCGAACCCTTCCTAATGAAGCAAATCTGAAGCAAGTGGTGCGACTGGGAGGCGCCGATGCAACATTCACAATTCCCTCTTATCTGCTTCCCCATCACGACCACCTGCTTCCAGCCGTCCCCACGCCGAAAGACCGCGACGAACTCGAGACCGAAGTTCTAGACGCAGACGGCAAACCAAAAACAGTGCAAAAGGAAAAGGAACTGGAACAGGCCGATAAGGACGAAACAAATATCAAGATATCAACACATGTTCGTCTCCCCGCTTGTTTCGACCAGGAACTTCTCAATTTCATCGCCGCACTGGTCAAGGCCACGAAAGTTATGGAGTTGGAGAAGCAACCCGATGCTATGGAGGAGCGCGAAGACGGCATTCGCAATTTCGCTCGAGCGGTAAATCAGAGTATGAAGAATGGCATGAAGAAAACTATGGTCGATGGTATAGTCAATGACAAGCTTATTGCGAGGTTGGTTGGCAAGGCCACCGCGAAGTTGGAGCAGTCGGTGGGTGAAGCGGGATATTCAGGCAATATTCCAGTCGCCCTTGGCCCGTACAGATTGCCCTCGGGACACCCTGAGGCGCAGAAGATCCTGGGCTGAGGCGTGAAATTGGGGACTGGGGATGGTATGTAATTAATCGGGGTGGCATCTGTATTCTGTATCTTATTGTACAAAGATAATCCTGTTAGAAATTAGAACATAGCCCTGTCCAATATGATACCACGCCCAGCCATGAAGCCGTCCTCTTCCACCTGATAGTCAAGCAGACTCTCGAACGGACACGATGACACTGGCGAATACCGTAGGTTTCCCACCCCAGCCACGAACACGAAGAGGCAACCCCTGTCTACCTTGCCAAATTCTTCCTGCCTAGCTAGCATCGTCAAAAACTTGGACCAAAGCCCGAGACATTGCTTCTCAGCAATCATAGGACAACTTTTCACACAAGTTCTTAGAGGCTCCAAGCTCGCTGAAATCTGCACGTTCCTTCATCCCACATCATCTGTTCTTCCTCACCTTTGACCTACATCCTCGACGTTCAGGAGATACAAAGAGAAGATACCAACAGGAATCAAATGCAATCAAAAACAAAGCTTTATCTTTATACTCGCCGGAAAGGATGATAAGTTTGAACCGGGACAACCTAAGCTTCTAATCTTTGTTGAAATCACCCAGCAAGACAGACACACCTCTTCCCAGATATTTTCGATAGTCCCCACTGCGCAAAAAGAATTGCGTGGACCGAGAATCGAACTCGGGGCCCGTGCAAGATGCTCCTGATGGCAAGCACGGATTTTACTAGGAAGAGTCAGAACGAGTGGTGAGGTTGGCGGCAGGAGGAATCAGCGAGCTTACCCACTAAACCACCCACGCTGGGTGTGCATACTTTTCCAGATATCTCCAATAACTTGTGTGTTTAGAACCCTGAATATTCAATCGACGAATTACACGCTGCGGGAGGCTAGCAAGGGTGTCGTAGCTATCGATTATGCTTGCGAACCTCATCTGAAATGGAAATGTTAGTGAGGTCCATAACAGCATTGGGAATAGTTCTGATCCAAGTTGAACGATGATGATCTTGGACTGAGAATGTTATGTTTCTGCTCGTTTTTGTTGAGGAACAGAAGTAATCTATCGGGAGGAAACGAGGACAAAGAGAGGATCGAATAAGACATGAGACGTCTCAAATTGAGAAGGAATGTAAGGTTTGTTGATAGAATATCGGTAGTGATTAAGAAGTGGCATATGTTTCGTCAAATTTTTTGGTTGACAAGAGAGAAAAACCCGAGCCGAATACTACTAGCAGGATAATCAATGATTAACGAATTTGACATGACATGACGAAAGCGAAGAGGATTAAGTTGGAAACCCTTTTAAGCCTCGCTACATGCAATGACTATTGAGGGTACAAGACGCGCCTCGGAGTATACGCAATGTGCTAGTCCACGGTATCCATCCTGTCTTACAACAATAGGCTTACGAGGCTTTTGTTCATATACCCCTCTGACTATAAGCTGTCCATTGGACAAATTCCAACGACTTCAGAACGGGTTCACTAGAGTGTTCTGAGTTTCTCATCTCTGATGTGGCAGGCGTTGAGTTTGTCGGTACTCGCTCTCATCCGTTGTCGTCAATGGTGTTCTTGGCGTGCTATCTCGAGGAAAGGTATTGCTCATGGCGACCATGGGTACACCCGTTCTCGCAAAACGCGGTCGATAGGCGTTGAGTAACTTTAAGTTTGGACGTACCGTGGGTATTATGAGGCTGTTAAGCGCATATCAGTATCAAATCACACAGAATGTCTTCCTTCACCCAAAATCATCTCCAGCGTTCTTCCCGAGGTCTCATCTCTCGAGATCGAACGCAATGGGTATCCTCAGTCTCTCTTTAAGTGTCTTGCTTGCAATCCAACACCTTGCCTCAGCCCATGGACATTCAGAACGCCCTCTCGATCAAAGCCTCAGAAGAGCAAACTCCAGCATTGGATGGCGCATGGAGAAAGTCCCGAACGACATGATCGTGGTGGATGCCGACAAGTTCAATGGAATGAACACGGAGATTGAGCGCACCAGCTACGAACTTCTTAGACAGAGCCATTGCCTCCACTACTCTACCCGAGGGCTCGTGGCCTTCAGGGATTGGTATCACACGGGGCTTGAAACAACCACATTCCTAATTCACACACCTTGGACTGCCTCGTACGATCAGCGTCTTCGAACGGTTTTTGATGAAAGTCGATTCGAGTCCTGGCCGCTGACATCTGAAGACAGTTGTGACTGGCTTTATATGGAGTCGTTCAAAAGCAAGGGCGTTTTTCGAGGAAAGATTTACTACAAGCACCGCACTGACGCCATGAAAACAATTGGCGATGCATCAGACGCCGGCTATCCTCCTCCCAGCACGGTTGCAGCGATCAAGGCCAAATTAGAAGAGACATTCCCGACGGCAGAGATGGCATTGATTCTATGCTTTTCCTTGGGACCGATGGCCATGTTGGCGGTATGCCTGGCGTGGAAGGGTGTTTCTACACTGCGGAGGCGGAGGAGGGGAATGCAGAAGGCTGAGGGTAGTGACGGGTTTGAGCTTGTTGATAGCCGCAAAAGAGGCGAAACCACTGGCAGTGACGTGGCCGGGGAGGAGAATTCCAACTCACTGGACAAGCAAGGCGGTCTAGTCACTACGGGGCGTGAATTTGTGTAGGAAGGCGATTGTTTTGTCGAGGGCGGGGAGGCAGCGCGTTCAGACTTCAGAGGTTCTTTTTGCATCAACTAGGACATCAACAAGGAAGGCAGCTGTAATGAAGAGACGATGGTGAGGGCTAGGAGAAGATTCATGTTGGCAATAATGGTTGAGGGGTTTGAGACCAAGCCACAGACACCAACGGGACATGTTGAGTCGTGATTGGAAGTGGGTGTGGTCTCGAGGAGGTTTCATAGTAGGCAATGGAAAGGATATTTATCCGCATCAACGTGAAGTATTCGAAGAGGAGTGAAATGTCTGGTGTGAATCCATAACCATAGGTACCGCCACAGTAGTACGCCTGCAGTGCGTGGCCGACGATGAAAAGAGCCGCAACAAGACCGATGCTGAACTGCTAGAGTGCAGATCCTACAACAAGACCGATGGATGCTGAACTGCTAGAGTGCAGATCCTACTATGGTATCAAGGCAAATAATTGTTAGCGTGGGACTAAGAAAACCCCTGTGCAGATTGAAGTTCTGATAAATACGCGTGCTAGAATAAGTACTACCCACAAAAATTGTCGTGTAGAATTGAGAACGGATATATTAAGGGCTGAAGCATTGATCAAGAGCTAACAATTATTTGCCTTGATACCACAGTAAAGCGATGCCACGTACCACACTGTGTACTATCTGGAAAACGTGGCGGACCAGACAGCGGTGCGGTATACTGTCCCCAGAGACGTTGTTGTGCAGGACTCGGCCATTGTTTGCACGGTACACGGTACTTGCTGTGTATAAGTACGCAGCATACCACAGCAGTAGTATCAGTAATAATAATGATAATAATGATAATAGTAGTCCTGTAGCAGCGAGGAAGCAGGCAGGGATGTAGAGAGGCTAGGGGTCCCTGAGTAAAAGGGTTCGACGGAGGCTTGATTACATACTTGGACCCTACATTACATACCTACCAGGTACACTACTGGTACGTGGTACTACTAGCCGATATTTGGCTGACCGACAGAACCATGTCCACATACTTATATATTGTGAAGCGCGTGTGCAAAGACAGGGACAGGTCGTAGGTGGTGGTACTGGTAATGGTAGGAGGTATTTACAAAGGTACTGGTAAAACTGGTGATAGATGTAGGATATCCATCAGAGAAAGGAGACGTTGATCAGTGTTTGGCACCATGTTTCAGCGTTTCGTACAGTACACCCATACTCACGTACTCCGAGCAGTAGCAGTAGCAGTGGAAAAGGGGTGCGATGGAATGGAAGTACCTAGACAGAGAGAGACTCGGGGGATGGGTGGCAAGGATACGGCGTTCGCATGCAACGACTCTACTAATAACCCTCATCTTCTTCCCTTGATGAAGCTGGAGGCAGATCAAAGCCCTCATCTCGACATGGTCTCAAGGAGTGGGTGGGATATTTCATCCATACGTGGACGAGAAAGAGAGTGAGAATGAGAGTGAGGGTGANGGGTGAGGGTGAGGGTGAGGGTGAGGGTGAGGGTGAGGGTGAGGGTGAGGGTGAGGGTGAGGGTGAGTGAGAGTCGGAGTCGGAGTGGAAGATCGCCACAAAGAATGCCCCTTTTTGCTGTTGATCTCTCTCTCTCTGTCACATAACGAAAGATGAGCAATCTCTAGTGGAGCTCCTAACAGTACAACCACCTGCAGGCCAGGCCTCATTTCCTAGAGGTGCCCACCCGACCTCTGCGGGCTCCCTCCCCCGAGCCTCTCTCCAACAGAACCATCACCATCGCCATCTCCATCAAATACCACCACCACCACCACTGCAATCCTTTGTCCTCGCGTATAATCCTAGTCAATACTTCCTCTCCACAACCGCAAACGTCTCGCTCCGCCCTGCATATCCGAGCTAATTAGCGGTAGACGCCACCGACGTCAAGAATTCTACCCATCTGCCACCAGCTACCCGCCCTGTCAGCTGCGTCGCCAGAGGCCCCCTAAAACTAACGAGGAGCTCCCGTTGGAAAAGCTAGACAGGGTTCGAAGCCGCGACACTTTGCACATAATTGATTTGTTCGACTGTCCCCGAGAACATTACAACTCAGGTGGTCGCTCTCACCACCTCCCTGCTTTGCCCGCCTCTGTCCCCGAGTTCCAAGGAAAACGCCGCCCTGGACTGCCTCACCGAATCGCTCCTTTAGACTCCCACCACCACGGCCTTTGTCTTCGTCACTTTCCTTCATAAAAGTCATAAAAACGACCTAGATCCTCTGCACGCGAGAAGCGACAATCACCGAACTGTACAGTAATAATAACATCCTTGCCATCGACCGTCACCGTACTACTTCGACCGACTTCACACCAACACCCAGCCTCGATCCCACCCAAATGCGACGCTGAGATTCTGTTTTCGAGTCCTGGCTGCACAGGCGGCATTATGTCGTCTATAGACACGAGCGCCGCGCTTGCTGCCATTATTTCCAACATTGCGAGACAACATGATCCTCGGATGGACAAAACCTTTCCTGGCCAAGTAGCTGCGAATGGAACTCCGCCCGCGCAATCTTTCCTGCCAGGCCCTGATACTCCCGAGAAGGAGACACTGGAACGCGAATTAGCCGCCTTGATTGCACGCGTCAACTATTTGGAGTCGAAGGCTGCTAATTCGGGTGCGTTTCCCATGACCCCAAACGAGCCGGGCTTACCTCCAATCTACCCTACAGATTCACCACGCGATCCTCCCAAGACACCCATTTCCTTTGCAGTGCGCAAGGTTTCAAATGCACAGAGAGACCCACGAACACACTGGGTGAACAATTGGCTGGCCGAAGATGCCTCCAACGACGGGGATCAGCCTTTGTCACCTCGTCTGACGGAAGAACAATTGGGGTACATCAGGGACCACCTCAACAAGCAAGCCGATCAGATCAAGACCCAAAGAGACCAGATCGATGAGCTGAGCACACAAATCTCCACCCAGAAGGAGGCACAAGACACGGCGTTTGGACATGGCATGGAAGATATTGGAGCTCTTAAACGGGAACTGGCGAAACACCAACAGGCAAATTTGGCCTTCCAAAAGGCTTTGCGAGAAATTGGCACCATCATCACAGCGGTTGCTAGTGGAGACCTCGGGAAAAAGGTTTTGATACACGCAAAGGAGCTGGACCCCGAGATTGCGACGTTCAAGAAGACGACGAACAAAATGATAGATCAACTGCAAGAATTTGCATCCCAGGTTACAAGACTGGCAAGAGAAGTCGGCACCGAGGGCCGGCTAGGCGGTCAAGCTGTGGTACCTGGTGTCAAGGGTATTTGGGCGGAATTGACCGACAATGGTGAGTGAGCATGCTCGAATCCAGGGGTCCGAGGCTAACTGTGGCAGTCAACTTGATGGCCGAAAACCTGACAAACCAGGTGCGAGAGATCGCTGAAGTAACGACTGCTGTGGCCCATGGCGATCTGCGGAAGAAGATTGAGCGACCAGCAAAGGGTGAAATCCTTGAGCTCCAGCAAACTATCAATACTATGGTGGACCAGCTCCGCTCCTTTGCAACAGAAGTTACACGCGTCGCACGCGATGTAGGCACTGAGGGTCTCTTGGGAGGGCAAGCCCAGATCGACGGCGTTCAGGGCATGTGGAATGACCTCACAATCAGCGTCAACGCCATGGCCAACAATCTCACCACACAGGTCAGAGATATCGCCCAGGTCACCACAGCCGTCGCCAAGGGTGACCTGCAACGCAAGGTGCAAGCAGACTGCAAGGGAGAAATTCTGGAGCTGAAGACGACCATCAATTCCATGGTTGACCGCTTGCAACAATTTGCTCACGAAGTCACAAAGATTGCGCGCGAGGTCGGCACGGAAGGCAAGCTCGGTGGACAAGCAACAGTTCATGGCGTGGAGGGAACGTGGGCCGATCTAACGGATTCGGTGAATGGATTGTCCAATAACCTCACCACCCAAGTACGAGAAATAGCCATGGTCACCACTGCGGTCGCCAATGGAGATCTCACGAAGAAAGTCTGTGCCAATGTCCAGGGCGAAGTCCTGACATTGAAAAACACTATCAATACCATGGTGGACAGACTGAATGCTTTTGCTTTCGAGGTCAGTAAAGTGGCCCGCGAGGTTGGTACTGAAGGCGTACTCGGCGGTCAGGCCGAAGTTGAGCAAGTGGATGGAAAGTGGAAAGATCTGACAGGTAAGCAAAGTTGTAATGTCCCGACAAGAAAAATCATTGACTTAAGTCACAGACAATGTCAACACTATGGCCCAAAACCTCACCACACAAGTGCGCAGTATTTCAGACGTCACCCAAGCAATTGCTCGCGGCGACATGACCCAGCGTGTCGAAGTCCACGCACAAGGAGAAATTGCTTTACTCAAAGATACCATCAACGACATGGTTGCAAGATTAGATAACTGGTCACTTGCCGTAAAACGCGTCGCTCGAGAAGTCGGAGTGGAAGGCAAGATGGGCGGACAAGCAGAAGTCGAAGGCATCACTGGGCGATGGCGCGAGATCACCGTCTCGGTCAACACCATGGCTCAGAACTTGACGGCACAGGTCCGAGCCTTTGGAGACATCACCACCATGGCAATGGAGGGCAAGTTCACGACCATCCAAGTTGAAGCTTCAGGGGAGATGGGCGAGCTCAAGGGCAAAATCAACAACATGATATCCAATTTGCGGGACAGTATCGAGAAGAACACGCAAGCCAGGGAAGCAGCCGAGCTCGCCAACAAAACGAAATCCGAATTTCTTGCCAACATGAGTCACGAGATCCGCACGCCCATGAATGGCATAATCGGAATGAGCCAACTTGCACTTGACACGGAGCTCTCCAGTTATCAGCGGGAGATGATTACAATCGTGCATAATCTCGGCAACCAGCTCTTGACGATCATCGACGACATCCTTGACATCTCAAAGATCGAGGCCAATCGCATGGTCATGGAGGAGATTCCATTCTCACTTCGAGGCACAGTCTTCAATGCGATGAAATCACTGACTACGAGAGCAAACGACAGACATCTCAACCTTGCTTATCAAGTCGATCATGATGTTCCCGACTTCGTCGTGGGCGACTCCTTCAGATTGCGTCAGATCATTCTCAACCTCGTAGGAAATGCCATCAAGTTCACAGAGCATGGTGAGGTCAAGGTCAAGATTGGCACCTTCAAATCCCCCCAATGCGACGTCTCTGAGTACATGATCAAGTTTGCGGTTTCAGACACTGGGATCGGAATCAAGGCCGACAAGCTGAACCTCATTTTCGACACATTCCAGCAAGCTGACGGTTCAACGACACGAAAATTCGGAGGGACCGGTCTTGGACTGTCCATCTCTCGCCGTCTGGTCAATCTGATGAAAGGCGAGATGTGGGTGGAATCTGCATACAGCGTTGGCAGTACCTTCAACTTCACATGCAAGGTTCATCTTGCGGATCCTGACATTACCATCATCGCGCCCCAGCTTGCACCGTATAGAAGTCGGCCGGTCTTATTCGTGGACCGCGGCAAGACAGGATGCAGCGATGATATTGTCAAGCACCTCACAGCACTCGATCTTATTCCACACATCATCGGACCCGATGAGCCGATTCCGACTCCTGACGCTTCTGTCAAGCCACCGTATGATTGTGTGATTATTGACTGTAACGACACCGCCCAGAAGCTGCGAGAATACGAGAAATACAAGTACACGCCACTTGTCATGCTGACGCCAAATATCTCTGTTAGCTTCAAGAATGCGCTTGAGGACGGCATCTCGAGCTACATGACTACGCCTTGTCTTGCCATTGACATGGGTAATGCTCTCATTCCCGCCCTCGAGGGCAGAGCAGCGCCTTTGGTATCCAAGAACTCCAGGTCTTTGAACATATTGCTGGCGGAAGACAATGCAGTCAACCAGAGATTGGCTGTTAAGATCTTGGAGAAGTACCATCACAAGGTGACTGTCGCCAACAACGGTCTTGAGGCGCTTGAACTTGTTAAGGTGAAGAGGTTCGACATCATCCTGATGGACGTACAAATGCCAATCATGGTAAGACTCGAAACGACGATGTGATGATTACGAAGCTGACGCCTTCATTCGCAGGGAGGATTCGAAGCCACCGCGAACATTCGAGAATGGGAGCGGGCTCAAGTTGACGCCCAGCGAACCCCAATAATTGCACTTACAGCCCACGCAATGGTTGGCGATCGCGAAAAATGCATTCAAGCTCAGATGGATGTGCGTACTCGTGTTTTTATTTTTGGTGTGACCGTACCTAACGATGTCGCAGGAATACCTTTCAAAACCACTCAAGCAAAATCAACTTATCCAGACAATTCTCAAATGCGCGACACTCGGAGGCGCGCTGTTGGAGCAAAACCAGATGATGGGCAGCGATGGTATGAACGATCATACACGAGCGCCCCAGCCCTCGACACCAAGCAGCCTGCCCCCACCTATCGGAGGAACGCCGAGAAGACCTGCTTTTGAGCTTCGTGCTAACACGGAAGTAGGGGCTCATAGTCCTTCTATACTCACTGCGGACCAAGCAGATCCAATTAGCGTAAGTCAACCATTGCTTCGCTGAACAACGCGTGTACTCATTGATGCCAGCTTCTCCTAAGGTCACACAGTGGTTAATATACACCTCATGACCAATCCATGCATCAGCTAAATAAACCCCCGTCTAGAAATGTGAATACGGGATAGCTACGATTTCGATTCTTCGCATCTAGTGACGAAGTTTCCCCGCTATACCTGTCCGTCTTCGCATATGAAACATACCCACTGCTGTTATGTCTAAAGGCTTTGTTCGCCTGTTCTCATCATGGACCATGGGGAACGACCGAGCCTCCTTTCGATTTCAAGGCTTTGGGCAAGGCTTCGCTTTGATGGTTCTCCATGGCTTGAAATTTTGAATGGGGCAAGAGCACCCTTGAGTTTGGCGCAAAGGAGTTCTGGAAGCGTTGGACCGACATCTCCTTTGTGATTTTGGGAAGGAAGGGAAAGAACGAGGCGCACCCAAGGTGTGAATGTGTTGTCTCACGGACGAGACATGCATCGATTCTTTTTTGAGGATGATTGGATAGACAACTGTTACCTGCAAATTCATAGAAGCGGTGATCATATACCTGTGAATAGCTTATTTGATGAGACCATGTCATTGTGAACTGCCCCCACCCTGTTTCTGATGTAGCTCCCAAGTGCTCTTCACTGACCAACGATGGGACTTGCGTCATGTTGCAGCTTCACTCCCGATTATTCCCTTGATGTCAAGCAATATACAAAGACGCCTGGCTCGACATAAAGGTCAGTGAAATGATTGGGATTCGTGGACGAACTGGAAGTCACAAGCCATACCCGTCGCATGCGTTCTTGACCTTCTCCATCAACGATCAAGCACTATCAAGGAACCATGTCAGTGCCGCTGGAATCGCTTCGTTCGAGCATTACCTCCCTGCCGCAAGATCTTTTCTTTCTTATGAGGATTTCAGTGCAAAGTAACATGGACTACACAATCGATCCGCTTGATTGTGGATGACGAGATGGGCATGGAGGCCCTGGGAGATGTTGGACTGTGGAAGAACTTCTCTAAATGCAACTTGTGGGAATCACGAGACGGATATATATTTAATGGTCTACTTCGCGACCTCGGAGGACTATGAAGCCAAGGAGAGAGGCGAGTATATAGCCTCGCGAGAACCGTGCTGATGTTGGAAAAGATTGTGGTCCTTGCATGACAAGGCGACTAGCAGGTTGTTGGTTTCTTCGTTGATCCTATTTTGCGAAGCCTCTATGCCTTGCCCTCATATTTCATCGTTCGGCTGGATCGTCCTGCGATGCTCAATCAAGGAGATGTCGTAATAATCCTGGTAACCTGATCTCGACACGCACATGTACGTCGCTACATCTATTATCAATTGTCGATGCCGCCCACCAAAGATGGGGACGAGATTTCATTTTTCCGAGCCCCGAGAACCCGCACTGAGCAGCAGAATCTCCCAACTTGTCTGGAGAGCCCCATATAAAAACACTGGATCAAGAGAGTGTACTGGAGAGACGACAACATATCGATGGGAAATGACATCGGCGGCAGGAAGGGTAAGCTGGCCTTGAACAAGGTTGTTGACCTTACCCTAGCGCTCTCGAATATAGGATTAGAATAAGTTGAATTGGAAGATACGATCGTAAACTTATTTGGAACGCTTGACCATACTCACCGTTCGATGTTGGAAGGGTTGTTATTCATGTAAATGGGTGCGCGAAATGGTAGATATGAAGAGCGAAGGCCGGATTTCTTCCCTCTTTGGCCGCGCTGATCATCATGTAAGAAGGGGAAAATCAAGTGTTGAGTAGATCTGCATGATATTCTCCCTTTTTGAGAAGTCTTTCTGTCCGGACCGGGCGTGCGTGTCTTGGTTTATATCGACAGGAAGGAAGAATTAAGAAGGGAGATCAAATTGCTAGGCATGTTTGGATTTAGTCAATACTTTGGTCTCAAGTCCAGAGTGAGGTTTGGTACATGGACACAATATTTTGAAGAGTATCTGATTCATTCCTCTAATGCTCGCGTGGAGAGAATGGAGAGAGACAGCCCCCATCTTGAAGAGAGATAGATCTATCGATCCAAAGCTTGCGCTTGACACTAGGTCCTATCAGTCGTATACAAGGAATAGTAGAACCGACTGACTTACCATGGAATAATACACTCCCTTTGCCCTCAACAGACTTTGATGGTCGCCCTGTTCAAGAACCTTCCCAGAACCTAACACGAAAATAACGTCGGCCTTTTGAATTGTAGCCAGTCGATGGGCCACTGCGATAATCATGCATTCCCCTTCTCCTGCTGCTCGTTCGATAGCTTCCTGCACCAGTTTCTCAGACTCTGAATCTAGACTTGAAGTCGCTTCGTCAAGGAGCAAGACTTTGGGCTTGCGAAGCAAGGCACGTGCTAGAGAGAGACGTTGTCGCTGCCCTCCGCTCAACGAAACGCCCTTTGGGCCCAGTGTCGTCGAGTACGACTCTGGTAACGAAGAGACGAAGTCATGGATTTGCGCATCTTTGCAAGCCGCGTGGATAGCATCGTCGGTTGCAAGTGACGCATCCACAGAAAGCGCCACATTTTCTCTGATAGTGCCCTCATATAAAGTCGACTCCTGGGCAACCAAAGAGATGTTGTTGCGGTAAGCTCCGACGTTCAGGTCATTGATATCGGAGCTTCCATAGGAAATACTTCCAGAATCGGCATCGTAGAATCGCTCGATCAAGGAGACGATTGTTGATTTCCCACAGCCCGTGGCGCCAACGAGGGCGACGAATTGACCAGGCTTAATCGAGATGCTGAGACCGTTCAATACGGGCACGTCTCTCGTCTTATAACTGAAATAGACATCCTTGAACTCAATCCCCACAGCTCCTTCATCGGGTTGGCGTAATTGAGCTTCGTGCTCTGTATTTCTGTCCCCAAATCGTGACCTGAGGATACGATTTGCGCCCGAAGTGGCTTCAGAGATGTTGGGGGCCCTGAGATAATACTTAGCCACGGGCACGCTCCATATATTAGCTTTAGACTTGTGACTTACATGCTAAACCATGTTCCAGCGGCCTGACTTCCTTGGATGACAGCCATATAAATAACAAAGAATTGAACCAAATTGTACTCTCTTGAGCCCATGAGTCTTCCACCATACCAAAATATCAGTGCCTGACAACCCATCTCTACACTGTCCGAGAGCGCAAAGACAAGCGTGGATGGCCATGCTTCTTTGTAGGCCTTGGATACATGAATGTCCAAGAGAGATTTATATCTATTGATGATGGTATTTTCCATGATGAGGGATGTGCATGTGCGAAAGGCTCCGACCGCTTCGGTGGCGAACTGTGAACTTTCTTCAAACACTGCAGCGTTCATCTTTTCAAACCTAATTTCGAGGCGGATGCGATAGAAACCCGCAACGAGTATTATGGGAAGGATAGTGCAAGCGCCGACCAAGGATAACTTCCAGCCGTAAACAAACGATACGATGAAGCATCCCACAAGGTTGAATATAGAAACGTATGCCATGGTCATCTGGCCACCTGTGGCAAGGTTAGCGGGACCTGCTCAAATTCTGGTCGGTCTTACCCAAAAGCTGTTCAACTTGAGTTGGATCGGAGGAAAGCCTGGAAGTGAGAGTCCCTGCCGAGTTCCCCTCCGAGTCGAAATAGACGATTCGTTTGCGAATCACATTTTGCATGTATTCTTGTCGATAGGCTGTCGTGACCACGGTCGACACAATGTGAGCAGCGTAACCAAGAACATAGTATGCGACAAAGCTGCCGAGGGCCATGACAAAAAACATGAGCGACCAGAAATTTCCCTTGTCCACTAATGCTTGACCTGTTAACGTGAAGGTTTGGATCAGATTCGCAAACAGAAATGCCCGGTCGAGGTTAGCTTTTGAGAATATGACCTGAAGCTTAGATACATACCTGGATTGGATAGACGGCTGTCAAGAGAGTTAGCAGGACAATTCTCCATGAGGTTCGATGAAACTTACCCCCTCCGGCAGCAGAGCTCAAGACGATCAAGCTGTACAAGATCCCGTGAGAACGTTGCTCATATATAAGCCGCCCGAAACTCCGTATGAAACCAGCATCTTTGTACTCTCTTTCGGCCTCACCGGACATTCGTGTCATGGATTGGACCGCCGCATCGACCACCTCGGACTTTTTCTCATCTTGATCAGGAAGCTCTTCGTCGATAACGATGGTACTATCAGCCAGACTTTCTGCGCCCATCGCAATCGCCTGTGCGCGCACAAGCCCAAAATAGACGCCATCTTCGTTCTCGAGAAGTTGGTCATGTGTTCCTTGTTCCACTAATTTCCCTTTTCTCATAACGATGATTTTGTCTGCTTTCTTGATAGTAGAGAGTCGATGTGCGATAACAATTGTTGTACGGTTCATCGAAACGCGATCGAGCGCGGCCTGTACGATTCGCTCTGTCCGAACATCGATTGCACTCGTTGCTTCGTCTAAGATGAGGATTTTAGGCTGCTTGACAATGGAACGGGCGATGGCCAGACGCTGTCTTTGGCCGCCACTGAGCTTGATACCAGATTCACCCACACTGGTATGATAGCCCTTGATGATACTATAAGCAAACTTCCTGAAGGCATGATTCAACGACATACCTGGGGTAGCTTCTGAATGAATTCGTCTGCAAATGCTTCTTTGCAGGCATCCTTAACCATCTGAAGCTTTTCTTCTTCAGACAGATTCTCTAAATCGGTGCCACACAGACCATAAGCTACGTTTTGCCAGATAGTATCATTGAACAAAAAAGGCTCCTGCTGAACGAGTCCGATCTGCGCTCTCCACCATTTGTCGTCAATTTCGGCAAGCCTCGTTTGGCCAACTAGGATTTCCCCTTCGACGACAGTATTGGAGAGATCCACTTTGATCTCTTCGTTTGTCGGGCCTAAACTGTGGCTTGCACCATGTTTCTGACCCTCTGCTGCATTCTTTCCCTTCTTAGCCTTTTTCTCTTTCTCGGTTGGAGCCTGATGCTTGTGCCTCTTGACCCTCATTATGGCGGCGGAGGCCTCTGCTTCTGGGAGAAGGCCGTACCATTTTTCGAGGAGTCCCACGATCGTGCTCTTGCCTGATCCCGAAGGACCTACGATGGCAGTAACCTGCCCCGCTTCAAATTTGAGATTCAATCGATCCAATACCTGCACTTCCTTGCGACTCGGATACACAAAAGATACGTCCTTGAACGTGATGTCGTTCTCTGGACAGATCTGAGGGGCCTTTAACCCGGTCCGATACGGTCTAGCTGCATCGATAGTGGCGAGTAACTCAGCTGCAGCGGTCGATGCTTTCGCCATGGCTATAATGGGGGCGGCAAGTCGTCCAATTGAGTTCACAGCCATGACCACCGAGAACAAAACGCTGACAGCAGGTTAGCATAACAAATGGATTTGCAAAAAACCAGAAGACGAACACTGTGATCGCCCCGATGCCTTCGATCTTCCCATTGGTAACAAGCTTCACGCCATACCAGAAAGCTGCAATTTGATTAGTCATATTTCTAAACAAGCTGAACGTCTTCATGAGTTCAGTGTCCCACTAGCCTCCAGGGGTCTCGACGTTGATAGTCCACCCAAACCTCACTACTTCATGGTCGAGATCGGTAATAGGATACGATCTTGCCAGAAATGTAGCCATATCTTATCTCTAAATCTAGATGACAATACCGGCCCACTGTACCTCGAGGATCACTGAACTGATGAAGCTACCCTGGTGTTATAGACTGACCCAATGCAAACGTGCCGTAAGTGCTGAACAAGACTGGTGATATCAGCAGGCCCATCAAGGGAGCATTCTTCATTTCCGCTTTTCTCGCATTTTCAACAAACTGATCATATCGAGATGTCAAACGTCCTTCAGCACCAAATGCTACCACTATTCGGATCGAGCTCAGAATTTCAAAAGCCAGAGATGATGCTTTCTCAAAGTGTCGCATGGTGGCGGCATGGTTCTTAAAGAAGAATGGGATGATTGCTCCGTATACAATGATGATGAAAGGTAGACTGGCGGACGCAACCAGTGTCAAGCGCCATGATTTTATGAAGCTCACAACGTAGAGACCTATCGTCAACGACAATGCTTGAACGAACATGGTCAGCTGCTGCGAAATTCCTAGCTGGATCAAGTTTGCGTTTGTCGTGATCCGTGTGGAGATTACGCCAGGAGACACGGTATCAACTACGGTGACAGATTGGTTGAAGAGAGCTTTGATGTAGGCGAATCGCAGGGCGGCTGATATTCGTAGTCCGCTGATCCTGATGGAGAACTACCATAGCAGATCGGGTTAGTCGAGGTCAGCCTTCCAGCCCGTTTGTCACGCACCATAGAAACGTAACTGAGACAGAAGCGGCCTATAAAGATGTAGAGAATCCAAAGAGCCTGGCTGTTCAAAGCTTTGTCAAACTGTTGGCGAGTCACACCAGAGCCTTCGGTGAAGTACCCTGTGAAATCACCCACGAGATTACCCAATACTGCAGGCATTGAGGATTTAGTGGTGCCCGATAATGAGTGTATAAGATATCACGAAACATACCCACAAACATCAAAGGCATGGCCACCCCAGCCCCCACGGCTGTGAGTACGCAAAGTCCGATGAGAAAATAGTCGAATTTTGTACCGAACGATAACACTCGCTGGTAATGGTAAAGCATTTAGCCTTCTCCAAATCGAACGGGAGGACCAAAAACCCACAATAAAATCAACAAAGCCAGAAGGGGCAGCTTGTCGTTGGAACTGCTTTTCTCCATCTTTCTCCAGCTCCGTCTTTTCGCTGACAACAGCTGTAGCGCGGTTGGCGGAGTCCTTTTTCTTGAAGACAGCCATGAAAACAGAAGCAGCTGAAGGGGAGGAGGGATTGCTAATGAATGAAGATCATGGTGAAGGCACTTGGAACAGGGGACACACTCTCGGGGGCCTTTCTTTGCAAGTCCGTCGTTGCCTAGCACCTGCAGTCCTGCATAGAGGACTAAAAGTCTGATCGGGACTTCAAGTTGTTGGATGCCGACGCCGAAGATTGCTATAGGTACTTGGCAAAGGGTAGCTAGCCAAGGATCTTTATGAGGCATGGATAATAATGATGAGAAGGTTTGGATTATACTAGTAGATGGATAAGTACTAAGTACTTGTAGATGGATAAGTACCAAGTACTAGTTGATGGATAAGTACCAAGTACTAGTAGATAGTAAGTGGCAGTGCCGCGTGAGGTTGTACTAGTACACCTCAGTAGTACTGCCAAGTAGTTTGTACCCGGACTCACCCCCGCCTCACAAGTCACACCTAACCTGCGATGAGCTTCACCGCCCGCAACCAGAAACATCACGTGTAAAGTACCCAAGTACATCCTCGTAGTTATCCATGGTCCCATAACCGGAACACAATGGATCCATGGGCCGAGTCACGTTGAGATTGGCCTCGGAGGTCCCACAGAAACTACTACTCAACAATACTTACCATATATCTTTTCATTGAGAGCACTGTCCCTCGATGCTGGAATTCGGACAGATTGGAATTGCCGGCTTACGAATAGATAATCTCAAAGGCCAGGATGCAGGCTAATAATGGAGAGAGGAGTGGAACCATCGGTACACATTTCATTCCGTTTTGGATCAGTGCATCGCTAACATACAACTACTTAGGTTTGCAAGGCATTTACATCATCTCCTCCCACTCACAGCAGCAGCCCTTCACTTGAAAGTGTGAACGGCGTGAGCATTGCAGTAAGCCAGGAGCCCATGCGGGCCCCATTCTCCGCCTACGCCTGACTCTTTGTGTCCTGAGAAGTGCGCTTGTGGAATAGGCTTTGTAAATGAGTTGACAAAAACATTACCAGCTTCCAATCGCTTGGCCATCTTCTGAGCATGTGCGATGTCCTTGCCAAACACCGAAGCACCGAGACCAGCGTTTGTATTATTGGCACGCGCGATAACTTCTTCCTCGTCGGACCAAGGTTGTGTGGGCACGATTGGGCCAAAAGGCTCCTCTTGGATTATGCGAGAGTCGTTAGGTGGGTTATCGATGATTGTCGGTTCTGTTGCGGTGCGCGCGTTAGTTGGTGGACCCACCGAAACATGTGCGCTGCAGAGAGGAAAACTTACGAATGAAGAAGCCTTTGCTTGTTCCGACAGTGTCGGCACCATGAGCAAATTTGTACCCCTGCTTCTTTGAATCCTCAAAGAAAGTCTTTACCTTCTCGTACTGCATGGAGTTCTGGATTGGCCCAAGCAATACACCATCCTCATCCGATGTGCCAACCTTGATGCTCTTCGTGAACTCAACCATGCGCTTCACGAACTCGGTGTAGATAGATTCGTGGATATAAATACGCTTCGTGGCAACACACACTTGGCCAGAGTTGAAGAAAGCGCCCATGGAGACCTCAGGAACAGCCTTATCCATATCTACGTCAGGAAGAACGATGCAGGGATCGTTCCCACCGAGCTCGAGCGTCACACGCTTGAGTGTCTTTGCACATGCCTCCATGATCTTCTTCCCCGTAGCGATGGAACCAGTGAAAGAGATCTTGGAGATGCCAGGGTGCGCTGTAAGGAGAGGACCGAGCTTGTCGTCACCTCCGAGGACCTGGACAACGCCTGGAGGAAAGACTTGTTGCGCGAGTTCTACGAGTTTGAGAGCTGTGTAAGGGGTGAAGGGACTTGGCTTAACGATGATGGTACAGCCTATACTGGTCAATGGATCAGACCGTGCAGAGAGACACATGTAAGCTTACCAGTAAGAACAGCTGGAGCGATCTTGCCAGCAGAGAGCAACATTGGGAAGTTCCATGGACATATAGCACCAACAACACCCAGTGGTACATAGCTAGTAATGACGCTACGCTCGTCATTCTCGAAAGTTTCGGTTGGCATGTCCAAGGACGCGTGGAACCTGAAGAAATCAATGACACCAGCGACCTCTCCCTGAGCAAATCGCTTTGGCTTTCCAGTCTCTTTGCACATGAGTTGTGTGAATTCGTCTTGGTAGCCTGAGTATAAATCGGTAAACTTGTTCATATATTCCTTTCGCTTCTCAATCGGTGTCTGAGACCAGCTCTTGAAAGCTTTCAAGGCCGACTCCACGGCATCGTCGACGTCCTGTTGGTTGGCAATTGGCACATCCCATAGCTTTTCTTGAGTAGCAGGATTGATGCCATTGTGAGCGTTCTTGCTACCGACGTTTTTCCCGTCGACGACGTTGAAGAACTCGGTGAAGGATATGTTGATGGATTTGGAGGGAGACATTTTGAAACGTGTAAGGTGATTTGTGAATCCGTCTGGCATGGACGGCCAAGGGACAGCGACGCGTGGTGTACTTATGGAAACAACGAGGCGACGGGAAGTGCATAGGCAATCGACCTCATCATGCGGGGTCGGCAGAAAGGGACATTTGCGGAGAGACGTTGTGGAAGAGGCTAGCATGCGCAAAAGAAGGTTAGAAGACAATGTAGATCGTCACCTGGTCTCTCCCCTTCATCGACGGCGGCTTGTCCCTACCGGCAAGTCCATGTCATTAGTTGTGATGGCGACCGCGGCAAGAATGGTAATGGTGTACGGAGTACGAGTGCGAATGATATGCTTCCTAGTAGTAGTAGTCACAGCAGCAAAGCAGCCTGACTCCCGCCTGGCATTTCGGCAGGTGTGAAGCAGACGAATGATGCGGGGCAGTTCGAGGAGCTGGAGCTGGAGCTGAGGTGGAGGTACGTGGGATGCTTACCAATGTGGGCTTGCCCAGGTTGGGTTTGGCTTGACTCCCGAATCAAACACCCGACTCCATTCATCCTATTCTTGAGCCTAGGTACTCCGCCACCATCATCAGTGTCTACTGATTCCAAGCTCGTACAACTTCAAGAGCTTCTGCTTTCGGAAACGTACAACAAGGAAGCCTCAAGATTCGGGATATGCTACATCCTGCTTCCCCCAGATTGCGGCACCTTGACCACGACCTTGCCCCACGTATCTCTTGCACCAAGAGCCTTGAGAGCGTCCCCGACTGTATCGAGGCCTACGTATTCTTTGTCCGTGAAACAAGTGCCATTGAATTTGCCACTCTCCATCAAGCCAAATAGACCGTTCCACACGACCTCGATGGTCTCTGGCTCGTTGATCGAGTACGCTCCCCAATGCAATCCAACAACCGAGATATTCTTCAGTAGCATCCTGTTTGTAGCTACCTTCTCAATCTCGCCGGCTGCAAACCCTATAACCAGCAGTCGGCCGTTCCAAGCCGTGCATTTCGTACTTTCTGTAATAAGACCAACAGGATCGTACACGATATCCACGCCTCTTCCTTTGGGCGTGAGTTTCTTGACTTTTTGAGGCCAATCTTTGTCCCTGTAATCAATTCCAAAGTCCGCACCGAATGACTTGGCAACATCAAGTTTGTGTTGGGAACCGGCTGTCGCGATAACAATCGCGCCGAAGGCCTTTGCGATTTGGACTGCTGCGAGACCGACCCCACCGGCTGCAGCATGGACAAGGACGTAGTCGCCTGACGCACAACACAAAATTAGCAGCGTGGCCATTTTGCGAAAGAGACGAAGAACGAGGAACTCACCCTTCTTCACACCAGCCCTCTGAACAAGAGCCGCATAACTAGTAGGCGCAGTAACAAACAGGCCCGCGGCCTCGAAGAACCCCCATCCCTGAGGAATCGGCCTCAATCTCTCCTCTGACGCGGTGATCATTGTCGCATATCCTCCTTGCGCGCTGCCAAAAACCCTATCTCCCACTTTGTATTTTGGATTTGAAGCAGGGGCAGGTGTTTTCAAGACAACGCCCGAGAACTCAGCACCGGAGATCCATGGGAGTTTTGGCTGGTGTTGATATTTACCGCGTATTTGGAGGAGGTCGAAGAAATTGGTTGCGGTTGCGTGGATAGCTATTAGATATTCGGATGGTGAGGGAATTGGGTCGGGAAGGTCCACTACTTTGAGCTCTTCAGGGCCCTGCAATGGTGCTTAGATGTGAAGATGGAGCTGAGAGAGGGAGAGAGGGAGAGAGAGAGAGAGAGAGAGAGAGCTGTACCTTGACATATTGGGTTATCTGAATGCCGCGCATTGTGCCTGTTTCTGAACTATAGAATCACGGTATAACTACAAGAGCGACTGGAGGATTGAGGATGCGGGATGGAGAATATTTGAATGGAATTTAATGCTACGGTACTACCGAAAGTCTTATGATACCAGCACCTCATGAATTGATTATATGGGCCGAGGATGATTTCAACGCGGGGTGAGACTGAAAAGAATGGAACACCCGACGCCATCGCTGATTAATCGCCTTCAAGCCTTGTTGCCTAAGGTTTTATGCCCCCCACTGGCACTACCTAGGTACCTCCCGCGTACCTTACGAGTACCTAGTCTTATTGGTACCTACCTCCTAGTACCTCCCGTCAGGTACCTCCGTAGTACCACTCGCTCTCGTGCCTCTGTATTATACCACAGTACACCTCCTAGGAGGTACTAGGTAGGAATTCCTCATTCACAAGCAAGCCGGAGATTAGGCTCTGTGCAACAATACGACCAGGCAGTACTAGTAATATATTCCGTATTATTCTACTACATACAGTACTCCCACTGCTCAACTTTGCCGAGGTGCTTCCAGGCCGCTCTTTGCCGAACCCCCAAAGACAGCTGAGTACCTACAGCCCCGGTCGTTCTGAACCGCTCCCGTCAACCGAGGCCTCGAGTCGAGAATATATCAAACTGGGCACAGTCCGTGGTTTTGCAAATTCATCTATGAAATGTCCATAGCACGTCTCCATGGCTGTACTTTGACGAGAGCTCTCCGCGCTCCTCTTCGCCAGCATTTCCAAAGGCCTGTTTCCACTCCAAAGGTACCACTGTCTGCCCACCACGCACATGCCATCCGTGTACTCGTACGTAGCTAATCCATCGTCATGTGCAGATGGCCCCTCAGGCACGCAAATCCTCTGCATTACCCGCTGGTAAATACACGCTGCTCTGCGAGAGTCCGATGTTGTTTGGGACGCGGGACTGACCACTGTTGCGTCGGATAGGGTACAAGGAGGATCTCTCCAAGGGCAAAATGCTGCGCTTCGAGGATAACCTCCCCAAACTCCCAGTTCCAGATCTTCAAGGTACGGCTTCGGCAAACTCGTGGCCGGACAACATGAACTAAACGGGCATTCAATCATGTAGCTACCGCACAGCGTTACCTGAAATCACTACATCCCCTCCTCAGCAAACCGGAATACGAGTACTCGAAAAAGGCCGTGGAAGAGTTTGTAGCTCCAGGTGGACCAGGTGAAGCTCTACAGAAGCGTCTCGTAGCACGACGCGAGGACCCAAGCGTGAAGAACTGGATCTACGAGTGGTGGAATCACTCTGCGTACCTGGCCTACCGCGATCCCGTTGTCCCATATGTCTCCTATTTCTACTCCCACCGCGATGACCGACGCAGACGAGATCCGGCAAAACGTGCCGCCGCCATGTCCACAGCTGTGCTGGATTTCAAAAAGCAGGTTGATGAGGGCACTTTGGAGCCAGAGTATATGAGGAAAGCACCCATCGCCATGTCCAGCTATGAGTACATGTTCAATTGCTGCCGTATTCCTGCCAAACCAGCCGACTACCCCGCGAAATACAACTACAAGCAACACCCATACATCATCGTTGTTCGCAAGAACCAGTTTTTCAAGGTCTACCACGAGGTCAACGGAAAGCAGCTCAACACATCCGAACTTGAGCAGCAATTCCGCAAGATCTACGACAAGGCCGAAAAGGCGGCACCGATTGGCATTCTCACCTCACAACATCGTGATGCGTGGACATACGTATGTCAGAACCTGCCCAGATCTTGGTTGGTTTCACTGGACTGACTATATCTAGGCACGCGACCACCTCATCCAAGCCAGCCCAGTCAACAAAGCCTCCCTGGAAGCAATTGAAGCCTCCTCCTTTGTCGTCTGTTTGGATGATGCTTCGCCTGTTACCCTCGAAGAACGCGCACACCAGTACTGGCACGGCGATGGCCAGAACCGCTTCTTCGACAAGCCTCTGCAATTCATCATCAACGACAATGGAACTTCCGGTTTCATGGGAGAACACAGCATGATGGACGGCACACCTACCCATCGACTCAACGATTACGCCAACATGCTCATCTTCACCAACGCTCTTGATTTCAGCAACCCGGAGATCCGCTCCAACATTCCAGACCCACAGCCACTGCGATGGTCAGTGAACAAGGAGATCGAAGAGGACCTCACTGCCGCCCAGCGTCACTTTGATCGCCAAATTGGACAACACGAGCTTCGCGTACAAGCCTATCAAGGTTACGGAAAGGGCCTGATCAAGAAGTTCAAGTGTTCCCCCGATGCATATGTGCAAATGGTTATCCAGCTCGCCTACTTCAAGATGTATGGCAAGAACAGACCAACCTATGAATCGGCCGCCACCCGCAAATTCCAGCTTGGTCGCACAGAAACAACTCGCACTGTCAGTGACGACTCTGTCGCTTTCTGTAACGCCATGGCCGACCCAGAAATATCCCAGGACGACTGCATTGCCAAGTTCCGCGCTGCAATCGACGCCCACGTCAAGTATATTGCCGATGCTAGCGATGGAAATGGCGTTGATCGTCACCTGTTTGGTCTTAAAATGTGCCTTCAACAAGGTGAACCCACGCCACAGATTTTCACCGACCCAGCCTTCGGATATTCCAGCACGTGGTTCATTTCTTCGAGTCAGTTGTCCAGCGAGTACTTCAACGGGTACGGGTGGAGTCAGGTTGTCGATGAAGGTTGGGGAATTGCGTACATGATCAACGAAAACAGTATTCAATTCAATGTTGTTAGCAAGGGATTAGGTAGTGAGAGGTATGTTGGAGCACTCCTCCTAACATAGATGGAACGCTAATATTTGTGATAGGATGAGCTTCTACCTCAATGAGGCTGCTGGTGATGTCAGAGATCTTATGATGAAGACAATCGACGCTCCAAAAGCCAAGTTGTGAAGCGCCGGTTTCTGTTTTATGGGAAGGCCGGAATTGAGGTTGCTTTTTGCATCCACACCCATGGTGGTTGAGAACAGTCCCACAATGGATCAAGAGGTGGAAAGATTTGGTGCCATTTTACGCCGACTTTTGTGATAGACAGGCGATGCTCTATGTTCATATATGTGTTATTGTTACATCCAGTGCGACAGCTTTTTATTTTTTTTATCTTCTTGGCTTCCTGTCTCCATGTTTCCCTCTTCCTGTGACCAACTTGGAAATGGCGCTCGTACCGCAGTCAACATGAGTAAGCTGTCGCTCGAACCCTGATCACGTACAGCAATCCCGATCCGGTAAGGCGTCAAGATTTGCATGCCCATCTTGGGAAGGAACGTAGCCCAGCTTTATGACGAACCGAGCTTGGACAAACCTGGAAGACAAAAAAAAAATCAAAATGGTGCCGTGGTCAAGAATCATCTCACTTGGCACCTCTACTTGTCCTTTCGACAATGGGGAAACTTGTTGGACTCGTTAGTGAGGCAGGCCTCTTTGAGTAGTAGATCTGAATGTGGGAGAGGTGTAGTGGTGTGCGTCTGTACTTTGAGGAGGGGGAGGGAAGGAGTTTTGTTAGGTATGATATCTGGAATGGGAGGGAGGGACGGGTCCAAGGGTATAATATGGTCGAGGGCGGGAAGGTGGACAAAGTGGTGGAAGTGCTGGGCAGAGACAAGGTCTTATTCCGTCCGGGTCTGGAGAGAATGAGACTGTGCAGGAGGAATTGTTGTATGCGATCATTGTTGAGAGATCTGGTCATGCGCTGTCAAGAGGCACGGAATGAAGTAGTGGTGGTTATGTTGCTGAGTTCGACAGGAGTCAGGTGCATTCTTATGCTGCGGGATTGGAAGGGAAGATGGGATGGAGCAGAGGAGTAGCAGTGGAGGCTTCAGGAGTGAGACGTATGGGGGAAACGATAATCAGCGGACGTTTGAGGCTCAAAGAGATTGTTGATTCGAAATGAATGTGGACTTGATCATGCTCCGTTTGGTTTCAAGGCAATAAAATCTTGGAATGTTATAAATCATTGAGAGGTAACTTCTACTTCCACCGAGCAAATTCCAACTCCGGCTAAACCCTTCCAGGTTCCAAACACATAGAGCACTTGGAGCCTATGTATACATCAGCAGACCAGGACATGCTCCCAGCATCCGAACGTAACTTGGAAGGCAGAATCGAGAGTGAAAAGTTACCAAGCGACATTCGGCTTTGCCGCAGCGCCGCCCTATCCACCAACTACCTCAGCACCGTCAAACTCGGCGTCAAACATTTCCTTGATGATCAGGAGGATTGTTCTGATAATCGACATCTCGTAAGCCGCCCCATCCGCCGCCGGTTTAAACCTGACCTCCGCCGGCTGGCCGGTCGCCCGATAGACCACTGTCAAGCTGATGGGGTCTAGCATCGGCAACCACGAACAGGATATTGAACGCAGCAAAGTCAGCATGATTGACAAAGGATCGTTTTGAAATTAATGGCGGTCATGTGGGCCACCATGTTTCTCGTTCAGGTGGGCATAGCAAAGGTCATACTGCTGAAAAAATTCCATACAGTTCCAGCATATGGCTACGTGGCAGCTATAGCAGAGCACGTTGTTGCATCCGTCAATCTTTTCGATTCCGATGCCGCAACTGGGGCAGTCTTTGATTTTGAGCTCCTTTTTGAGCTTCTGCGTCAATATGTAATCGTCTGACAACCTATATTGATATTCAGCGCACGTGTTTCCATCATGTGAAGCACGGCAACTCATGCAGGTGTTGGTGAAGCACTTCGGACAGCTGTTAACTTCTGCGCTGTCTTGAATTCGAAAGATGCCATCACAGTCTGGCTTGGCGCAGTGGCTGTAGAATCCAGGATTTCGTTGTACATAAGAGATGAACGATGCTTCCAACACTTCTTCAAAAGATTTGGGGGCGAGAATATCGTGCAACTCTTCCATGCTAAAGGCAAGTTGACATCCATGGCAGGTGAGTGAGAAGTCTTTTCCTGAAGATTTGGCGGCTGTGCAGAGGTTTTGAAAACAATCCTTGCAGTAGACGTGATCACATTTAGTGACTATTTGATCGTCTGTCTCTGTCCAGCATATTGTGCAGTCTTTGTTGTTCACCTGTTTGGTCTTCGGTTGTAATACATGTTTCGTATGCAAGTGGCTCGGCTTCCAAGGTGCCTTTTGTGCCAACGAGGCTTCCGCTGATGCCATTGCGAAGACCGCCCACTTCGCGGTTCCACACTTCTTTTGAGTGCCAAAGATTCTGAGCTCGTATCGCTGGGTATCATAGACAATGATCACCCCGTTGTCTTGCTCGATTTTCTTCAGCTTCAGGAGCGCGCTTGGGTTTCTCCACGACGAGGTCCACATCGCCCCATCATTGAGGTCGATGATAGTTCCATGGAGTATCTTATCGATGGTCTTCTTCAAATCAGCGATATCTTCGGCATGATGGCCTTGGACTAAGATTATTATGTACTGTCGGTCGGGATTGCGAAATACCGTCAAACTGAGACCCATCCCTTTACACTCTTCGTAGGCTGTAGCAATCTGGCTAGAGATAATGGTGAAGATGTTCTTCTTCACCTTCAAAAGTAATCGAATATCGGGTCTCCCAGTCCTACTTCTAGAATCAAATATAGTCCAGTGCTGGGGGTGTTTTATCAAAGGGCCCTGAGCAGGCGGAATGGACCTACGTACCATGATGGATGGGATTGCCCGAACGAGCAAGGGAGAGTGAAGTCGATCGGAAGAATAATCTTACATACTTCCGCTCCGTCTTTGAAATGAACCAAAGCACCTCCAAGCTCGCGTGAGAAGTCCTCCAATTTCACCATCTTCTCTTTCCTATCTGGTTGCCGATCAAGGGTTTTGCGGGTCCCTAGGTGTTTTGGATTCTGGGGCGGGAGTCTCTGGTCTTCCTTGATCGTTGCCGTATGTAGATATGAACATGCGTCTCCGTTTCTGCAATGGCCCTGGGCTTGAAAGACGCAAGGGATATATTTCCGCCGATCGGGCTCTTTTCTGGCGCTATTTGACTAGAAGCTATCAGTGAACTTGTCGCGGCGGTGGTAGAGACATCGACCTGCCTTGATGTAACCCTGGGATGTCGTGTCCTTGAAACCTAAGTCATGATCGTGTCTGCATCCTTCGCCTCTTCTGCAGTAGCCTTGAGCAAAGAATTTGCAAAGAACCATAGTGACCGTAGCTTGCAAGGAAGTAGTTTCAGTGGAGCTGGTCAATGTGGTAGACTTGAAGCGCGGAGTGCTGAGATTGAACATACGGGAACACCTAGGTATAAGCTGAATTCTGATTCCACATTGCTGGATGAACGGACAACACTGAGTGTTCTACAGCGTGTAGTCTTTACCTTTCGAAGCCAGGTCATCAGATCATCTTCGACAACACCTGCAACTTAATGATTCTCTCGAAATCCACCGGGATTGACCAAGGCTGAACGGATGGGTGAGGTCTTGTTTGGCCCACGGCTGATAGGTATCAACTAGATATCGAAAGATGAATGAAATCAGCAGCGACCTCGAGCCTTTGCGGCACATTTGGAAGAAGCTTCATGCTTTGGTCCGAGAAGCCGACACGGTGCTTGTAGAATGGGTGTAGTCTGGTTCTCGATGATTGGCGTCGGTTCGGCTTGCGGATGGATGGCTTATGTTGATGGTCTCGTCTCAATGGGAAGACATACAATGGTACGAGGTACGAGGTACGAGTACGAGGAACGAGGAACTGACCACCTGCACGCAGTGAATGTGGTAGATCCATGCGAAGAAAGCCTGAGGCATTTCTCTACCTGGGCCATGCCAGGTCCCATTGAATCATGGATCCGCTTCGATGCAAAGAAACTACCATGTATCACTAGATAGTAGTATGCGCAGTAGGTGTCCGGTTTTGCCCTGATCAGATTCTCCACTTACATACTGTAGTACCTAGATAGTCTCAGGCTTCGGCTTGCATACTAGTACACGCTCGACCTTGTGGTGCTTGTTTTCGCACCCCCACTGTCACCGTAAGAGCGACGATGAGCCACATGTAGATATGCTGAAGACCAAGGGAATGGATAATGCTCGCGTTGTCATAAATTGGTTTGAATATATACACTTGAAGCGCCATCTCAATAGTCGAGGCCTCCTCTCCACACTCCCCAGCCATACATTGCGTACTATGGTGTTAAGTCTCCCAGAGTCCTTGAGTTAATTGCGAAGTTTGATAACCAACATCTGCGCATGCGCCAATCGCTCCATAAAATAGTCGTGAAACTTTGTTTAACAAATGAAAATGCTCTATTGCGGATCGTCAAATGGACTTTTGGTCCTCTTCCCCTGCGCCGTTTTCTGTGCCTTCATTTCCGCTGCCATCGGAGTCGTGGGGCTCCGAGGTACTTCTGCGTCGTCCGAGAAAGGACTTTGAACAAGTGTCTGCCTGGTTGCAGGCCCGATGCTGAGTAGACTCCTCCTCGATCTATCATGCACTTCGTCCTCCTCGTCCGAGCTGCCCACATAATCCTGTGAATGGTTTGAGGCCCTGATTCGTGATTGTCGAGCACGTCGTCCTGGTGAATCCGTGGTAGCGGTTCCGAGCGACTCTGCCGTGGAGATGTGAGTCATCGGCCTCATGCCAAGGCCGACTGATTGCGCGATCGCAGCTTGTGTTACGGCGTCTATGGAAGACTTGAATTTCTTCTCTGGGGTCGATTCATTAGATCCCACAGCTGTCGAGGCGCCACTAAGAGCGGAGCTGCTTGTCTTCTTGGTGATGTTGAGAGCGACAGGTTTTAGGCTTCGCGCGGAATTGTTTAATGACGATCTCTCACCCAAGGTCTTGATCATTATCGGCCGCAAAGAGCTGCCTTGTCGATACGCAGGGAGCGATGGAACTGGGGGAGTGTCAGGCGGGAAGGCGGGTGATGACGTTTGGCTGAGCCCCGATTTGACGCTGACCACCGTAGGCTTGCCGCTAATAATTGTTGTGACAGGCATTGGATTGATCACAGCACTGTCGCGATACACAGTCGTGGCAACACTGTTACGTGCTAAGCTTGATGCGATAGAGCCTGGTCTTCGGCTGTGGATGTCCGACATGTCTGAGCAGGTTGAGTCGCGCAAGTCCCCGGGCACAAAGAAATGCTGGTCTTCATAATTGCTATTCGTCATGGAGGAAGGTGTGGTTGGGATAGGGATTGGAGGTACTGGAGGAACAAGCAGACCAGGGGAGGATGAGTTGGTGCGGTTTGTGACTCCGGGAATGTATGCGATTTGGATAATGTTTGACGCTCTTGTCAGCACAGTCGAGGCCATAGAGTAGACAGTGTGCGTGGATGAGCGAGCTCCTCTCAGGCCACCAGTGAAGACAGATCCGTCTGGCTTTTCCAGAGGATAGTCAGGGTCTTCCCACTCTTCTTCCGCCTCGTGTCTTCGTCCCTTCAAATAGAATTTCCAGAAGCAGAAGACCGCAAGTGCAATGACCATGACGCCAGCAATTGTTCCGCCAACGATGGCTCCTATGTTGGGTCCGCCGTCATTGTTGGATGGGTTCGTGGATATGGTTGCGCCCGAGACACCTTTCTTTACGCAGGAGGCAGAAACGCAGTTGAGGCAGTCTCCAAGCGACGTAACGCAGTCTTCATCGGATTTACATGAAGGACATTGCGGAGCAATATTTGGGCACTGTACGCAGCGCTTGAAAAGAGAGTGCGAGGCAGAGAATTCGACAGCTAACAGGGCCGGTCAGCTCAACGTGCGCTAGTTGTTGTTCTGGCAAGGAGACTCACCAAAAGGACTGGTCGCCATACTGGCGATAAAGAATGGAAAGAATCAAAGAAACAGGACCAACGGGTAAGAGCGTTACTACAGCCAGCGGAGATGAGATGAGGTGAAGGGAGGCGCAGTACAGTATTGAGGCGGCCGCTTGGAGGAGTGATTGGGAACGGCTCGTGGAGACGGTATCACCACATGCGATGGTGTCTGGGCTGGTATAGCGTTTGATTGCTAATGTAGTTGGGGGAGCGATATTCCGGTTGTACTACAGTGATGCTGAATGCGGGAAGGATCTGAGGAGTGGTCGGCGTGGGCGGAGGCGGCAGCAGTGAAGGGGCATGGAATGAGGAAGCAGAGGTAACGAGTGACAAGGAGCGACGGATGGAGGTTGGAGTTGGTGGTAGAGAGCGTCGAAATAGTTGTCGCGTCGGTGGATGGGGACGAGCTCGGTTCCCAGAGGATGTGGATGTGGGTGTGGGTGTGGGTGGATGTGGTTGTGGATGTGGATGTGGTTGTGGATGTGGATGCGGAAGCGGATGGATATGGCTTCAAAGGGGGGAGGACGGGAGGTTAGAGGCCAAGCAGGCTGTGAGTGTGAGGAGGCGCACAGAAGACGGCAGAGGTGGATTTTAGCCCACAGTAGAGGCCTGGAAGATTGTCTCGACCCTCGATATGCTGATCGGCTGCCAGTATGATTAGATTGCGCCCACTCTGGAAGCTGGACTGTGATATGCTGTGTACAATATATAGCAATATCGACCAAGACAGTCTTGCTACTGTGTGGGCAGCCTTTTCCATGCTCTCACAGTACTATAACATATTATTACGAGGCAGGACCAGGACCAGGACCAGCACGCGCGGACTGAAGAACGAAGGCTCATCTAATTTTAGGGCCCAGTACTATGGTGCACAGTAGTACGTTTTATGACCGGAATGCTAATTAACGTGCGCGAGAAGGCCATTCCATTAAATATCAAGATTGAAATACTTCCTTCTAATATCTAGCATTGACAAAACTCTGCACTCCAACGATATTGCTGTGCGACCTACCTACCTGTACCTACCTAGGTACTGAGCAAGTAATCTAACAAACGGGCTGCACTGCAGGTGAGCAGACTGGGGCTGCACTGCAGGTGAGCAGACTGGGGCTGCACTGCAGGTGAGCAGACTGGGGCATCACCACCAGGGGGCGGGACTTCCGGTGGCATTGACATGTTTAGTACCACTACTACTGTGTATATACTGTGTATATCCTGTGTATATACTGTGGTACAGTGCTATGTACTCCGTACTGAGGGCGTCCTCATGCCGGTCTTACAGCTTCGTTCGACATGTATAATATGTATTATTGCCTGTCTTCTGCTTGCCCTTGGTGCTTGTATTGCCAACCAAGGTTACCTAAGTAGAAATCCGCCGCTATAGCATCAAGGACGACTACAGTACTGTCAACTTCATGGACAATAGGCGCCTGTAGGATGGTTTAAAAGTCCGTGTTTCAGCTTCTGCATGCAGGCCTGGCGCTGTGTAATCATTTGAAGTACCTAGGTATGTACACAGTGTTTTTCGCATGGCCCCTGATCATAAAAGGCGACTGTCAAGGGCTTGGCTCTCCTTGCTTGAGCCCCACGCACTACTACTGTGTAAGTTTCTGAGATTCCTTTGACGTTCTGCAACTCTAATTTTCTAACAGATATATAGGTCCACTGTGTATATTCTCTGCCGGGTCGCAAAGGGGCCCATGGGCCAGTTCCGATATGATCTACATCTAGGATTCAGGAGCTTACTGTGGCACTCCTTGTGCTATGATCTCATAACTCCAGCACAATCATCAAAGTTCTGAATGCGCATCGGTGATTTCGGCCACCTGGGCTATTAACATCGACCATGGCGAACATGTTTGATCTAACAGTGCTTGGCGATGCCCAGATTGCGATGATGACTCCGCTGAAGTCAACCTCCCATTAAAACCACAGTACTTGCTCCTGCCGTCGTCTCTGGCTGCTACGTCTACGTCTGGTGCTTGCGAATTCCTGCTGGAGGGGACAACCTATACACAGTAAGCCTTGATCTCTGCGCCGGCACACAATTGACGTCTGACCCTATTCAGCCTTTTTATTATCGTTTTTACTTCGAGGTGAGAAGCAATTTGTCCCAAAGGTGATGATCGTTGACGATTTGCTAGATAGACTGCATATATAAAACAGAATCACACGGTTGCCATATCGTAGTTGTGCGCGACCATGAAAAGGGTGATATCCAAACGCGACAATTGTTAGCAAACAAACCACTTCTTCTGATCAACTCCGGCTCCAAGTTCTGTACACGAGCTCCTTGCAGATAGCCTTGCACAACCTCCAGCTTCGAAATTCAGCATTATCAAAAGTAACTCAATGGCCTCTCTACAAACCGCATACGTTACGGCAGTACCTGATGACTACGACGTCGAGACATCGTTGTCACCGACTAGTTCCAAGGGCTCAGCATCATCATCATCATCATCATTATTGTCATCGGATTGGGGCCTCTTCGACGGTTTCGCATGGCCACATGCAGAGGTTAACGGCAGTGTACCCTACACAGTCGACTCCTCACAACCACGATCAAGAATTTCGCTGCAACCAAGCTCTTTCGATTCAGTTCCCATAACGTCACATCATTCTCAGTTTCGTTCGCACTCGCACCCAACGTCAGTGTTGCAAAGTTGGCAGCGAATCATCACGTCTAATGCCTGCCCACAGTCATTGGCAGAAAATCCAAAATCGCTCAATGAAATTACGAATGAGCTTTCTCAAAGGGAGCAAATCGATGCTCGAAACCATCGGACTCCATCTCAGCATGCGTACGATGAGGAACAGAGACGGCGGTTGGCGTGGGCCATTGACATGATCTTGACGAGACCGAAGGAGAGCGCTGAGGCTTGCGTTGCTTTGAGGAAGGCGAGGTGAAGGGAAACCGATGTCTCGAGAGCGTAGTATTCAAGAATGCAATTGCGGTGAAAGGATGCTAGAGGGGGCGCTGCAACAGGATTCTGCAGGTACGATGAAATATTCTCAAAGGAGATGCTAGTTTTGGAAGCTTGAAGCTCGAGTATGGAAAAGGGCTCGGAGAAGATTACCAGTGGTACTGCAAGCCAGGCTGATGTATCTCCTAATGTACAGACAGAATATCATGCTCGTCACCTTGTAGTGATATCAAATGCTAAGGTAGTGAATCCTGCATATATGATCCTACCAGTAGATATAGTCGTACCTGGTACTGTAGTGTGCAATGCACCACCGAAACCCGGGGGTCATACGGAGGTGGTGGTGGTATGAATGCCCATGATATCTGACATGTGCTGTCCCATTCATTACTAGTACTTACTAGTATTCTTGAGAGCCAAGACACGGTCGGGTTAGCGCGTGGCGAAGCTTGGTCGGGTATGTGCCTCAGGTTAGTTCTATGGCTGGAGCCTCTCAGCTACTACATGGTCCGAACTCTGACGTCCACCATGGGGACGAATCTCTGAGGATCGGAACGGAAAGGCCGAAAAGATTTGCAAGGCGCATGATAGTCGCGTGCCAGTTATCGATCGTCATTCATTCTTCCACCCAGAGTTCGCCTTTGTTCCCTCATCTCCTCGTCCGTGATGCTGTTTCCTTGAATCAACCCTCATTCGCACATTGATTACATAGCCCCTGATCGAGTGACCACGTCTATATCTTCGCTGCCATCTGGACTCTGCAGGTCACTCCTACACGCTGTAGAACCATCCCTTTCCTGTCCGTCGAAATGCCCTGGTTTCCAAGCTTCAACAGCTTTGTGCCCGGCTTCCCACAGTACACTGGACCCTATACCGTCGGAAGTTGCGATGTTGAATTGCCTGTAGACCAGCTGGATGCACCAAGCCCGAGACCTGACGGTGTCGAGATTGGCACCGTGTCTTACAGAATCTTCTATCCGTGCGAGGCGACGACTACTACGCGGCCAATTCGATGGCTACCAGCTCCCCAAAAAGTAAGTACACTACTACTAGGAGATACACTGACACATGGCTGATCAAGACCAGGGCTATCTTGCTGCCTACGCAAAATTCCTCGGAGCCCATACTATGTTTGCCGACGCGTTCAGTCTCGTACCACAATTACTCAATTATACCACCATTCCTGCCCACCGAAACGCCCAACTACTTGCCTCGACGACGGAGCACAAAAGATGGCCTACAATGGTATTTTCTCACGGTCTGGGTGGATCGCGGAATGCCTATTCGCACCTCTGTGGATCTTTGGCGAGCCATGGCATCGTCGTTATTGCTCCAGATCACCGTGATACCAGCGCGCCAATATCTTACACTCGAGCTACCTCTACGACGCCCGCGAAGATTGTGGAATATGAAAAATATTCTCATACCCCAGACCAAGCAGTATACGAAGGGAGGGACAATCAACTGAGGATCAGACTTTGGGAATTGGGTCTCATTCATGATTCGTTGGTCAAGATTGATCAGGGTGAGGCTCCTACGAACCTTGATCCGAACAGCTCGGACACGCAAAAGAAGGGTGTAACCAATGTTCTAAAAATGTTCAACCATCAATTGGATGTCCAACGACCAGGTGCCATCATATGGTCTGGGCATTCATTTGGCGCCGCCACAACGGTTCAACTGCTTAAATCCACTTACTGGCATACAAGTAGCCCATCGAAATCGGATATGAATACCTTATTCTCTGTCTCCCTCGAATCCTCGCTCGCAAAGCAAATCACACCAGACAGCCCGGCCATACTTCTCGATATGTGGGCTCTTCCGCTACGCTCACCCAATACAATTGCCCTCTGGGAACAGTCCATGCCTTGCTATGCTCCATCTGGACCAGGAGGCTCGGGGCTCCTATCAATTCTCAGTGAAGCTTTCTTCAAGTGGAGTGGCAACATGAAAGACATGAAGCGCACCCTCGCCCCTCCATCAGGCGATCGAAGACCAGCTCCGCGCTTCTTCTACCCCACCTCATCTGCACATCTTTCGCAATCTGATTTCGGCATTCTCTTTCCTTGGGTCACAGGCAAGACATTGAAAGCAATTGAGCCGGAACGGTACCTCAAGCTAAACGTGCGGGCGTGTCTGGCAGTCTTACGAGAACTTGGTTACGAGGTGGCCGCTACGAGCAAAACCGACCTCGAGGAAGAGCAAAAGATTGATGGAGAGGAACAGCAAGTCAACGAGAAGAACAGGGGCGATTGGCGCATTTTGAATGCCAAGGGGGAAGTACGGGGCTGGGTGTCCATGGACATTGCACCCGAGAAGGAAGAGAGCCTCAGCGAGGAACCTGCGGATGTAACCGAAGACAGCAGGACACCTTCTGATAAAGCTGTGTTGGAAACAGAGGTCTTGGGGGAGATGAAGGCCTGAGTGTGTAAGGACTGGTAAATGGAGTTTATTGGATGGCCTATTCAGACTTCAGCGGTATGGCATTATACAGTGAGGGTTAAGCGGGTTTAAGAAGCATTGACTGGGTGGGGAATATGCCCTCCGAAGATATCTAGACTTTTATAGATTGATAGAGACGATTTTACGACAAACTCCAAACTTTTTCTATCAACCAAGTCAAATGCTTTAAAAAGATGCAAGATCTCGTCGCACCAGATGAAATTCTCTACATTGAGATCGACGGATCAGACTGCTGTGGTAGGAGGATGTAGGATTCATTTCCTCCCAATCACCACCGTCACGGTCGATGCTTTTAGTATATATTATTAATATTTATTACTTAGTATATATATCTTATAGATTATATACGAAAAAACGGCTCTACTTATTACTAGTAGTCCTATCCTTTTAAGAGCTCCATTGGTACCGTACCTCCTACCAAAGCTCGAATCGATCGAATCAAGCCTAGCTCAAAACTCAAACCCTGATGGATTGTAGCAACTGCAGATCCCGATAAGAATACGCCACGATCAGTCAAGGAACGACTCCTGAACAACAACAACAACAACACCTGCAACAACAACAACTTTTAGCCGCGATGTTGTTTCTAGCATTATTAAGCCTTGCACCGGCAGTAGTGGCCGCTGGTCTGCTTCAGCAACCTCTACAAGCTCCATTCTATGATGATGCATACACAGTCGTGACCCACGATGCCTACCCGAACCACACTTTGAGGCTGCGTACTCATAATGCTCTAAGTACACTCGATGTTCATGCGAATGGAGAGAAGTCTATCACTGCGTATTGTGAGGGAGCAACCAGCGGGTTATATTGCCTCTACTTACCTGAAGACGAAATGTAAAGCTGATTGTTCATTAGGTATACCGGCTACCTAACATCCGGCACCAAACACTTTTACTTTGCCTACTTCGAGTCTCGTTCCTCGCCCAAAGACGATCCACTGCTCATGTGGATCAACGGAGGTCCAGGCTGTTCATCAATGATGGGCTTGCTTATGGAGCACGGACCTTGTCGAGTTAACGAGCATGGGAATGGGACTACCGCCAATCCACATTCTTGGATTGAGGCTGCAAATATCTTCTATTTTGATCAGCCAATAGGAGTAGGCTTCTCCTACGACTCGAGTCCGAATCCTGGGCATTCCAATGGGACGAAGGCGGCCGCGACGGATGTTTATGCTTTTATGAGGCTTTGGTATCAGCAGTTCCCGAGGTCTCGGGAGCAGTCATTTTCTATTTCTGGGGAGAGCTATGGTATGTTTCCAACCCAGTTATACATCATCTACAGTTCTTAGCGATTCCATCCGTCTGAATTGCAGTCCCGGTCGTGGTACAACATGATAGACTCGATGATTGATAGCCAAAATAGGGGGCCACTACATTCCAATCTTCGCAAGCTACATTGTAGAGCAAAACGAGCTGTCCATCTATCAAGGTCGCCCCGAGGACGTGATCCCCCTCGAGTCCGTCATGATCGGGAACGGCATCTTCGATCCTCTCCGGCAGGCAACCAGTGGTTGGGACATGACCTGCACCAACGTCACCGGCATTGGCCCAGTCATAAAGGACAAAGCGGTCTGCAACAAGATGGCTGCCAGCATCGACAGATGCGAATACCTGTGGACCGCATGCTACAACTACCCCGACCCCTATATCTGCAATGTAGCAAATGGCTATTGCAACCGTGCAATTGATAGACCTTATTTCGAAACAGGTCTGAATTATTACGATATCAGTAAGCCTTGTCATGGAGGTCTTTGCTATGAGGAAGTGGATTGGATTGTCAAGTATCTCAACAAACAGGAAGTCCGCAATGCGTTTGGCGTGGATAAGGCTGCCAAAAGATTTGATGCATGCTCTAATCAAGTTGGTCGTGATTTCAACAGGGTTGGCGACGGAAACACGCCAACAACGACGTACACGACCTTCATCCTCAATAAGGGTGTCAAGGTACTGATGTATGTTGGCACTTATGATTGGATCTGCAATTTTGTTGGAAATGAAAGATTCCTGCTTGCCTTGCCGTGGGTTGGCGATTATGGATTCCGACATGCGGCGACGTATGGGAAGAAGCAGTGGGTTGGAGGACAGACTTGGGAGTTTGAGAATTTGAGATATGTTAGAGTACAGGCCGCGGGTCACATGGTACCCTTTGATAAGCCAGAAGCGGCTTTGAGTATGGTTAAGAGTTGGTTGAAGGGGAAGCCTTTGGAGTGAACGCAAGGCGCCCATTCCACAAATAAAGCAACCAAGCAATTGCCTCATTCCAATTGCCTCATTCCAATTGCCTCATTCCAATTGCCTCATTCCAATTGCCTCATTCCAATTGCACAGTCTCAATGATAATCAAAGTTTATTCTTAATAAAAAATCATCTCATCATCAAAAAGAAAAGAAAAAACACACCAGTATAAGCCCAATCCCACCAAAACCTTCCACCCTTCCAGGGAAAAATGGTGCCATGGTCCAAACCAAAAGCCTCTGGGGGTCTCCTCCACGCTGTGTTCAACCCACCTTCCTCCCCGGCTGCGATCAGCCGAGGGATGTTCGACCTTTCCTCCACGATGGTCCAAGTCTCATCTCCTCCACAATATTGGGATTGGGTGTGAACCCTGGACCATGGCATCATTTTTCGCTCTTTTGACGTATCGACGATGGGTTTGGCTGGGAAAGTGTTTGATTTTTGGGCGGATGGTGTCAGTTTGACTTTTGGAATCCCGATTCTATATCAACCGACCGAAAAATTCGAGCAAACTGGCATGGTCGAATATGGTCACAGACCTCTTTCAAGATGGACTGACTTTGAACGGTTGTGGCGCAACGTATTGGGTGGGCATGGACGGAAGGATGCAATTTTTACCAGAAAAAGATGAGTCGAAGGCTAAAGCGCAGGACAGGATTGCGCCACAGGATGACTGTCAGATAGTCGATATCGATGTTAGTTTTAAAAAAGTTGTATTCAATCTATGTCGTCTCTCAAAAAGTCATGCAGCTGTAAACGACACTCAGGACAGGGCAATCTTTCACTCATATACATGTCAACAAAAGCAGAAAAGGGCCCTTGCAGTATACTTGACTTTACAAACACCATAGTAACTCTATTCGAAAACTTTTGGTCCTCCTAAGTCAATCAAGAAATGGTCATCTTTGTAAGAGGTTGGAACAATCTCAAAATTGCTTATCCAAGAACGCCAATCGAATACTCACAGCTCTTCGGTGAGCTTCTAGCTCTTCAACCTTGGCCAACTGCATTACTGCTCCTCCAACATTTCTCAGGCCTTCGGGCGTTAGACTCGAGGACGTGATGTGCTTGACGTAAGACCCAAGATTGACACCGGAATATTGCTTCGCGTATCCATATGTTGCTAAGCAGCTGTCAGATTTTGTGTTTATTCATGTGAGGCAGGAACTTACGCAAGGAATGATTGACACCAGCCGAATAATCACCAACGCTCTCTGGTGTCCATTCTCCAATGAACACACTACCAGCATTCTGGACAAGCTCCACTACCGGGGCCGCGTTTTTGATCGAGAGAATCAAATGCTCAGGTGCATACATGTTGCTCAACTCCATGGCTTCTTGAATGTTTTTGACCACGAGTGTGACACTGTGCTCAATTGCACCTCTTACAATGTCCACTCTTGGAAGTTCACTGGCTTGTTTGTGGAGTTCGTCTTCGATGGCCAAGAGCTGAACATCTGTGAGGTTCACTGCGATGAGAACGACCTGAGAATCAACACCGTGTTCAGCCTGACTCAGCAAATCGCTAGCTACAAACGCTGGGTTAGAAGTCTCGTCAGCGATAACAAGGACTTCAGAAGGTCCAGCAGGCATGTCTATACTCACTGCAGCGCTGGTATCATTACTGACAACCATCTTCGCTGCAGTGACAAATTGATTGCCTGGGCCAAGAATCTTGTCAACCTTGCTCACTGATTCAGTTCCATAAGCCATCGCGGCAATAGACTGAGCTCCACCTGCGAGCACAATGCTCTCAGCTCCGACCTTGTGAGCAACATAGACGATTTCAGGCGTGATGGAGCCATCGGATCGGGGAGGGGTTGCGATGACAATCTTTTTGCAGCCGGCTACCATTGCTGGCACGCCTAACATGAGTGCTGTAGATGGAAGTACAGCAGTGCCACCAGGAACATAAAGACCTACGCGCTCAATCGGTCGCATAAAGCGGGAGCATACTACTCCTGGCATTGTTTCTACAAGAAGCGGCTTCTCTTCCTTCTGTGCGGCGTGGAATTTGCGGATATTTTCGTAAGAAATATCGATTGCTTCGATGGTCTCTAGTGGCAGTTGCATGAGGTTTTGAGGGAACGGGGCTCGTAGAACAGGAGATGTGAGATTGATAGCCTTTTCAAATTTGTGGGTATACGACAGGAGAGCTTTATCACCGTTTTCGCGGACGTCTTTCATGATTGGATTGACAATGTTCATGATCTTCTCGGTAGACCGTTGCGACGGCCGTTTCAGGGCCTCGTGAATCGTGGCCGTGGAATCGCGTTCTGTGCTGTATCGTTGCATTTGTATTCGACCATTCAGTATACCTGCTGGGTCTGCGGCCGCCTTCGGTACAGATGCAGCCTCTTTGGCCTCCTCCCTTGTTGGCTGGTCTCCGTTTGGCACAGCAATGCCAGCGGCTGCCGCCCACGGTCCTTTAGCGTCACCCTTCCTCCGCTTCACCTTGACACTCTTTGCATCCAGGTTCTGCTCAATATCTTCCAATGTGACTCCAGCGGCTACACACTTTGTGAGGGCAAAGTAGAACAGGTCGGCAGCTTCGAATGCCACATCCTCTTTTGCTGTCGCTTCACAAAGCTCATTAGCCTCCTCCATTATTTTCGCTGTTACCAACCTAGGATCGTTGAACAACCTGGCCGTGTACGATCCTTCGGGTGCCGATTTTTTGCGGCTTACGAGGGTTTGTTGCAGTTTCGCCAGTCCACTATATTGTCCGAAGCAGGTTGCTGTTGCAAGATGGCAAAATCCTCGTCCCTTTTGTCTGACCACGAACTGCAAGCAGTCCTGGTCGCAGTCCAGAGATATTCTGACCAGCTCTTGAACATCACCGCTACTTTGTCCCTTGTACCACAGACCCCTCTTGCGACTCTGGTATACACCACTTCCCGTCTTCAAACTCTCTGACACGCTCTTGGGACTGCTGTATACCAATCCCAAGGCAACACCTCGATCGTCGGTGACCAATGTTGTGAACAACCCATCCTGCCTGTCACTCACTGCATTCGCCAGAAGCACAGAAGAAACATCGATCATCTGCGGTTCCTTCTCAGCATTGACGGTGAGAGCTGTGGCAGGCACAATTGGTATGCCTCCAAGCTTGGCCACGTCCACGACGTTTCTCTCAGTCTGGTTCAAGAGGGAGACATAAACAGACGGTCTCTCAGTCCCATACTCTTTCAACCAGGCTTCAATGACGCCAACCTCGCCGACTTTATGCGCATATATCCCCACGCTTGAGCGCGAAATGGCATCTGCAAGTTCATCTTTTGAGGATCCCGAGACAATCAGTACAATGCGGTCAGAATCAACGTTCTTCTCCTTCTCCAATTGTCCCAGTTGTTCGCGATTCACAAAGACCTTAGCGGCGCCAGAATTGAGGAGGGCAATAACGTCGTGGAGGTCAGTGAGAGCAGAGACGTCGAAGTGGGTCGCGGAGAGTCCAATCGTCTGCTGGAGATGAGGGAAAGCGAGATGGATGTTGTTCGGAGTCACGGAGGTGAAGACATTGTGGATGTAGGAGAGTTGTTTGGGAGACAGGCCTTGAGTGGCTTGGGCGTCAGTGTCCAGATCAATTCCAGCAAGAAGAGTGGTGGCCATGTTGGAGGGTGTGGTATGGCAGGATGGAATTCAATCGGGATATATGTATGTTCATAAATAAATTACTGGCCTATCCGATGACTCGTTGAGTAATACAATGTCGCCGAGTTCGGCCGTGGAGGTGGGGTGGGGAAGAACTTGAATCACATGACAATATCAATCCCCCGCTCAATGATTCACGAGACCGGATATAATATTACGGGTACAATAATGCGCGGGGGTACACAGTAGATACGCTAGGCTATCAGATACCTTACCTCCTATATCGAGACTAGTCCTCATGGGGCCAGGGTTACACAGTACTGTACGATACAGTGTTCCTGACTAGCAATATGGCCCGGGATGCCAAGGCATGTCACAGCTCGGCTCGTACATGCTAGGTAGGTACTATACATAGTGTGGTACATGGTATATAGTATATACATAGCACTTGGTATATAGTATATAGTTTACAATATATACTAGTACATGGTATTTGAACTGAAGATAATGTGACTCCAACTTCCCTACTTTCTCCTATCCATCTCCCGTCGCTCTTCCTCACAGCGTGTGTCCCATCCAAATCAAAATCGAAATCAAAATCAAATCCAAAATCAAAAGCATATACTGTGGTATGTGTGCATGTCGCCAGGATTCTTCGTTTTACAACCTTGAGAGCCCCCTTGCTCGAGCCCTTGCGCGTCGAGCACCCGCCATTCCGGTTGACCCTGCTCCAAGTCAGATTGGGACAAATTGCCGTCAGCTGATGTCGGGTAAGTCTCGTGTTTACCGTCGCGTCCAATCAACCTCCATCGCTTCGCGGACCGCGCATTTTCACAAGTATCGTGTATGCATGGGCACTCTTACGAGCAGCCATAGTTGTGCTCCTTAATCCCCCTGTTCCATGGCTGGAATTCGATGAGATTTCATCGCCCGCTTTCCCGCTGCCTGGGTGCACCATTCGTAACTCGTCTGCCTTGCCTCCGCATCTATATAACTCTGTCTCGCGTCTCCGCCTCACAATTCCGACTTTCGAACGCCTTTTCATTTCTGCCTGTCCAACTAACACCGTCGACAATCATCTCCATCAAGACTATCGACACCCATCAAATCCCCATCATATCAGCTCGTCCAAATGTTTCGATCAAGCAGCCAACGCCATGCCACCGAGAGTTTTGCTAAGAAAGTAGGAAAGGCCAGCAATAAGAAGCAACGATCGTCGTTCAGGGCACCATCAAGCTCTCGACGATACGAGCAAGCAGCAGCTCAGATGGCGCAACAGACACAGTCGAGTCCCACAACTCACACATCACCGTAAGTCTATCATGCCATCTCCATCCATCTAAATTCTCACCCAATACTTTCAGTTCCATTACCTCTGCTATCATCACAATCTGTATCGGTAGAGAACAACGCCTGTTCGCTGCTCATGAAGATGTCTTGGGCAACAGTCCATATCTCAGCATGCTTTGCCAGTCTCAATTTTACGAATCCAACAAGCGCATCGATCTCCCAGATGAAGAACCAGAAGTCTTCTCATCCGTTCTCGAGTATCTTTATAAAGGAGATTACTACCCACGCTTGGAGTTCGATAAGCGGCGACAGAGCTGGCAACTTGAAGATGGCACAAATCCCGAGCGGCAAAGCACCATCGAAAGCACAGTTTTCATGAACGGGGTTGGTGTTGTCGTTCTGAAGGACACTGTCATCTATGTATGTGATATCTCTATTCTCCATGCGACTTATTATACTAACGCCGCCCAAAGTGCACAGCCGGGAAATACGGTCTCCCGGAACTCCAACGCCTTGCCCTGCGCAAACAGGGCCTTCAATCCGGTATTCAGTGCTCCACCATCCTAACCAGCGCACGCTACGCCTACGCAAACACATCCGACAACGACTCCAAACTCCGCGCACACTACCTCGCCCTCATCATCCGTAGCAGACACACTTTCAAACGCAGCGGAACCATGCAAATGGAAATGGAAGCCGGAGGCAAGCTCTTCTTCGACCTCTTCGTCGCACTCTCAAATCACATGGACGATGTATCCGAGTCCAAAAGAACGCCACGACATTAGGTCCAAGCGTTGGTGTCGCTTGCGATGACCTCGGGAGGCCGCGAGTGTTGCGCAGCCTCATCTCAACGTGAAGTCGCAACAAGGATTACACCATTTATTTCTTCATCTCTCATCGATGTAAAACTACAAACTAGTATTTGTACCACCTACCCATCTCATTTCTGGGATCCTTGCGAGCCAAAAAAATACCCTTATCCTGGATTCTCTCATTAGACTGGGGATTCGATTCTCGACACTTCTTTCCTTCTCTTCTTCTCTCTCTTTGACGATGGCCTTCTTGTACATATCCCTTGATCACTTTTTACTCCTTGTTTCATGCGAGGGCGGTTTAAAATGCTTTCATGAAATTTGAGATGGATGGAAGAATCCCTGAACACTTTATCATGCATGCTTGTATCATTAGGTTTCACTGAAGAGAGAGGGGGAATTTTGATTGACTTACCAACCTCCGACGGGATGGTGGCTCTGGATTTGCAAAGTGGTGGCAGTTGCGCTGGTCAGTCATTTCGCTTCTGGAAGGCGAGACATGGTAGACGCACTGATCAGTGAGGAAATTGTAACATGATGTGATCGCACCTGAGAGCGTGGATCTTGACGAGTAGAGACTCAGATACTGGTGCACGACGAATCAAATACGATCACTTGCTTCTGAGTGCGTTCGGAATACCATACAACTTTTTCTTCCAAAGCTTCATTTCTAGATGTCAGTTCCGTCGGGGCGAGCGGCATCGCGAGTCCGAAGTGCAGAGTTGAGGCAGCCATAAATTAGATGATACCTTTTCCTTCAGAATGGTGCAACATTCCCACCTCGATAACCGAGACCTGCCCTAAAATCCATGCATCGAGCAATCGCAGCACCATCTCCACAAATCATGGGAAAAGACCGAGTGACACGCTTCGCCGCCCGCTGCTAACTCGCATCGTAACACTGCCCGGCCAATAGCAAAACACCCACAGCAGAGGCCGCAGCCCATGTTCACATCCGACGTTAATATAGATAACGTGGATATCATGCACGGTAATCCATGGTGCCGGGACACTGGTGTCATGGAGATGTAACGGCAAGGGATGACTCATGGATGGAGGGAGAGGTGGGGGTAGACCAATCCTGCCCTAGTACTGACACGGAGAAATCGGCTCGCAGGTACTGTTCGCAAGTTTAGATCGGATCACTTCCGACGCTCGGTGTGCTGAAAGTGTAGTTTGCGGCGAGGATGTAGGTGATATCTTTTCGAGTCCGTGATTCGCGTCATGGATAGATGTGATAATGCTGGTATACCTGCTTGTTTGACACAACCAGTCATCGGATGAAATGGGACAGGAGGAAGGTGCACCTGGGTAAGAGGCCTCATTGATCAACGCGGGTAGATAAATACCTAGGGCATGGTTGAGATGAGTCTATACCCCTGTGCCCGGAAAGGCGCCTCCTTTTGAGAGCACCACCATGCTGCGCTCGCGGGAGATATAGCCTTTCATGAGACCCTGGGTGGTTGAAGAGTTAGCAGTGGCTCGTGATGCTGTTCAGGCATCGGTACAAAACCGCCACGCAAGCGTGTGCATGACACGAAGACGAACAAAAGACATTCACATACCTTGTAAATCATGTTTGCCAACATGCACTCCACCTCGTCGTCCTCTAAAACCTCACCGTTGGTCTGTCCAAGACTCAGCCGGACAGCGGCCGCGAATTCAGCAACGGGAATTCGGGTTCGACGTACACGCTTCTCCTCGGTTTGACCTTCTTTTAGCGGTTCATAACCACCAACGATGAAAACCTTGCGCATCAAGTTTCGCACAACGACGTCCCGGCCTCTCTCAAGTGTCAGGTATATGCGTCGCTTGACGAACTCGGATTCACCAGCCAGAAGTGCGGCGTCAAATCCAGCTAGGTCAGCAAGCTTGATACTTGAGATCAGCTGGCCAAACAGACGTCGGAGTTGTGGGTACTGCCCCAGGAGAGTCGCCGTGGGCAGTTTGTGTGATGTGATCAAGTGGCATGGGACGAGATAGGTCAAAATCAGTCTGCAGTTTCGTGAACGCTTAGTAAGGCCCGACCTGTGCAGCGTGCATTTGACTTACTGAAGGTTCTTTGTCGCATCTTTGTGGCAGCCATTCCAGGCTTCCGTCAAATGTCTCTCTGCCTGAGACAGGATTAGTCAACACCAACTCATCCACCAGGAGACCTTACGCACCTTTGCATAGTCCTCATCCAGGAAAGATATCACTCCGGAGTAGTAGTTGAAGGTGACCTGGTGGGATTTAGGAAAAGCATCCAGAGGCGGCATGTCTGAGGAGGACGCTGCAATTGACCGTAATGGATTCTTAGCCAGATTGAGCGACCCGAGCTAAAGTTCACTCGATATTAGCTCTTTATTGACCAATTTTGGCAGCATGTCGTACTTTGAAATATATTTTGAAAAGAAGATTGGTCACATAGTAAAGCCCCCATTTCCGAGACTCGTCAAGCGGTGCCCTACACAGACCACTTAGCGAAGTAATTTGATTGCTTGGTATCTAATAAGTCATCGTACCTATCGCTGATGCAAGCACTGAAGATTCGATTGACTTGCCGGGCAGCATCTTGCAAGCATTCATTCTTTCCACCACCCAGCTCTTCTTGGAAACCTTCACTGAAACTTAGACTCGCGTCTGCTGGTTTCTCCTGATCATCTGCCTTGATCGCAAAGTTGCGCAGATATTTTCCGGCCACATACAAACAAGGAATTGTCCATGCTGAGAAGAGCTGTGTTTGGTAGCCTCGAAGGAGCGCATTGAGAACTTCTTTCCATGCGTCATACACTTTCTTCCAATCGGCAAGTTTTCCCTGGTTCACAGACTCTTCCACGGCCAGAAGCTCTCCGATAGCCTTCCAGTATGCCATGTAGAGTTCCACCCAAGTATGCGCTTCCTGCTTTTGTAATTGCGGATTTCCACTGTAGACTATGGCACTTTTCAGGTCACCCTGGATCGTATATGTACTGCTGCTTCGGTAAAAGCCATATAACAGACCGGCATCAGTTGCGGGAGCGACTGGAGTGATTGACTCAGCGAGCTTGTAGCCACTTTCTTCAGCGTAAGCCTCGCGGAATATGTCCAGAACCGCGTCCATTGTGAGGTGTACACCTAGGGTGAGCAACTTGGGGAGGCAGGCGTGGTTATTGTTCTTGAACGTCCATGGGAGTGCGGAATGGAAGGGAATCGGTGAATGGGTGGGTTGTTTGGATTTAGAGGTCGAGGTCGAGCTCGTTCTTGTTGCTGGAAAAGTGGGTCTTCTATCTCAATCCAGCTAGCTCCATGACAGCCCACGAAAAAGCCAAGCCTTCCAAAATTGATTCTGGTGACCGAACCCTCTCGATCGCCCACCAAGTCTCGACAACTAACCAACAGGACTCAACAATCACAGTACGTCTCGAACTGCACACTGCATTGGACTAATAGCTAATATCATTGCAGATGGGTAAGTCTAGACAATCTCCCTTCCCGCGCCCGGCGAATAGCTTTTCAAAAGGAACACTACACAAACGACAAACGCCTGCGCGCTGTACAACAAATTCAGGATGGAACACTCCGCAATTGGAAGGATTTAATGGAAAAGTGAAAGAGAAGAAGATTGGACAACAGAATGGAAAGGAACCGGGGAGGCCATCCTATTCAACACTTATTTGACGATTGTGAACACCACACCAACGAAAATACCACGACCCGGAAATGGCGAAGCTCAGCAAATCTCGACTTTGAGCTCTCTGGACTCTTCTGCACTGGCTCGACAGGAAACTTACAAGGGAGGACATGACTGATAATTATTTTTAGGTCGTCTCACGGAATACCAAGTCATTGGGCGTCACTTGCCCTCTGAGGCAAATCCCACCCCAAAGCTCTACCGCATGCGTATCTTTGCACCCAATGAAGTCGTCGCAAAGTCCCGCTTTTGGTACTTCCTCTCCAAGTTGCGAAAGGTCAAGAAGACCAACGGTGAGATCGTTGGATTGAACGTTGTATGCAGCCCTTTGCGGTTCCGCAAAAATCTACACATACTGACGATTATTAGATTCACGAGAAGCGCCCACAAAAGGTCAAGAATTTTGGTATCTGGATCCGTTATGATTCGCGCTCCGGCACCCACAACATGTACAAGGAGTACCGTGAGATGTCAAGATGCGAGGCTGTCGATGCTCTATACCAGGACATGGCCGCCCGTCACCGTGCTCGCTTCCGATCAGTCCATGTATGTTCTATGGACAAAAGAATGTCAATTCGCGTTGTTAACAAATTTTGCAGGTCCTCAAGGTTGTCGAGATCGAGAAGACCGACGATATCAGACGCCCATACCTCAAGCAGCTCCTCACCAAGGGTCTATCCTTCCCTCTCCCACATCGCGTTCCAAAGGCCGCCACCAAGAAGATCTTCGCTGCCAACAGGCCATCGACTTTCTACTGAGCGAGCGTCATATCATGGTGTTATGGGGTGGTTTTCAATCAAAGATCGGATATCAATGGCAGGGGCTTGTATGTAGCTCTGGTTAGCCAGACATGAATGAAAAGGCACTCGGGTTTCCCCTTTTTTTTTGGGCCAAGTTGTCTGTGAATGTGCGGGGCCTCCCTCGATCAAAAGTGGACTCAACCTCCCAAAATCGCAGTCACTTCTGAAGGCGTCTCCGTCGGCCTTCATCAGGACTGTACGGCAAGGAATGCTTCCAGGTCCATGACGAACCGAAGAAATAGTACACAAACTCGGCAGTTGTGTCGTTCTGGATGCTGAGTCGTCACACAATACCAGATATGAGCAGTCAAGTTTGGATTTCCCATCTTACAAGTGAAAACATCAGGACTGAACAACAGAAAGTATCACACCAAATCTCGGCTATTTTCGAGGAAGGGATGGCTCTGGTCGCTGGCGGACGGTTCGGCACGAAAGACCAAGACCAAGGCACCTCAACCGTGAACGTGACCGTGACCGTGTCTGAGATTTATTCCGTGACACCTCATCTTTCTAACAACATCCCAATCCTTTCTCCAACATGGTGGATGTACTTGGAGCACATCCATCACCACCTCAGCCATCCTCTCGATGTGTCTTCGCCAGCTCCACGGCCAGCTGTCCATCGGCTCTCGGGCTAGATGGCGACATTTGGGCTTTACACAGTATGTCACCTCTGCCTCTGCCTACACAGTATGCTTCTGCAGGATCTGCAAGCCTTCTAACGAAGCATGGAGATGCTGGCATCGCTGGGATCCATATTACTATCTTCGCGCTTCCGCATAACGTGATTTACAGTGCTGTGTACTACTGTGAGTACTGATCCATGCCACGTCTCCAACGTGGCTCCAATCGCATCGAGCCAAGCCGGCAGCGACAGAGTCGCACAGTGCAGACGTTGCTGGTACCTCCTCTGCTGTGGTACAACAGTACTGTACACGGGCCCGGGATCGAGCAGCCCAATCTATCGACATGTCCTTCGTGGCGCATTCGCAGTGGGCCAAGGGCTGTCCTATGACTGACCACCACCTTTCCTGGCGACTTACGATCACGGCCTCAGTTCGTTCACGCAACATGTCAACTGTTCCATTGAGCTCTTCTATAGTTTGACTCGATCTCATTCTGCCTTATCCGTTTCGAATACACGTCCTTTCTTGATTCGCGGCCTCACTGGTATACAGGTCTAGTTGTTCGCCATAGTAAGCTTGGTTTTTCATGTACATCTATAACTACTACTTATGGGGCTTTGGGGCATTCTCCATCCATACTACAACATCGATCCCAGGAAAGACGCGAAAAGATCTTTCGTAAAAAATTGGCTTAACAACGTAGAGCCTGCCGAAGAACATCCATTCGATAACCTAGAAGCATTCGACTCTGATTCCGCTTCCGAATCCGAGTCAGAACAACAGCAAATTCAGCATCTGTGCTCCACTATGAGAAGATACGACCTTTCAAATGTATCGTTCTCCCCATGGAGAAACGCTGGAGACTCGGCTTTGCAAAGCTCGACACCATATTCGTACGCCGCGCCAGCTGGTGGTGGTCCAACCTTCTCTTACAGCCGGCGGTTAGAACCTGTGCCATATCCAACTTGGAACGATGCCGACTCAGAGGAATCAGAGGAAGAGTCAGAAGATGATGATGAACTACAAGGAGACGATGACGATGACGAGGACGACGAAGATGGTAAGCAGACCTTTACGATTATGAATTTCATAGCCAGAGCTAACTAGCAGAACAAGTCGCTGAGACCAGTGGCACTCAATCTTCACCACCATCTGTGGCAGAAGCCCCTCCTCCTCCGCCTCCCCCGCCTCCTCCACCATCGCCGCCGCCGCCGCCAGAAGAACCCGAATCGGAAGCCGGGTCACCTAAGGTGGGACAATCTCTCTATGTACGCGGAGAAAAACATCTAACGATAGATTTAGTCTTCGGAAAGCGCGCTGCCTCCCCCTCCCCCTTTAGAGGCAAAAAAAGACCCAAACCCCCCTCCCCCTCTCCCCGACCCTCCTCCAATTCCAGCGGACGCATCCTTACCACCAGTGTTGGAAGACGTGAGCTTAGACGAAAGCCCTCCCTCTCCTCTTTCCCACCCAGAGACAAACGAATTAGCGTCGTCAGACTTGCAATTACCCTCTTTAAAAACAGAGGTGGTGGCTGAGGAATTTCAGAATGAAGAATCGATACAAATGAAAGAAACTCAAGAGCCGGAACAGCCGGAACAGGCAATAGAAAGCCCAGCTCAAGCATTTGAAGAACCAGCCCATGAGCTTGACAAGGCCATCGACGAGCCTGAAACAATTATTGAAGCAGTCGAACCACCGCTTCCCTTGGATGAATCAGAAGAAGTACCGTTTTTCGGAGCCGATTCCCGTCCACCGCCTCCTCCCCAAGAGTATGAGATGGTAATCGACTTACCTACGAAGCAAGAGATAGATGATGTTTCTAGGCCAGAATCACCCAGTGCCTCAAAGAGTGTAGCGTTCGATCCTAGCGTCCAAGACCCTAAAGGTGGCAGACTTGGGAAAAGGGACAAGAAAAGCGAGAAAGTAAAGGCAGCTAAGGCCCAGGCTGTGAAAGATGAGAAAAAAGCCAAAGACGATGTCCAAAAGGAAAAGGAGCGCGCAAAACGCAAGGCATCTGGAGAAAAGACAAAAGTGATCAAGAACACCAAAGGCCAGATTGTGGTGATCACCGAGAAGAAAGTTGCGCCCATGCCGGAGAGGAAAGAAATCATTCCCGGGGATGTCAAGTCCTCGCCCTCAAAAGGCTCCATGAAGGCAGACAAAAAGAGTAAAGGCAAAGAAAGGAAGGATGAGAAGAGGGATGGCATAGAAGACAAAGAGGAAAAGAGAGGTGATAGACCTCTAAAGGGGGTGCTGAAAGAGCCTACTCCATTTTTCGACGACAAGCCAAACGTGTTGATCTGTAATGAAGCGGCAATGGCTGCTACCGAGCAAGCATCCCTGGAGGACCATGTTATGCCAGAACACGTAAATAATCCCGAAGCCATCGGTGACGGTACGTCAAATCCATTTCTTTGCGCTGCAAGAGAGCGTGCCGCAGAACTTAGATCAAGAGCGAGAAGTTGGAGGATCCCTGCGCATAAAAGCGGCTGTAAGGTTGAAAATTGGAGACAATCAGTTCCTTTGTATTCGGCAGTTGAGAATTTATCGAGGAACAGTCTAGCTTTGTCCACTGGAAGTCTGCCTGAAGACTAAAAGATCAGCTTCACCCAATCTCGTTGATGTATTTGAGGTACTCTGATACCAGTTTACCATCAATGTGTGGCTGATTTCGTCTTATGTGCATTTAACTGACAGGAAAGTAGTAAAGGTCTCCGGAGAGCCTGAGCCCGAAGCTACACCTGAGAAATTGCCCGTTGAGAATGGATTCCCAAGACGCGATGATTCACAGGGAGAGGGCTTAGATGTGCCTGAGAAAGTGCCCGTGGAGAATGAATTCGCAGTACTCGACAGTTCAGAGGGCGAGGGCTTAGCTGTATCTGTTGATGTCGACACGCCAACGGAACTGCCAGAGCCTCAAGTTGATGCAGTAACACTACCACAATCTGATGAAAGTAGTGCCAAAGTCATTGATGATTCGTCGCCAACGAACTTGAAGGTCGAGATTGACATCCAGGACGAGCACGAGTTTGACTCCCAGGACGAGCACGAGATTGATACCCAGGACGAGCACGAGATTGACTCCCAGGACGAGCACGAGATTGATACCCAGGACGAGCACGCCAAGAATGAGGCTGGAATTGTTGTCAGTGAGAATAACACCGCTGTTCCCTCCGAAGTAGTGCCAGCAAAGAATGAGGCGGAGGAGGCCCAAAACGCAGAGACTCCACCAAATGCGTCCAGTTCTGAAAGGGAACGGAGTGAAATAATGGCGCCAAGTCATGTTGCATCTGCATCTGCACCTGCAGGCGACTGTCCTGGGGACACGTCAAGCGCTGATGCTGGTTTATTGCGCGAGCTTGCAGCCCGATCCGACATCCCTGTGCAAAAGTCTCCGCCCTCGGCACCCGAGCCCCAATCTAATAATGTCCAGCCGCCCACCAACGTTGACACAGTACTACCACCAGACACCACTCCCCCGCCTGCAGACAGTAATAGTCGCCTTGTTATTGCTGGACCCGGAGCTTCTGCACACGAGCCTGAGGCATCCAACCACTCTCACGTGCTCGAGGATAGCGACAGCATTGACAAACACCGAGAAGAAGTCCAAAGGGAGGAATCCGACCAGTCTGCAGTCACCATTGAGCAGGCGTCTGCCATGGAGTCGCCAAATTTGGATCCCATCGCCGAAGACGCCCAAGCTGACGACGTTTGGACTCCACCTCCGAAGAAAGGGAAAAAAGGCAAGAAGGGTGCGAAGGCCTCTGGTGTAAGCAGCCCTGCAGTTGATGATGTGCCTACTCTGGACCTGGCTACTCCCGTCGCCGATGATCCCCCCGCCGAAGAGTTTGCGTGGGCACCTCCGGCCAAGAAGGGCAAAAAGGGTAAAAAGGATAAGAAAGGATCTGGCCTAAGCACTCCTGCTGTGCTCGAGCCCCAGACACCAGTCCCAGAGGAGCCCAATGCTAATGCTGAATCTGACGCCTTGCAAGCGGTGGAAGACAATGAATGGGCAGCACCCGTCAAAAAAGGCAAAAAGGCCATGAAGAACAAAAAAGGGTCCGGAGCTGTCACTCCTGCAATCGTTGAAACAACGACGCCAGTCGAAGAGGAGTCCAGAGAACCCAGTGAAAATCTTGATCCTGCATCAGCTGAGAATTTCCCGGTGGTCGAACCTCCACCCGAAGAATCTGTGGATTGGCCGACCACGGGCAAGAAAGCTAAGAAAGCTAAGAAGGGAAAGAAAGGTTCAGGAATGGTCACGCCCGCCATTATCGAAGAGCCCGTACCGATCGATACTGAGCTCGCGGTAGATACTGCTTCAAAAAAGAAAAAGGGAAAGAAAGGAGACAAGATAGCTGCGACCATTGCTGCTCTTACTGCAACCACTGTTGGCGCTGCAGTTGTCGAGGATGTGTCATCACAGGTGGACATCATTGACGAGAAGGTGCTATTCAGTGATGATTTGGTGGCTGATACAGGTATGTCAATATTGTGTTTGGACGCCCTCTTTGCTTGTGGCTTGTTGTGGAGTAATGCACATGTTGAGCTTATCGTGAACAGCAGATCAACAACCAGAATCCGAGGCACAAATCGAAGAAATTGCGAACGATTCAGAAATCGCCCAGCCGGGACCTGTTCAAGATGGGAAATGTGATGATCCACCAATTGGAGAGATTGCAAAAGATTTAGAAATCGCCCAGCCGGGACCTGTTCAAGATGGGAAATGTGATGATCCACCAATTGAAGAGGTGGCAAAAGATTCAGAAATCGCCCAGCCAGGACCTGTTCAAGATGGGAAATGTGATGATCCTATACTGCTACCAGAAGTAAGCAATTGTTCCCAATTTTCTTCTAATACTGCACTTTGCGTCCATGTTTTCCGATTCATGGAACTTGACTCTTGCGCTTGAATAACGCATGCGTTTCTAATGACGGGATACAGGAAACGCCAGAAATTCCAGCCGAAGGCGAGACCTTTGACGACGTCGACCTGTCAGCCAATTCATTTCAAGAGCAGGATGAGCTGCCAGCCTCGGACGACTCCCTCGAAGAACCCGAAGGACCCATCGATGTCGACGATATTAATGAAGCGGAGCCAGACATGCCCGAAGTACCAGAAGATATCCCTGAGACGGCCGACTCTCTCAAAGAAGAACCCGAAGGACTCATCGACGTCATCGACGTCGACGAGATGATTGAAAAAGAAATGGAGCCAGAAATCGACGTCGACGAGATGATTAACAAGAAAGGGGAGCCAGACATAGCCGAAGTACCAGAAAATATCCCTGAGATGGCCGATGCCGAAGAAGCTGTCATTGAGGAGGAGATTATCCAGGCAGGTATGTCAAACTTCATGGTCATCCTAAAAGACATTATGTGCAGCGGAAACGCAAAATTGGAGAACAAAATTCCTTGCTTGCGGTTCTCTCAATTTGGTACACCTCGAATTGCACGGCACTCAACGATACTATTAGCTATGGAGTCTTTCAACTTGCGATCGAATGCGATAAAATTCTGGCGATCTTCGGAAGCCCAATTGCCAGAAATTCATCATCACTGGTCTCAAGTTAAGAAGGATCATTCCAACTAGAGGTTTTCATTGAGAGGCACCGAATTGATGGTCTTCCTGTTCTTGTGAGGGCGCTTTCTCTCGCAAGCCGTACATAACCTTGGTTCTATACCTTTTCCGATTGTCATTACGACGTTCATGCTCACATTCTCGGGCATTTGTTAACCTTGTTCGGCACAGATGAGCTAGGAGTTGCCCAAGCAGAAGCAGAAGTTGTGGATGCAATCGAAGATACCGAAACCGTGGCAGACGAGGGTCTAGAGAGTCCCCAGGGAGAACCAGAAACTTTGCAAGGCGAACAAAATGGCGAAGGAGAAGTTGACGAAGAAGAGGACGATGAGTTAGAAGTTGCCCAGGCAAAAGCAGAATTTGTAGATGGAATCGAAGATGCCGAAGCCGTGGCAGACGAGAGTCTAGAGAGTCCACAGGGAGAACCAGAAACTTTGCAAGGCGAACAAGATGGTGAAGGAAAAGTTGACTTAGAAGAGGACGATGACAGCTCACCACAATCTCCACGGCCACCACCAGAACCAGAACTAGAGATCGCTGCCCCTACAGTCGCTGCCAGTATCAGCGCCAGCGCCATTGCGCCAGCGAGCGCCAGCGCCGCTTGCCCAGAACAAGAAACCGCACCTGAGCAAGAACAAGAAACCGCCGAGCCAGAGTCCCAAACTGAAAAAGATCTCGCCGAGCCTGAGGCCGAGTCCGAGGAAGTCATAACGGAAACCCCAGAAGCAATCGTCGAGCTTGAGGCTGAGTCCGAGCAAGTCACAACGGAAATCCCAGAAATAATCGTCGTGCCCAAGGCTGAGTCCGAGCAAGTTATAACGGAAATCCCAGAAGCAATCATCGAGCCTGATGCTGAGTCCGAGCAAGTCGCAACGGAATCCCCAGAAGTAATCGTCGAGGACCTAGCTACCGAGCCTGAGGCTGAGATACCAGAAGCAATCGTCGAGGACCTAGCTGTCGAACCTGGTAAGTCGCCCATTCCATTATTCTATTACAAATCACACAAGGTTACGCAGTCTGGCTTTACTTTGACAAGCGCAGCCTTGTGTAGTATCCCAGTACCCAGGTATTGCGCATGTTTGGGGCTATTTGCTTTATCAGTCTACACTGGAAAGTGAAGTTGGCACAGGTGGTCTCGTAAATTCAGGCCTGCTTGGAAGCAGCTCAATTCAACACAATTGTCTCAAATCAAGACCACTGTTGCTAAATTTCCGGCAACTTCCTGTATTTCAGGTTGCCAGGAATGTACCTACAATCATCTTGAGTTCTTAGCCCCGCGCACCTCACACTTATGATTCGGATGTACTGACTCATTCTTAGAACCAGTCGCCGAATTACAAGCTGAAGCCATGGAGGACACTACCGATGTCGAGCCTGAGATCAAGCCTGAACCAGACGTCGTCATCGAGGGAGCTATCGTCGAGGGAGCTATCGTCGAGGGAGCTATCGTCGAGGGAGCTATCGTCGAGGGAAATATCGAAGAAGAGCCTATCGAAGAAGAGCCTATCGAAGAAGAGCCTATCGAAGAAGTGCCTATCGAAGAAGAGCCTATCGAAGAAGAGCCTATCGAAGAAGAGCCTATCGAAGAGCCTATCGAAGAAGAGCCTATCGAAGAAGAGCCTATCGAAGAAGAGCCTATCGAAGAAGAGCCTATCGAAGAAGAGCCTGTCGAAGAAGTGCCTATCGAAGAAGAGCCTATCGAAGAAGAGCCTGTCGAAGAAGTGCCTATCGAAGAAGAGCCTATCGAAGAAGTGCCTGTCGAAGAAGAGCCTATCGAAGAGCCTATCGTTGGACCATCGGATCATCAACCAGAAGAATTTGTCGCTGAACAGCCAGATAATGCTCTCGAAGAACAAACACCTGCAACACCAGAGGTAACAGCGATGGAGCAAGTCGAGGAGATTACTATGGAAACCCGTATTGAGCAAGCTGAAGAGATTGCGGCGGAAACCCGTATTCATGAGCAGGCAGGAGATGCCGCAGAGCTTGAAGCAGCAATCGTTGAGGGAAAGGCGGTCGGAAAGACTGAGGCTGAATTAACCAAGGGACCTGCCAAGAATGCTGTCGAGCTCGAAACCCCTCTAGCCGATGATCCAAACCAGATGGTCGAAGAACTGGTTGAAGGAAAGCCCGAGGTGGACACCACCGGCGAAAGAAAGCCCGAGGTGGACACCACTGGCCTAGAAAACTCCGAACCGGCACAGCAGATCGAGAACGATCTAATCAACGTAGTTGAAGTGCTACCTGCTGTTATCCCGACAACAACTCCAGAAACAACTCCAGACCCTCTAGCCGATAATCCAAACCAGATAGTCGAAGAATTGGTTGAAGGAAAGCCCGAGGTGGACACCACTGGCCTAGAAAACCCTGAACCGACACAGCAGGTCGAGAATGATCTAACCAACGTAGTTGAAGTGCTACCTGCTGTTATCCCGACAACAACTCCAGATCCAAACAAGACAGATCATCGACGAAGGCGTCGCTCGACTCTAACACGTGAGCGACCTAGCACTGCAAGTGGTAGTCCCAAGACTAGTAGCCCCAAGGTCGCCAGCACAACAAGATCGGGTGGCAGTAGTAAGAAGAAAGAGGTGCCAACTTCCGGTGGTATGTTTGGCAGCTTTTTGAGAGGTGGCGGCGGCAACGCCGGTAAAGAGAAAGAGAAGGGAAGGACTCGTGCAAGATCTGGATCTGCTTCCCAATCAGCGGCCCAAATGAAGGCCAAAGCTATTGAGAAATCGGTCGAGGAAGATGAGGCGAGAAGACTGAGATTTGAGGCTAGGAGAGCGGAAAAGAAGAGAAGGGAGGAGGAGGAAGCTGCAGCACTAGCAGCTCAAGCAGAAGCTGAAAGGCTGAAAGAAGAAGAGACAAGGAGGCTGCGACATGAAGCTAAAAGGGCAGAGAGGAAAAGAAGAGAAGACGAGGCTGAGGCTGAGGCCCAAGTCGGAGCTGCAAGATTGAAGGAAGTTGAGGAGAGCGAGAGGAGGAGGCGACGTGAAAGGCACGTTTCCAGAAAGATTGAAGGCGGTAGCTCAAGCAAAGACAAAAGACGAGAGTCGGCTAGTGATGAAGGCGTCAAGCCTGTTGTAGATGAAGAGAAAGTCAGGAGACGGAGAGAGAGGCATGAACGTGAGGCAGCAAGACGCCAAGCAGAAGAGGAGGACGAGGAGAACGAACGAATACTGAAAGCAGCGAAATTGGAAGCTCTTGAAACCAGACAAGGAGAAAAGAGAGCAATACCAGTCGGACTCAAAGAATCTGGGAGGAGGGCGACGGATCGCACTGAGCGCAGCCGCGACATTCCTACTCCCAAGCCGGGCCTTCTGAGGTCAATGACAACGACAGCTCCAGGGAGTGGCAATCGAACTTCGTTCTTTGGAGGCTTGCTGGGTTCAGCAAAAAAAGAGATTCCACCACCCGTGAGACGTAGAGACACCGTGAGCCGAGACGACCGTATTGACTCCAGGAAAGAGTCGCCGCCTCCATTGAAGCGTCGTGACACTCTGGGCAGAGGTGATCGCGATCGTTCACGACGACAGCGAACCCCAAGTGAGGAGGATGCACATCAGCGAAGAAAGATTGAGCGACGCCGTGAACGCGCATTGAGAGATCTGGAAGGTGGACCTGTAGGTGACAGCTCAAGGGACGCCCCATCACCAGTGGCAGAACATCCACCACCACCACCTGTCGAAGTGGTGGGTAAGGCACCAGAAGCACCGGACAGTCCCCAGTCCGAAGGACGATCAGAGCACAGTGAGAGGCCGAAGTCTCGACGCCATGAGAGCGAACGTCACCATCGACGCAGCCGCGCTGTCCCTACCGAAGGTGAGAGACCGCGCGCCAGCCGTGTGGAAAGCGACAGGCCCAAGACTAGCCGACGAGACAGCCGTCGCGAAGATGACGCCCCTCGTCGGCGCAGCCCGAGGGAGAAAGAGAAGGACAAATCATCGAGTGGATTTGGTCTGTTTGGTGGGTTGAAGAGAGCCCTGGTCAAGTGATGAGGAAACGTTTTGAATGATATCTTTTGACGACGGCATGAATGATGTTCTGTACAGATTGAGCGATTGGAGCGAATTTGCAAGCAAGCGTGGCGTCTGGGATTTTGTTGAGCAGACACGATTTTGTACGATGCCGAGCAGTCCACAAGGATGACTTGATGATAGAACGGTTGTATGGATTATGGATACGAGTATGGATTATGGATACGAGTATGGATTATGGATACGAGTATGGATTATGGATACGATCATGATATGGCAGCTCTTGTGCATAATACATGTAGACAGTATGTGTGCATAATACATGTCGACAGTATGTGTGCATAATACATGTAGACAGTATGTGTGCATAATACATGTCGACAGTATGTATACATCTTGGCCTCTCGTGTGTCCAAACTTCCTAGCAGAGGGTATCGATGTGAAGAAACAGCTGGAGGCAACTAAGCTTGGCCTCCCGTGTATCCAAACTTCCTAGGATATCAGCCACATTACCTCATAGTGGCTGAGTCGCTTCTGATGTCCATGTACATCCATCTCTTGAGCCTCTTACGCCTTCATCCCCCACAAGCTGCTTCTGTTTCTTCGTAGAACCTTGATCGCCGATATATAAAGATCAAGAAGAATCAAATTCCTGCTCAAAACGACCTCAATCGCACACCAATTCATCGACCGGCAAAATGTCCAGGTAGCCATCAATCACCTGAACATCCAGTACCCGAAAGCCCAAGATCCTCTCAGCCTTCCTCTCCAGGACCTTACACGCATAATCGAATTCTCAGACCTCTCACAATGCGTCTATTTCTCCTTCCCATCTCCACGCGCCGCACCTTGATCTACTGCGACAAAAATACAATTCAAAGTGCCGCCGCGAATCTAGCACCAGGCCAAAAACCACCGATTCTAGACCGCATAACAACAAAAGCAGCAGACACCTGGTCCGGGTTCGAAAAGGCAGAATCAGGATGGAAGAAACACCTCACAAATTACGGGAACATGGTGCTGCGACGAATTCCGTACGAAGAATGGGGATTGAAGAGTATACCTGCTTTAAGTGAGACCAGGAGGAGGGAGCTAGAAGAAGTCGTAGCTGAAGGTGGCCAGGGAAAAGTTGAAGTGCTGTTTCCTGGGACGTTTTTGAAAGAAGGGAAAGTGTTGGAGACGCTGAAGAAATTGGCCATCGAGAGGCAAGCGTTGCACAGGAGCAAGATGTTTTGGAGTTTGGGGATCGCGCCTCTTACGGCGCCGTTTATGTTGGTGCCTGTTGTGCCCAATATCCCATTCTTTTATATGGTATTTAGAGGGTGGAGTCATTGGAGAGGTATGTTGACTGCTCCTCGTGAAGATGGTTGGAGAGTTATACTAACGTGCTTTTGCAGCACTCAATGGCTCAAGACACCTCGAATTTCTGACCAAAAATCCCTCCCTCCTTACCCCGAAATCCTCACCCATCCTAGATAACCTCTACACAGCCGGTCTTCTCAACACCACTCGTGCAGAATCGCGCGAAGCAACCTCTCCCACTGCAGAACAGATCTCACACGTCTCGCAACTCATCGAGACGAAAAGCAACAAAGACGAAAAGGACGTGATGCTGTTACAAAGGTGGAACGGCAAGCTCCTAGCTGAGGAATTCAAGCTTCCAGAAATGGAAGTCGAGATTGAGAGAGCAGTGGAGCAGGTCGAAGCTGCCATCTCGAAAGCCGAAGAAGCGAAGTTTGAGAAGGATAAGGCAGATAAAGCGGAGGTAGATGAGAAAGAGGCGGACGCTGAGGTGAAGATTGCTAAAGCTGCTGAGGTTGTAAAAAACAGCACGACTGAAATCAAAGAAAAGATATGAAATTATCGATTTCAGGAACCAGGTCTTGGGATAGACGCGAGTCATGTTTGTGGATGTATAAACGCGAAGATGGCATATATGAAAACTCACGACATCTTGTAACAGTAAAACGAAGTATGCAATAGAGGAACGATAGGGTCGGAAAGTCCACTCCCCTTCTATCACTTCTGGGCCTTTAGGCTCGCAGTCAGCGAGCAATCTTTTCAAAATTTTAACTTGGCTCCTACAAGGCTAGGTACATTTCTGTTCGCAATGATAACAGCCATCAATGGCATGTATGTCAACGGGAGTCGAGCTATCAACTACAGATATGATGAAGAATTGATGCAAACTGCTGAACGACCACATCTCTCTGTCAAACACCACCCAATCAGTAGCTTCGTACAGTTTTGGCTGGTGCGCAACGCATAGTCCGCATTATTGCGCATTGCGTCTGCCCCACCACCAAATTAACTAGCAATCTCGGACGGTGTCTCGAATGGCTACCATGCCGTGCCGAAATGTCTTAGCTTGTCCAAAGATCCCACTACCTTTGCCTCTGTGCAGTAGCTGAGCGGCGGAAGTTGACAACAATCTGAAGCCATATTACCACATTCATCTCACCTACAGTATGGACGTTGATATGCTCAGGAGCTAAGAATGGATATAATAGGATGGCCAGATCTACAACTTTCACTGCTTTGACGCTTCGCGATGGTAGCAGGTAAACTTCGAGTTGAAATGAACTCTTGCGACAGGCGAGATTATGACTGCAAAATTGTTCGTAACGTCCTCAGAATCCCATCGAGCTTCTCTCCGGATATTTGACCAACTCGTCAAGTACCTAGTCTTCGTGGGGAACGTTGGCATAAGAAAAACATTAGCCCGCCGGCCCAAAATCAGCGTCTTGTTTCAATAAGATACAAAGCTGGTATAATGCTCTCAAACGCCGATTTCCAAGCGCTATGCAATGTATCGCAGCATAAATCCAGTGCTTCCACGTATCGCGAAAACTTCATAATCATGATCTCAAATTCTCGTTCTCTTCTTCCGTCAAGTGTTCACAATCTGACATCTTCCATATCAGTGCTCGTTGGAGCAGCAGTGGTTGTTCCGTTGATTTTCCGAACTGTCTCTGGAGGCGGTGCAGATATTGTCTCCGATTTCAAGATAGGTGCCTTGTTTTCGGGGGCTGCTTTTGATACTGCGATCGTGGGTATTTCGCTCGCCCCCTTCTCTTCTGGCCATACTTGTTTAGCAGCGACTGGCTCCGGTACGCTCGAAGCCGGAGCATGTATGGATTCGGGTCTCGCATTCGACTCAACAGTGGGCGAAGAACCACCGCTGGACGACCGGCCCCATCCCGTCTTTCGCTTTTCACTAGCCCAAGATCCCCATGAGGACAGGTACGCACCAGCGCGCTGACCGGCAGCTTGAACGCTGGCCTGTGCATGTGTGAGATCAGGGGCTTTGGGAGCTTTCCATCCAGCTGCCCGTCCATTCGTCGCGCCTTGCGACTCTCCAGCCGCCTTGCGCTCAGCTGCACGTTGTGCCTGGGATTGACGCATGGCTTCAATATCCGCCCATACATTGTTGAATGCGTTGGAGACTCTGGCCTGCCCTGTAGCCAAGTGCTTCCCAACTACTTCTTTTGTCGAGTTGAACCGCTCGTCCAGATGAAGTTCCGCTACTTGAGCAGCTAGTCGCCGTTGCACATCTTCTATCGACAGGCCGCCCGTACAGGGATGATTCGGTTCCACGATATCAAAAATGTGTGAATCAGTGAATTTGTTGAAAATGCGGTAATTTTCCGTCTTCATCCATGCTTTGATCCATTCATTCCCAAACTCATTTGCAGGATCGCCTTCCACATCGGTAAGGAGGCTCTTTGGGTCGTCTTTCCTGGTCTCCATGTATTGTCGATACTTGACGGATGAGAGAAGTGCAAGCAAGTATTCTTCAAACTGTAACCTGATGAACTCCTCGCTTCCAGCGTACCCCAACGTCTTTGGTCTTCCGGGATTAGTCTCATCCCAGGTGTCATTGACCGTTTGCGTGAGGAAGTCTATCCATCTTCGATCGGGTACGGTCAACTGTAACGCGTTGCGAAGATGTTGTGAGGAGATAACAATAGTGTCCTCGTCCAGGTTTATTAATATGTCGCTGTACCGGTCCTTCTGGGCCAAGAGGATCGAATTGGTAGATCCAACAACGTAGGATTTCGTGTCATCGTCGGCAAGAATGTCTAGCTGCTGTAGAGGTGTATAGGGACCAAATAGACTGCCTTTGCTGAAAATCTGCAAGGGTAGGCCGACGTAAGACAACAAGGAGGCTCGCTCGCTGGTCTTCAACGATGTTGGCATAACCAAGTTCTCCTCATGACTGTTCAGTGCCGGATCAGCACAGTCCTGCAAATTGCGTATCAAGCCAGGTATGAGGGAGATTAGTGAAAATTGCATCATGCAAAGCCGCTCGCAATGTGATCCAAAAAAGAGCATCTACACCTGTCAGAGTCATCACGTTTAGCATCGTGGAGCCATTCTGCCACATGCTGGTCATCATTTGACATACCTTTGGTTGTAATAGCAGACACTTGAACAGCACCAAGGTCTGATGCTTAAATTCATGGATCATCTCCCTCAAACTCAATCCGAAGAACTGATCTCGCTCTTCCTCCTGATCTTTGAAGCTCTTCGCCAGGCTCTCTTGGAAATCCTGCAGTATCGTGATATCCGTGAAGTCCTTTTGTGCAAACCATGCCTTTGTGACTATGGATAATCTCTCTTTCAGCTGTCCGAAGAACTGTGGACTATCGATTATTGCCACCACGGCCTTCTGAACGCTGCTCCTTGTAACGTCGGCGGGTCTGTTTATGAGTTCGGTGGAGTCTAATTGACGAGTGCAGGAGATTCCGAAGAGGGAGGAGGCTTGTCTTTGGGGTTTGGGAGCCTGGCGAAGGCTAAAGTAGGAGAAGTCTTCGGTTGCGCTGCCGTTGGGTCAGTATCTATCTACTCGGGTGCTCATGGGGGTTTGGAAGAACGGCAGATGAGTTTCGAGAATGCCCGAGTACACGCAAAGTTGAAGCTACTGAGAACAGACACTGATCTTCGTATGGAGAGGGACCGCTTACGAATGAGCTCCATCTGCGAGTGCCATGAAAGGTAACAGAGACCAGTCATTTTCCGTAGCTGGATCTGTGCCTTCCTCGACTCCTAACCACGTCTCAACCTCTGGTCCTCTGCTCGTCACCTCGAGTTAGCTGTCAGTCCTACAAACATGCTGCAATCTGCTACCCGACCACAACCCCTCGAAGAGCGTTTGCAATAAAGAGAGACCTCTAGCAACATCTGATTCCCATCTGGCCAGGAAATTGTCGCGATAGTCCAAAGACTGAAGGAGCGATAGATGGTTCGGAAGACTGCACGGCTTACCTGGCATGGTGAAAAGCGACCACACAAAGAATTGGATCGAAGGGAATCCTTGGGGCCATTGCTATGTTTGTGGTGTGTATGTGGTGCTGACAGGGTATTTGTTTGGGCTCGACATCGTTGCTCACCGCCGCAAATCTGGGGCGAACTCACGATAGCCAAATGCTCTGTGACTGCAAGCTAGCTACTCACCCCTTCACCGCCCTCGAAGTTGGCAAATCCAGCTAGTTGAGGGTAGTCCCGCAGTTCAAGGTCGCTTTTTGGCCATTTCTGGACACCAGATTGCCAGAAACTGATCCATGTCTTACTCAAGCGAACCATCCAAGTTGTGCTGAGGATATTGTGAAAGAGCCTTGAGTTACCAGATCAACTGTGTTAATAAAGGAATCGCAAAAGGTTGCAGTAGAAATGTTATTATGATAAATTGCACTCAGGGCTCTTCCCCAACCCTTAGGAAGTCTGATACGCCTATGCCATCTGTGGCAACCACCGTCTATGTACTAATTACACCAACGCTGTGGATATCCCTAACGCTCATGTGACCAAAGAAGATGATCATCTAGTCCTCATAATTTCCAGCTTGCCCTTGCCTTCTCCCTCTTCTCGACGTCATGCATCTCCCCCAGGATCTCATCGTTGAATTGTTTGTAACCATCAAGATAGACATGGTGTCCAGCTTTCTTGATAATGGTGACCTTTGCATCGCCCTGATCCCTCTGCCTCTCCTCTTTACTCTTGCCCTTGAGTATTCGCTCTTTCTCGTCCTTCAGCTTCTGTTCCGCTGCTAGTCCACCAGCCACATCCATCCAGTCATGCTCGCCATACATAAGCACCACCGGAAGCCCGTTCTCCCGTGGACGTCCTGGAGCCGCAGGATTCGACTCAGCGTCTGGGGTTGGACCGGCATGGATTCCAAGATATTGACGGCCGACGCCGTGTATCCTGCGAATCAAAGGGCTTCGAGCAAATGCACCAGGAGCGAGAACATAGGCCAAGACGTACTCGCCCGATCCTCGCTGTCGGAAAAGGCTATATGAGTAATCGTGAAGTGCCTTTGCTTCCTCTTCTGGTAGATGTGAAAATCGACGACTCGTCCAACCAGACACTAGTTTGGGACCAAGGGGACCAGCCCACCGCACGACACTGAACGGGGAGATGTTTTGGTCCCAGAGATAGGTCAACCATTTGGGCAGTGGACGCCTAGGGGTGTCTGTTCCTTCTTTTGGCCCTTTGTTCATGAAGTTGTTACCATCTGCTGGTGGTTTCCCGCTGGTGACTGACTCCTGATCCTGGGTAAATTCGTTTTGCAAGGTCGAATCTTGCGGCTCGGGCATTTCTGCTGAGACCGCGTAGGGATCTTCTGGAATACCGACCGGAGAGGCAAGAATGAGCTTGTTCAATCGTCCTGGGTATTTCAATGCGTATGCCACGGCCATGTACCCTCCTAGACTGTGCCCCATGAGTGTAAATCGCTCAATCTTGCGTTCTATCCGCCAATCTTCCAGAGCGTCGATGAACCAATTCTCTGCTTCCGTGATCTTGCCCTGGTGGTCTTTTGCATGTATTCTGAATGTCGGTCGTGAAGAGCGTCCCATGCCCAGGAGATCCAGTGCGTACAGTCGCCATCCAGATGCTCGAGACAGTGCTTCGAAGTTTTTGTAGAAGAATCCTAGCCCTGCGCCATAGCCGTGCAGTATAACCAGGTTGTTCTCCACATCCTCGCCAACACGCTCGACCGAGAACTCGTTGAGTGCCCTATCTTTGCCAGGCAATTGCACCAGGTTTGACGTCCATGTTCGCGGGCCATACGTGTCTGTGATTGAATTCGAAGTTACGGGTTCAGCTTTGCCACCGTCTTCTGGAAGATCCACAGATGAGCCGACAGTAGAAGCTGGCGCAGAGCCCGTCTGAGTATGGGTTGGAGGCGATTGGAGATATGGGATGAAGGACAGGACTCTATGCTCAGTCGCGGCTGGAGCATAGCCTTGCCACCATTGTTCGATTGCCTCTTTGTATCCGAGAGGGAAGTATGGTGGTTTTCCTTGAGCCACCGGTCGCTGAGAAGCGATTGGGCTTTGTTGGGATCGGTTCGATACATCTTGGCTGCTGGTAGAGGCCATGGTGGCGTATGAAGATCTGGGAACGCGTGCTGTTGAAGCTGTACGCGGGAGTGAAGATGGTGAACGGGGAGAATCTTTAACTGACAATACGCCTGGTTTCGGGGAGACTTTGTGTAGAACGGGGCGCAGTTTGTGATACAGTGTGAGAGTGCTGAAGACCAGAGTGGCCTTCAAAGGTAGGACTTTCTATGGGAGAGATGATGTCGTTGGTGGAAACAGCTGAAGTACGAAGTCAATGTCTCGAGGGGGCGGAGGACATTATACCCAGCCAGATTTGTCTTGATCCTGCTGCCTTGGTGATAAATAGCCTGCGCTGTGGATATAAGGGATCAAAAGGCCATAAAGTGCGAGTTCTGACGTCTCGATAGATGCTATCGGACGAACTCCTGGCCCGAATCGCTCCAGGCGGATTCTTCTCATTGCTTAGCTAAGAACAGCTCACCACCCGGACGAAGGTTCATGTCCACGGGATGGGAATCGACAATATCCCAGAAAGCATATAAACGAAATCGCCAGGCACTGATTTGGGCTGAGGATCTCAATCTTGAGACGGTATCATACTGAAGTTCAACAAAGGCGAGGGTAGAAGTAGAATGGACATGTATAATTTCATGCAGGTGCCCTGACGAGAGGTGGCTGGTGAGCTTCAACGCTCCTCGAATTCTGATGTTAACCGCTACTACTATACTCCGTACCCAGACCGCTATCCCGCCAAACTCCTTGACTCCTCGGCTATGAATAGGACATCACACCGCTTGCTTTCTGTAATGTCCAGAGCGTCGCCGTAAACAAATAAACACACTCTTGCCCATGTCAGACTCGAAGCTTGACCAGGTCGTCAAAGGCGCGCCTCCCCCGAACACGAGTCTGGATACTCTCGCCGCCAGAGCTGCCGGCCATAGTCCTTCTTCACCAGACAGAGGAAAGGTTTCACCAGCAGTTCCGGATCCAACATCCCTCCTTCCATCGTCTCCGCCGCAGATATACCTGAACCTGCTTATCCTTGAAGCCTCGCTGCGCCAACAGTATCTGACGCTACGCGCCCGCCGTAGACAGCACACCTTTGTTGTCATCCTGTTTTCGCTGTGGATAGCATGGTTCACCTACGCGCAATTTTTACGGCCTCGTGAAGATGGAGCTGGAGTTGGTGGCTCCGTCTACTGGATTGTCGATACTGCCGAGAAGGTCGCATTGATTGCTGGCTGCGTCATGGCAGTTTTATTCTGGGCGACTGGACAATGGGAACGAGGAGTACGGTGGCCGAGGAGATGGCTCGGCATAACAAATCGTGGTCTTCGCAGCATGAATTGCAAGATTGTCCTTCTCAGGCGACCATGGTGGATTGAGATGTTTTCACATCTCTCATTCTTGATGCCGATATCTGCTCTTGCTTCTACCCCAGGCTCGAGTTACCGGCATATCGAATACACGCCAAGTGAGAAGCGCTTGATGCTATCACATGGACGCCAAAAGTCTGCATCGCACGACAGGATCGAATATGCAGAGGAGGATGTTGCACCTGCTGGGGACTACATCAAGATTCAACTACTACCGAAACACTTCACAGCCGACTTCCGCGAGGACTGGGAGACCTATCGAGCTCAGTACTGGGAACAGGAGAACAAACGACGCGCAGAGTTACGGAAACGCGATCGAGCTCGGAACAGGGAGCTTGCAAAACAGCAAGGAGGATGGTTCTGGTGGACTGGCTGGCGAGGATGGGCTCTCGTCTGGGGATTCAGGGCACCAAGGAGACGTGACGAGACGCCTCCACACCACGTTCACAGCTTGTCGCACTCCGCCAGTCTCAAGGACAAGCACCGGCGGCGACCGAGCATCATCAAAGAGCGGGAAGCAGGAAATCACTCGAGAAGTAGTTCCAGGAGCAGCACAATTACGAGTCCAGATATGGATGATGCTCGCGAACGCAGATGGAGTACAGCCAGCACCGGCAGCACAGGAGGCGGGAGAAGGAGGAGCAAGCTTATCAACAATGCCGATTTGGCTACAGCTGGAAGTATAACGGCTCGACCTGTTAGGTTGACGCCTACCGCGAGACCAGCAACGCCAACTTCAGCCGAGATGCTGAAGACCAGAACCAGCAACCTGAGTACATCAAGTACTGCTAGCGACGATGGTGAAGTGGTTATTAAGCAAGAGCTAATGGATTAGGCACAGCTCCTGCCTTCTAAAGGGCAATAGAAATGAAGTGTTTTGGATTTGCCTTGACGGCCCTCACTGCGAGAGCTGCTATTGACATTTAGTGATGGGTTGATCTCCAATGCCTGTGCATTCCCCAGCCTTCCGTCGCTCCCGCATCGCATCTCGCGACAATAATAGGACTTGGACTTGGTTCTGCTGACTTGTAGATAAGATCTTGATATACACTACTGGCAAGGTCATCTACTGAGGCCAAAACATTCAAGCCATTGATGCGCATGTGGGCTATAACAGTTCGACGGTGCCGCGGTATGACGATGCTGGTTTGTTCCAAAATATCTAGCTCAGATCGCTGATTGGCTGATTGCGAATCATTCTGCCACCCTCACCTCCGTTCTCTTCTGTGAACAGTGGAGATCATGGTCAGACATCGTTCCTCGAATGGACAAACGAGGAAATGAGACGACCAAAATCCCCAATCGCGAGTCTGCGCGACGTGAAGCTAAATTGTTGACGTGTCTCAGGCCACACATGGCTATTTTTTCGACTGCACTGCCAATGGTAGCAAATTCTTCTGGGTCAGCTTTTCAAACCTCAAGTTCGTAGGGCACAATTCTGGTTGCAACGAAGATGTTCCTTGTTCAAGTTTTCACATTCCTGGCTCTCCTCGCCACTGGCATCTCAGCTTCCTCGCTGAAATTCCTCACAAGCAATGGAGTTCGACGCAGCTACTGGGTTCACACGCCCTCAACCTACGACGACAGCAAATCCTACCCGGTCGTCCTCGCTTTCCACGGCAGCAGTAAACTCGGCCACGACATCGATGGATTTGCCATGGAGGCCGACACGAGGCTGAGTCTTCCGATGGTTCCGACAAAGTACAGTGAATCGGTATGTTTCTTTCCTTCTCAATTTTGAAGATATCTTGGTTGAAAGAAATCAAACAGAAACTCTTCGTCTACCCAAATGGTCTTGGAGGAACCTGGGCCGGACCTTCCTACGCCAACGCTTCGATCCCTCATGACCTCCAATTCATCTCCGATCTCCTATCAAATCTCCAAGGAAGTCTCAACATCGATAATTCGCGGGTCTACGCAACTGGGCTTTCCAACGGCGGCGGCTTCATAGGAATCCTCGCCTGCGCACCCATCGGCAACAAATTCACTGCATTTGCTGCAGTCGCGGGCGCGTTTTATGTAAAAGCTGGTGGTATTGATGTGGGGAACTGTGCTGCGGGGAAGGGTGTGGTGCCTATGCTTGAGATTCATGGTGGAAGTGATAAAACTGTGAGTTATGACGGAGGTGTTGGGGAGGGTGGGGTAGAACCATCCATTCCGAATTGGTTGGCTTTGTGGCAGGAGAAGGAAGGATGTACGAATCCTCCTATTGTTGAGAATTTGGAAGGAGGTGTGCATCATTCCTCTTGGAGTTGTGGTGGGGTTCAGGGTGCTTTACAGCATTGGAAGGTGGATGGTGGTGGTACGTTTCTCTCGCATTTTGCTATATCTGTGAATATACTGACGTGGGCATGCTTAGATCACTACTGGCCTTCGAAGACTGTAAATGCGGGGATGATGGTCGCGAAAGCTGGACCGCAACCCATTGAGGCTAACGATATTGTCATTGAATTCTTCGACAAGTTTAAATCTGGAAGGTGAGGCCTTGCTTGGACAAGACTATGGATTTTCAGGGTGAATTGGGCGAGGGTGCTCAGGAGGATAAGGGTAAGAGGGATGGTGGGTGTTTTCATCTCGTCTTGTGATTGAATGAAGGTGAAGTGTTATTTCTTAGAGAGAGAGAGAGAGAGAGAGAGAGAGAGAGAGAGAGAGAGAGTAAAAACAGAGTAAAGTAAGCTATGAATTAAAAGCTCAACCTCAAATGCTCCTGATTTCATGGTCGCAATAAGCAGCCTCAAGGCCGAAGGCCACGTGGGGGAAGGCTTGTATGGTTCCTACAACGCTTTCGAAAGACTTTGCCTGCCGTATATCAAGAGTCCAGATCATTGTAAGCGAGTATCCGAAGCAAAACGTTGAAAGGCAGGAGAGAATTGAAGCATTGTTCAGGGGTGACCTCGAGGTACTAGAACTAGGTAGTAGGCGTAGGCGTCAAAGCGCGGAAGTCATTGGCCGTGAACGCAAATCGAATTCGAACAGCCGACGAAGATATTCCACCATCTCCGAGTCGATAAATAAAGGCATTCGACTCGAGAAAGACTCAGGCGCCTAGAATATCGATATTGCGCAAAGCCACGTTCGAAGTGAGCGGGATAGCAATGGAATAGTTCAAGCTAATACCTGGGATGACAAGGTATATATAAGTATACAGACTGTAGCTTGCGCCACTTTGGAGTCGCCCCTGGAACAGACTTTTGAAGGAAGAAGACATGATCGGTGAGATTCAGCAAGCCATCGCACAAACCGCATCACTCCGAGTCGTTTGCTGGACTCATCACAAACGAAGACGATTCTTCAGCCTTCCCTTCAATCTGTCTGCGATTCGCCTCCCTCCCCATCGACCTCGTCTATTCTATGATTCGCCCTGAACGTCATTCACCACCGTTGGAATCTCCCTCAATGCGCCCAACGACCGGCCAGTCCGCCCATTCAGCCTGAGAATACATGTTGAGGCCTATTCGGAACCTCCCCTATCTTACGCCCTGAACCCACCACCCAAATCGTGTCTGTCGAGTGTTTGCAGCAGGCTGCCGGGCGGCGCCACTTCGTTCCTTGGTGGCCGTCGAGCTACCACCAGTTTTGCTTTGCCTTGAGGTGCATCGGCACATTATTTCATACACGGCGACACGGTCCATCCAGAATATCGCTTGTAAGAACCTCCTCAGATGCTGGACTTTTCGAGCGACTTGCCCTCCACCACTCGCACTCGCTCCACCCCGCCGTAATATCGCAAGCCTTGTCCGCCCGTATCCCCAGCCTGAGCGCAACCACACATCATGGCGGACCTGATGATGGATCTGCCTCAAAACCCGACGCAGGATGATCTCGAGCAGCAACTGATATATCAGAGCATCTTAATGGACGCCCTGGACACCGAAGACGAGGCTTATATTCAGAAGAGAGCGGGCATGGAAAGCAATATTGAATATCTGCAGAGAGCACTGGGCATTGATGACGAGACGATAAGTCAGTCGATGATGTCGCCTGGTACCATGTCGCAAGACAGCTGGGAGCAGATGCCATTGCAGGCTTTTGAAGACACAAGCAATCATTTTGGCGGTAATCAGCTTGGATACACAGGCATGAGTGGCATGGCTACGAATACCAACGGCACGAGCGGAAATGACTTTGACTGGATGTTGGACAATATGTACCCAGGTGAGTGCGCGCCGTTTCCCTAGTAATATTGCATCGCGAACTTGTGGTGTTGAATGAAGGCTTGGAGACAGTTACCATGTACCTTAGGCTTTGTCGCCTCACTTTGAGTCTGAGTGGCGAGTTTCGCGGCATGGATGGACGGGCTATGATGATTCAAGTTGTTCTCTGCGATCGAGGACCCTTCCCTGTGCAGAACTTCTGCCTAATCGCCCATTCAACATCGAGCTTTCTTCCCGACTGCCACTCTCTCACCACCTCTACGACACTCAGTTTGCCAATCTTCTCACCACTTCTACGACACTCAGCATCATCAATCATGCCGCTCTGTGCTGACTTGTTCATATAAGATCCCGCCTTGACTGCGCCCTCGCCGTCAACACTACCTACCTTCACTGCCAAAGTTGACACCATGTCACGCAAACGCAATCATCAAGACCTGGTGTCTCCCAATGCTACTGCGTTCACAGCCAACAAAACCATGAGACCGTCTCCCGCCACCACTCGCCCTGTGTCACCAAATTCAGACAGTTCTCTCGAAATCATTGGACAGGCCATCGCTTACCAAAACCGCGGCTGGCAGCCTGGAAATGGCTCTTCTACTGATCCTAGAGTGGCCGCTATCCTCAGCGAGCAACGAGAAGCCGAAGCTCAGGCCCAGAAACGAGAACAGCAGCGCAAAGCACGGCTTGCGTGTGACCGTCAGCTAGCAGCCTCATTGACATCAGGCAGCTCCTTCTCGCGTAATCCTAGCGGTTCGAGCCAGCAGGCTGTACTGAATCATGATGGTACGATTCGTCAACCACATCCGCAAAGTACTTTCAAGGTTAAGCCTGTCTCAAATCACTCCACTCCCTACTTCAAAGCGGAACCATCCAGGAGTGGTACTTCGTTTTCGTCCTATTCAACACAGCCAAATTCGTATGTTATGAAGCGAGAGAATCAGTCTTTCAAAGCGGAGCCACCAGAAACATCTTCCCGAACATCGCAGACAAATCAAGTCTGGTCAATAGACAGCGATAGTGATGACTCAGATATCGAAGTGATTGATGCTGAACAGTTCACTCAGAGCTCACGAAGTCGCCAGACCAGCATGCAACACGCCAATGCACAGATGTACCAGCACAATCTTCAGCCCATGTACAACAAATCAGGTCGAAATCAACCTCTGTCACACCAACAGTCAATGATGAACAACGGTACGCAAATTCCCGAGCCAGGCGACAAAGAATCATTCAATTCGTACCTGAACGAAATGCCTCAACGAGCCAACCCCACACCCGCCAATACCTGGGACAACGAGTCCAGGTATTGGACGGACCTCTTCAAATCAACTAACTCCTTCATAGGCGGGTTCCAGGAGAATATTTACACCTTGCAGGACATGGTCGGACTCGGAAACACCTACGGATCCAACAACTTCTACCAACAGAGCCAGTCCATGCCAGGAGCATTCCCAGGAGCCTTCAACGGCTTTGGTGGTGGGTTCGGTGGGAATACACCAATCATCGATCTCGACGACGATGACGAGGAGGAAGCGCCATCAACTGCGTTCAACTACCTGTACAGTGACTCATCCAAGACATCCGCTGAAATCAAGGCCTTGATCGAAAACATCGCTGCTGGCGGGGACATTCCACCAGAAATGCGTGGTAACACGCCAGAGGCCATGGTAGGAACGCTGTTCGAGCACCAGAAGATCGGTTTGAAGTGGCTCAAGGAGAAGTATGTTTTTCCGAAATGGAGCCTCGCCGTGCCAACTAACTGTCGATAGGGAGGAGGGCACGCTAAGAGGCGGCATTCTAGCCGATGACATGGGCCTGGGAAAGACGATTCAGGCCATCGCTCTCATGGCTTCTCGCCCATCTGACAACCCAGCGCGCAAGACCACACTCATTATAGCCCCAGTAGCACTGATTCGACAGTGGGAGGCAGAGATCCGCGATAAACTCAAGGACGGTCATCAAATGAGGGTTCACAAGCACCACGGAGGCAGCAAGAAGCACGGGTTTCAAGAGCTGCGGCAGTATGACGTGGTCCTCACGACCTTTGGCACGCTCGCCTCTGAGCTGAAAAAGAAGGACGCCTGGGATAAGGTGCTGAAGAACAATCCTCAAGCTCAACCAAAGCCTAACGAAGCCCTTGCTCTCCTCGGCCCAGAGTGCAACTGGTACCGAGTCATTATAGACGAGGCACAGTGCATCAAGAACAAGGGCACAAACACGGCAAAGGCCGCCTATCTGCTCAAGTCAAAGTATCGTTGGTGCATGACTGGTACGCCGATGATGAACAACGTCAGCGAACTTTTCTCGCTCGTCCACTTCTGTCGTATCAAACCCTACAACGACCCGCAAAAATTCAAGTCGGAAATTGCTACACCCCTAGGATCCGCCAGCGACTCGCACCGCGACCGAGCAATGACGAAGCTGCAAGGTCTGATTAAGGCTGTCATGCTACGGCGCACCAAGAGTTCGACACTGGATGGGAAACCAATCATCACAATACCTGAACGTACCAGCGAGACCGCCAATGTTGAGCTCAGTGAAGAAGAATGGGACTTTTACAAGGCTTTGGAGCAACAAGCACAGCTGCAATTCAACAAGTACATAAAGCAGGGCTCCGTCATGAAGAACTATGCCAACGCACTGGTACTGTTATTGCGCCTTCGACAAGCCTGTTGCCATCCCCATCTTATTCGAGATTTCGAATCTGAAACAAACGTCAACGCTGAGATCTCAGCAGAGACGATGGATGACTTGGCCAAACAACTCAGCGAAGAGGTGGTTGCCCGCATCAAAGAAAGCGAAGGCAATTTCGAGTGCCCTATCTGCTACGACGGCGTGCTCAACCCATCCATCTTCATTCCTTGTGGCCATGACGCTTGCTACGATTGCTTCACTCGATTGATGGACCCTTCGCGTGCCCTCCAACAGGGTAACGAAACTGCGGAAGCCAAATGCCCAGAATGTCGCGGAAAGCTGGATCCAAAGCGCATCATTGACTACACCTCCTTCAAGAAGGTTCATATGCCTGACCATGTGCCAGAACGCGACTTCTTGGCACGTGTGGCTAGTCCGGACGACGAAAGCGATTCCGATTCGGACACAGACAGCGATTCTGACGAAGAAGACGAAGACGAGACCCTTAATGGCTTCATTGTCAACGACGACGAGGTTGTCGATGAGGCTGAGGGGCCTAGCTCGGACAGCACCATTCCAGCCGCTGCCACGGACAACAAGTCACAGAAAGGCAAAAAAGGTCGCAAGCGGAAGTCCAAGAAGTCCAAGGGTAAGAAGAAGGAGAAGGAGACAAAGTCTCTTGCCCAACTTCGCACAGAAGGCCTTCGCAACAAAAAAGCTCGCCGTCAGTATCTTCGCCGTCTCAAGAAGGACTATGTCACCAGTGCCAAATTCGATAAGGTACTCGAGATTCTCGACAAGGTCCACGAGATTCCAATCAACATCAAGCCCAAGGATGACGAGGTCGAGAAAAACGGTGAAAAGGTGCTGATATTCAGCCAGTTCACGTCTCTACTCGATCTTCTCGAAGTTCCAATCCTAGCTGCCGAGTATCAGTACACTCGCTATGACGGCAGCATGTCTCCTTCTGATCGCAACGCGTCTGTCGAAGCATTCAAGACGGATCCGAAATGTCGCGTTATGCTCGTCTCGCTCAAAGCTGGTAACGCAGGTCTAAATCTGATCCAAGCCAGTCAGGTCATCATCCTCGATCCTTTCTGGAACCCATACATCGCAGAGCAGGCTATTGACCGAGCTCACCGTATCGGCCAGCGACGAAAGGTTAATGTGCACCACGTTCTCGTACCAGACACAGTCGAAGATCGCATCGTTAAATTGCAAGAGCAAAAGAAAGCGCTCATCAGTGCGGCTCTGGACGAGAATGCAGGAAAGAGTGTGGGCAGGTTAGGTGTGAAAGAGCTCGGATATCTTTTCGTAAGTGCCATATCTTCTGTTCTTGTCGTGCCAACCACTAACCAGTTCCAGGGCGTCCATGGTCTTGCAGAAGGAAATTGAGGTCGCTGAATTGCCATTGTGGCGCAACGATTAGTGTGCCTTGTATGTCATCCGGAGAGACCGCGGCACAACACCGTTATTGAGCATATGCTCCGTCGCCTGAACAACTTCTTTCACATTTTTCGTTTTATTTGGTGCACATATGGGCATGGGATTATGAGGGTGCAGCTTTGCACGTTACAACTGGGGCGTTTACGGATGATGTCGTATGGGAGAACCAACTTACACGGTCGATATGATACCCCCCTTCGCTGACATAATCACGAATATTTTGTTGCTTTGACGTTTCGGGTATGGTTTTCAGTGGTAGAGAAAATGCGGGATGATACGTTCCTGCTGGTCATGTCTTTATGTGCCGCGATAGCAGAGATAAAGCCAATAGATTTTCGCAGCTGGTGGAGGGCATCAATTCATGCATGTCATTCCAAAACGTAGCCCAAAGTAGTCTTTTCTTCCAACCAAAGACACAGGAAAGTGATGGGGACATGATGGTGGGAACATGTGAATTGCTGATGCTTCACTACAGGGGGACTGGTGACGACCTGCAGTGGACGGGACTTCAGGTGATTGATGAGATTGCTGAGTCATGGGCGGCCTCTTCAACCTTGGAAGCTTTCTGATGGGCCAAGTGCGAGCTTTCGACCTTGAAGCCTCGATCGAACACAATGGGAAGAGCTCAACATCAAGTCGATACCTATTGATTGATCTTTGACAATCTCCCTATTTTTGAATCGCCAGAAGATTAGATACGAGACTGCAAGCTGACCTCAGAGCAATGATGGTCTGATCTGATCTGATCTGATAATTTCCCGCGCTAAACCGCTTGCGCGTCGCGACTCATGATGTCCGTATTTTGACTTTCCAGCACCATCATCAGCACAACGCCTTGCTCGCCCATCAGTTTCGGCACTGCTACCTTAGGTATATAACACAACGTCTGCCCATCCCCCGCCCAATGTCTCCCTCCAACAACACGAGACTTCAACTTTGCATTGCAACGTAACTCAGAACCACAATACACAACACCACTCAGCTTCCATCTCAACTGCAATCAACCCATTTCTCAACGAACCATCCCATCCACGATCGGCCCTTAGGTTGTTTCTGATCACTGCGCGCAACTTCAGTCCCATCTTCTGAGTCACCGACCAAGGTCAACGACTTCAAAATGGCACCCAAGCGCACCTCAAAGGTCGCCAACAAAGCCTCTGTACCACCCACCGCAGGTGTCCGCAAATCGAGTCGCGCTCGCGCAACCTCATCTGAACCTCGCCAGCTACGCTCCAACTCTGAGGAGCCACAGGCCCTGCAGGTCCAGGACCCAGAGCAGATTATGCGACAGAACAAGCGCAAGAATAAGCAGTCAAGTCGTGCCTCAAGTCGCGCATCCACCCAAGAGCCAGAGGAGAACATCGCACCATCATCTACAGCCGAAGAGGATATCCCACCTCCATCCACACCCGAAGATGTCATGGTACATCCGACCACAGAGATTGACATGGATACAGCACCAGATTCAGATAGAGAATCAGCACCAGAATCAGATCGAGGATCAGAGCCGCAACAAGATGCACAAATCCAAGCTGCTGATGATCCAATGGTGCCAGCCAGTGCCTCTAGCATCGCGACCGCCCCAATCGACCAATTCTACCCACACCACAATTTGAGTCTCATCTTGGAGGAGCCAACAGAAGAGTCCATTCTCGCAACACAATACACACGCACAACATATACACGCGGCACTTTCGCAGAGACCGTCGTCGAGCTTTCCTCGGAGTCGGATGAAGGAAGGTATGTTATGTCACTTCTTCAAGCTGAGACCGAGCTTCAAGAATTTCTGGCGAGATTTGTTTTCGAAACTGCCAGGAATTCTCGAGGCTCGATCTCGATTTGAACATTTGTCCCTTCTTTTGAAGCATGCTAACTTTCCTTCCAGTGCCGACGGCCAGCAGGAGGCCAAAGAGACCGCTTACGAGCGTGAGTATGATCTTTTCAGTTCACCGTTTCAACCAGCATGCGTTTCAACGCCACTCCCACTCACGCACAACATGCGTGAGCTGCAAGCTCAGCTTGCAAACAAGGACTTGACCATAAGTCGCCTTGAGGAGAAGATTGCTGCGCTCGAGGCTACAACCATCTTTCTAACGACCAAAAAACGCACACTAAGCTCCACATCCACAGCCCACCAGCAGGCACCCGCCTCACCTGTCGCGCCTACTTCCACAGCCCAAACATCCAACTCGCCTGTCGCGCCATCCAACACCCAGGTATTTGACTCACCTGTCGGTCCATCCACAGCACAGGCATCCACCTCACCTGTCGCGCCATCCTCAACGAAGCCCACAGACGTCTCGACTCCGCCTCAGACCAAGTCTTTGTTCTCTATATTCACCACCCCATTCAAAAGTTTATGGGGAAGCTCTTCGAAGGCCTCCTCTCCAACGCCCGATTTCAAAGTCAACACAAGCTTGGAAGCCAGCCAGATACCTTCCTTCAAGCCGAAACTGAGCAGTCCAAAGCACAAGTCTCCACGCACGCCTTCCAGACCCATTCAACGCGCAAAGTCGCACACTCACAACACCTCAAAAACAGTTATATTCAATGTAATGCGCCCACGCGCCAACTCAGAAGATCCTGAGCACGCCCCAACCCCAGTCACCATCCCCAGAGAACCGTGGCAGATCTTCTCATACCGCCGGAGACGCGCTGCGTTTCTGGTCCAATGGGAAGCATGGCAATCTCAAGAGCAGGCACGCATACGTTCTGGACTCCCAGAGACAGAATCCGAGCAAAAGCATCGTCGCATTATGGAGAACAAGAGGGCTCTCGTGGACAAAGCCATCGCGCATTCGAAAAAGCAGCAGGCTATCAATAAAGCCGCTGCAAGCGCAACCCCTCGCACAACTCAGCGTCTTACAACTTTCAACGTGGGAACCAAGCGTAATGCTGACACGGTGGTCACGAACGAAGGCTCACCGATGAAAAAGCAGCGTCTGGAACAGGAAACAACTGCGCCACCAGCATCAATCGTACCACATCCAGAGTCTTCATCACGAGCACCAAAGGAGCCAGAACAGCCAGAGCGGCAGCTATCTCCGGGTCGAACCTTCGAAGCACCCCCTGAAGATGACGTAGACATGTCAGAAGCGGCCTCTATTGGTAAGACCTTCGCCTTTCCTGATTACAGCAGCAGCGATAGCGACAGCGAGGACGAGCCCATGGGAAAGACTGAGGTCGCTGAACCCGCTAAGCCTGCCGAGACCCCAGTAGTCAGCGAGGCCACACAAAAGAAGCGAAAGCTAGTCGAAGACGAAGAGCAAGAACTCGCACGAAGAGAAGAAGAGAACGTTCGTCGCGCTCTGCGTATCGCCGAAACGGACAAAGAACTCAATCGCCTCCATGCAGAGCAAGTCGAAAAGCAAAAGGCGGCTGCTGCTGCTACACCTCCAGTGCCAGCCTGGACTCAACCACCACCTCCTACTCCTTCTCCACAGCATGCGCAGCTACCCAAGCCCGCTCCAGCCCCATCGGTAGTCTCAGCGCCAATCCCAGCGCCACAGAATAAGTATGCACCAAAGAAGCCATCTCGCCTTCGAGAGTCTACTACCTACAGCCCAGTTCGGAAGTCCATCGAGGCTGATGTAATCACCATTCCGACCCCCCAGCAGCATGGCTCCCTCTTCAATGCGCGATATCCGACCCCTCCTGACGAAGACCTGGAGCAGGGTATGCAAGCGCTGCTTTCAGTTGTGAAGTTCGTTACTCCTTTGAGTGGACGATAAATTCCCGGCGAGATCCCGTTTCGAGGTTGCCAGCAAATTTGGAGGTGCCTGATGGAGTTATTGTCTTTGCTTTACGTCGCGAATTGCGATAGATATCCGGCAAGATTCGCTTTTGAAATCGCCAGGATTTTTTGGAGCGTTGCTTGGCATATGTTTGGCGTTCGGTTTTTGTTTTCGGATCGCCGATGCGATTAGTTTCTGGCCGTTTTTTTCATGTTTCATGGCTGGAACTATTACGATGGATGATTTTTCGGGATGGGAGGAATTATGGATATTTTGCATGTTTGCTCAACAACTTCAAAGGAATATCGTCGTGGCCCTGCCGCCTTTGGGCAGGCTGGCCATGCGGTCCTTTGAGGTAAGCAAACATGTACCATGGGTTCCTTGCTTTGTAGCTTTTTGTGTATGTAATTACTGATTGAAGCATTCTGGTGTTCTGCTGTTGTGACTCTGCTATCTGCCACTCGAATGTGAACTGTCTCGCTTGGATTGAAAAGCAATATGATCAAACCATCGTGCTAAGGGTTGCAGTTGCAGTCTGTGGGGTACGTCGCGTGCGTATAGAAATCCGCTGCGGTGATTTGTCGACAACTGGCGCAATCGGGCTTCGGTTCGGTTCCAGTTTTCTCTGGGTCGGACCTGAGCCAGAAACTTTCACGAACCTGACCTGGGCCTGGGATTATGAAGCTCAACCAAGAATCTCGCGGCATGGCTTTATTCCCATACACCGACGACCTTCATCGCAAACGCTAACTACACCACACGCGTGTCTGGTAAAGAGAAGACACTGGCTGTTGACCCGTGTTCCCCGACGACGACATCGCGAGCAGCCAAAACATTCCACTCCAACACCTCAAAGCCTCATCCTAGCAGCCGAGGGTTACATACCTACTTCCTGAAACAGGCTGTACACTGACACAGATCTCTACTATCCTCTCAACCGCTCGCCTCCCTCTCACAAGAGCCCCAATCCTCACAATGGTCAGGTAAAGACGAATCCTCCATCGTGCGGCATATCTTGCGCTGACCTTTCCACTCAGGAATATGGTCGTGCTGGGCGGCAGCTCGCATCGTAAGCTGGAACAAAACGGACAGCAAAGACCATCAGCTAACACCAAAAATAGCTCAGCTTGTTGAGACGATTTGCAGCCAGGTACCGTTATACCCAAGCGAGTCGAGATACCGCGACTGATATTGTTACTAGCTCGGCGTACCACCCGCGAAAATTTTCCTCGGAAAGTTTGCTGTTGGGGAGACTCGCGTTGAGATACAGGAGTCTATCCGAGGCAAAGATGTTTTCATTATCCAATCTGGTGGTGGAAAAGTCAACGACCACCTCATGGAACTCCTCATCACCATTTCCGCGTGCAAAACCGCCTCCGCCAGCCGAGTGACCGCAGTCCTACCCCTTTTCCCGTACTCTAGACAGAGCGATATACCATATAACAAGGTCGGCGCACCATTGTCAAAAGGACTGGCAACCGCACAGGCGAATGGAGGCTACACTTTCGACAGCCGACCGCAGACACCAAAAGTAGAGGCCGCTGACCGGAAGCCAACCACAAATGGAACAAATGGCCTTCACAAGCAGCTCGGACGCCTGCAATTAGCAGAGGGGGCAAACGGCGTCAACGGCAATGTCCTCACAAATGGCGATAGTTCAAAGTCTGGTCAGTCGGACTACTTCAAAGACCGTGTGAACGGAGGCTCTACAGAAAAGCAAACGCACGAGCGCACCAAACCACCACACTTTGAGCCGCAGCGAGGGTACAGACAATGGGTCGCTCAGGCTGGTACGCTCGTTGCAGACCTCCTCACTTGCGCCGGAGCCGACCATGTCATCACAATGGATCTCCATGACCCCCAATACCAGGGCTTCTTTGATATCCCGGTGGACAATCTGTACGGCCGCCATCTGTTGCGGCGACACATACAATACAAGATTCCAAATTACCAGCAGGCCGTGATAGTGAGTCCTGATGCTGGAGGTGCGAAGCGGGCAACAGCGATTGCGGACGCTTTGGGCATGCCTTTTGCTCTTATACACAAGGTTTGTAGTCCCATGTACCCCTTCCATGCAGCTCCTTCGTATCCTTTGATTGCGGTTGGAGAGCAAGCGTGTGCATGAAACTGATTTCCTAAAAGGAGCGGCGTCCCACCCAAATCAACGACCGTCAGAACGCGACGATGATGCTAGTCGGCGATGTTGCCAATCGAACGGCAATCCTGATCGACGATCTGGCGGATACATGCAACACCATCACCCGAGCCGCCAAGTTGTTAAAGAAGGAGAAAGCCACGCAGGTGATTGCGCTCGTCACACATGGCGTGCTTAGCGGCGACGCAATTGCGAGAGTGAAAGCCAGCGCATTGGATAAGGTGCTTGTCACGAACACCGTTGATCAGACAGAGAACAAGAAAGCTCTAGGTGATCAATTGGAGGTCCTGGAAGTTGGCAGCGTCTTTGCTGAGGTATGTAGTCTTTCCTAGCAATCCTCTCTGTCAGGAAACTGTCTGCTAACATGGGAATAGGCAATTAGACGTGTCCACCACGGCGAGAGCATCAGTGTTCTCTTTCACTACGACTGATGACCGCCCCCCCTCCCCATCTCCACAAAACAGAGGGCGGATGAAACCAAGCACAAACCTAGACAATTGGATCATGGGTGGCTTCAATCTTCGCGACCAAAAACACCAAGAACAAAAGTAACAATCTCACGGCCTACTTGATTTCGTCGGGCGGATTCATGCTTTTCATTAGAAAACCTAGAAATTTGGCGGAAGTCTTTGCGTTGTTGGGTGGCGGAGGAGCCCTTTGCATACCTTGCATTCAGTTGCTTTTCGGGTTTTTATCATCAGATCTTGATGTCGTACTGCTAGCAAGTACTTTGCATGATGCCTTTGAACTCACATCATGATGTTTTAAGGTGGCGCATTCGGTTTGTGGCGTTCTGTGGATCTTTTGACTCGTCATCACATGTGATTGTATTTCGAAGAAGAGAGACGGGATGTATCATGACATCCATTTCGGTCGTCTTTCGAGAAAACAGCGAGCCGCGTTTCTATGCTGGCAAACTTGGATAAGGCTAGAATTCAGAGTTGCTCCACGAAGCTCTCGCTGGCAACTAAATATGGTGTGCGCAGTTTCGCATCATGACCGGTCGCAAAAGTCTTGCTATGTACAACTACGGTAAGGCGATAACTTCTCAACAAGTACTTACAAGATCTTAGATGAACCTAACGCCTCCTGTCACCACTCTCGCTCAATAACACTCTTATTGTCCACCTCCTCACTTCCGTTCTCAGCATTCTCCCACACCTCGTTGGCTTTCGCTACAACTTTGGGCCAACAAGACCTCTTAAATACGACTATGCTTACTCAACCCAGGATGGATAAGCCCAGGCATCGTAACATCGTGCCTTTGCTGCCTCTCCGTTCAATTTGCAAAGACCAGCCAACCTGAAAGCGACAGGAATGTGGGACGATCGCCTTGTGAAATGAGCCGTCATAGAGGCCAAGATCGGATTGATATGCGCATATCATCACTCTTGTCACGGAAAAGATGAACTTGATCGTCCTGTATGGCAAAAACATACGTTGGCGTACTCGAGAGTGCAAAGAGAGCGCTAGCATATTCATATCAACATTTCAGATCTTGAACCCTTGTAGTTTTCGCAAACGATGAGTATCTTGAAGTTTGACAAAGTTGCCAGTTGGTTTCCGGTACCTCTGCATTTGCAAAGTCGGCAGGATTTGGTTGTCGTTGATGCTTGGTCGGAGGATTTGAAGGGATTGTTCGGCGGACATAGAAAGGTTCTGGACTACCCTGTCAGAAGCTGAACTACTCTGGTAGTATATCGTGGCACCTCTTCACATGAAAAGCGTGGCCACATTGTGCAGTCAGGCTGATTTGGGTTTTGTTCTCGGCCTTGTCGTCCTTTTCCGCCAAGAACGCAACATAGAAGCATAAGCTCATAACAAAGAACAATTGCTGTCTCTTGGACATGCCCCAGATATTATTTGAACGAAGAATACATAGTGTAATCTCCATGTTTGCCGTCCATGAAACCAGATGCAAAAAAAATAGTCGCTGGTCGTCGATTCCGTCCTTTGACCAAACAATTGAAGCACCACTACAGCAGTAGTACCTTTCCGACGTATTTGACATGACCTCTCAGATCATATACGATGATAAAATATATCCATTCACAATGGTTCGGAATCGGCAAATCGGTCACGAACAGTTCGTTGAACTTTTTCTTAACTCGGATTCAACACGCGTAAAGGGGGCGCCTAAGGTGCTGGTTCCTGGTGTTCAACCCCAGCAAATAGTCGGCGGCTTAGGAGCTCCACAACACAATTCCGCGCCTCGAAACTGCCATCATCTACCTACCGACCCATTTTCACGATTTTCTAGGCGTCGGAGTCCCTAGCAGTCTGTCTCATCAAAAGTCTCATTAACACTCCGTCGAGCCCGCCTAGAATTAATCAGGCTGGTCGTCAACCAGGTTGTAAACACTCCGCGCCGCTACCGAACATCTACATCCTCGATTCCAGACTCGCGGGTCCAAGTTCCTCAGAATATTCTATAAGGCGTGCTCGTACCATCATACCCTGATTCAATCAGACAAACTGGATTTGGGACTTCGTCAAGTCTGGTCTCTTCGATTGTGAGAATACCACTTGAAGCAGCACCAACTTACACTCAAATCGCATTTCATCCACGGACTACTACTGTTCATACACCGCCTCTAGCGCCACTCCCTGCCACCGCGCCAGCCTATCCTCTACCACCTAAAACTTCAGCGTATACAGCTTCGGCGTCCTGGTCTGCAACGGCCTCTCTGGCTTCCCCCCATCTATCCAAACCGTGGTCACAATGGCTTCACCAGCTCCCGCAGACGGAGCCAACGGCATCTCGACACCTCCATCTCAGACGCAAGCAAGCCCACCTACAACTCAAGCCAGTACCGGTGCCGACAATGCGCCTTCAGCTCCCTCCGCAGCACTCCCAGCCGCCCAAGCAACTTCACTGAAAGACGATGGACTCTCTACAAAACGACCACGCGACGCGCGATTGATACATCTTTTGCTTGCCGCACAAGGCGTCGGCGCATACCAGGAACGGGTACCTCTGATGATCATGGATTTCGCATACCGTTACACATCAGGCATTTTGAGCGACGCTTTTCAACTGACGCAAGACGGCTATGGACTCCCCTCGACGGAACGAGGGCGAGACAAAGACCAGGCGACTGTTAGCATGCAGCATCTACGACTAGCCATGTCTGCACGACAACATTACCAATTCCAGCCGAGCTTACCGAAGGAGGTCTTGCTTGAGATGGCGCAGGAGCGCAACAAAGTTGTGTTGCCCAAACCGGAGCGGGATTTTGGTGTCAGATTACCACCGGAGAAGTATACTTTCACAGGCACTGGCTGGGGTCTGAAGCAGGAATGGGATAGTGAGACGGAAGGCGAGGAAGAAGTTGCGGCACCGGTTCAAGATGAGCAGATGAAGGATGTGGAAGGCGGCATGGCAGAGGATGAGGACATTGACAACGACGAGTTTGAATCAGTCATGGGTACAGGCGCCGATGGAGGAGGAGATAGCGCTATGGCGGATGCTTGAGTTGGTGTGCTATACTTCTGGGATGTACTACTACCGGGACGGCGTTTGAACTGCAAGAACGGATTTTGCAGAAAATGGGTCTGCTGGCAGCATTTCTAGGCGTTGGATATACCCTGCGTGATGCAATATGTTCTGCAACAGAGGAAGACAATTTTTTTTCTAGCTGATGCGTCCAAACCTCCTTCTGCAGCAATCGAAATGGTGATCTCAAAGTTCTGTGTATAATTGTCCCTTTTCGTAATGATACGCGACAATATTTTAGCCGTGCCTTTATAACTATCCTAGCTTCAAGAACGCGGACCTCATCCGAGCATCAAAACGTCCAGTTCTTCCAACGCATCCCGCACTGGCTCCTATACACCAATTCAAGAGTCCTCGACTCTCACAAATACACACCAAATGGCTACCCCTCCACAATCGCCACTCTCGAAACCACTATCCCGCGATCCATCGAAATCACGCACACCACTTCCCCTCTCCGCGAGCCAGGAACAGCAAGTCAGAGATATATACTACAAGAAAGTACGGACGATATGTGCAGATGAGATAAGAGGTAGGTCAATTGATGTTCCAGTTACATAGAAGGACTTGGGCAGCGTGTTTCCTCTACCATCATCCAAATCCTTCTCCATATCACGCACCCCACCACACCGCATACAATCTCCTCCAAGTCACTAACACCCAAACTCTCCCCAGAATTCGCAGCCTGCGCCCTGAACCGCACCTTCACAGCGACCTTCTTCTGCCGCCCGGAACAAAGCCGCATGAACACCTGCATGGTCAAACACGCGACACAAGAAGAACAGGATCGAGCGAGGGAAGAATGGTTCGCCACCAGAGACCAGCGGAGAGCAGAGAGGGAGGCCAAGGAGAAGAGGAGACAGGAACAGGAGAAATTTCATAGGGAGTGGTGGGGGCTTGATGAGCAAGGGCGACGGGTGGATAAGTTCGGGGGGTTGCTTGGAGAGGTGGTTGTTGAGGAGAGGGTTGTCAAGGAGTATCCTGATGTTAAGGTCAAGGGGCCTAGGAAATGATTTGCTGGGTGGGATGCTTATATGGATGATTGTTGGTTTTCTCGGGCATAGCGAGGGGCGTTTTTGGAATGGGATGGGATGGGTTGGGTTGAGCAAAAATCTCTGCTGGTATAGGAAGCTACTGAGGGACGTCTATTATACATGTACGTATACCGCGCCTCATCATTCGTGAAAATTGTAGGAATACACTGAAATAACAGCTGTGTGGGCTCAGACGTTTGTCATTCAAAGACATAATGGCAGAAAATTGAGATGGTTGGTCACGGTCTTATTTGCTGTCCATTCTTGAAGCAATTTGGAACGTTCCCAATTCCTTTTCACTCTTGTCTCTCCTTCCGTGCTTGATTGCAATTCTCCTCGATGTGTTGCCATCCAGAATTTTATCTAGGTTGAGTCTCTGAAGCCATGTCTCTTATGAGCTCGACCCAATTGGACACAACACGCTCGAAATGATATTCATGGCATTCAATTTCCGGGAAGATTGGGGAGATAGGTTGCTAGGGAGTCTAGAGACTCGATATCGACTTGCACGGTCGCTTGTCTAGCGCGAATATATCACAAGAGCTTCTCGCGGACATAATCTGAGGGAAGTGATTGATGAAATTTGCTACATAAAGCCCATATGTGGTAAGTCCAATAATTTCCATTAAGCTATTAATAACTACTGACGAAAAGCAACAATTCACATCTGCTTTAGATCCTGCGAGTCAACCTCAACAGATCCTCAACCGACCTGTCCATTTGACTGGATTCAATTCTCAAGCCATGCAGCAATCCAGAGAGCTTATACGAAATCGTCTCCGCACACACACATACACATACAGCTTCGAGCTCATCTTAGTTTCATCTCACACCAAGATTGATGCAAGGGTGTGGGACTGTGCTGATTGCGGTACCTTTGCGAAATTCGCTGGATCAAGAGCCAAAGTTCTCGAAGGACAGTGTGGGAAGATTATGGGATAGGACTTACCAATCGAGCTCGTCTTAGCTTCCCCGAAGGTACTGACATCGAACACCACGTGAAGGTGCGAGCTCATCGTTCGACTTCCTCCACGTACACCTTACATTTCAGCCAACATGAAGAACGAGATAGATTATAGGAGATAGTCGAGTAGTCAGAGATGGATCGAACATGGCGAGAAATTGAAAGAGCTGGCAGAGAAATTAACAGAGTAAACGGTGAGAAATGGCAAGTAAATGGCAACAGCAGTTTTGCGTCTTGCTGAGGACGAAGCACGTTTCGAAGACATTGCTCAGGTCGCGAAAGGTGAGAAGGCAGGGGCTCGGCGGGATTCGCCCTACCTCTTGAAGTCACCATCATCCCGCGGGATGAGGATGACTTCAAGAGGCCGAGGGATGAGCTTTGAGACCTCCCAAGTCTTTTTCAGCCCGCATCGACCTCAACACTGCCTTCTCAGGACCCGTAGGCACCCTGAGAGCAGCGGATGGTCGGTGCGAGCCGAGAGTTGAGTTTCCAGACTTCTCAGGTCCTTCTGCAACCCGCGTCGACCTCAACACTGCCTTCTCAGGACCCGTAGGCACCCTGAGAGCAGTGGATGGTCGGCGCGAGCTGAGGGTGAGGTTTTGTGACATCCCAGGTCTCATTCCGCATCGACCTCAACGCTGCCTCCTCAGAGCCCGAAGGCTCCAAGGGCAGTGGATGGTCGGCGCGAGATGAGGGTGAGTTTCGAGACTTCCCAGGTCGATGGGTGCAGAGAGAAAGAGGAGGGCGGAAGCGGATGGGGATGGCTGAGTTTCAAGACGTCCCAAGTCCGAGTGAGATTTACGACATCTCAAGTCGAGGGCTGAGAGAGAAGGAGGGCGGAGGTGAATGGGGATGGCTGAGTTTCTAGACGTCCCAAGTCCGAGTGAGTTTCAAGACATCTCAAGTCCGAGTGAGTTTTGCGACGTCTCAGGTCGAGGCTGAGAGAAAAGGAAGGCGGAAGTGGATGGGGATGAATGAGTTTTAAGACATCTCAGGTCGAGGCAAAAATTGAAGGAAGGCGGAGGTGGATGGGGAGTAGTTTTGCTTCATCGCGGAAGGGAATGGGGTTTGCTTCTTCTCAGGAAGTAGATTAACGACCTTGCGGTCGATGATGAGAAGAGAATGCGTGCCAGTGTAGAGCAGAGATAAATATGAAGAGGAGGAACGCTTGTGGTGGTGCTTGGTTGAAATCTTTTGCGATGCGCAAAAAGGAAACAAAAACAGAGCGACAATGTGGCACGGCGACGGCGACGACGGCGATATGGATGGGAGGAGACAGGCGAAGTCTCGCGGACGTGGAGGTAGATGAGGGGACAGTTGTGCTGGTGAAGAGAAGTCGAAGAAGTGTCTGGAGTGCAGAGATGTGGTGCTGGTTGTGGGTGGTAGGTGTGGATTGATATTGGGGGAATGGGTTCGAGGAATGAAAGCTGGCGGGCGGAGGCATCTTATAGACTTCGCCTGAGAGAAATTTCTGCAAGCTACTCGTGACTCACCTGGTGGGTCCCGGAGGTCTGGAAGCTTCTGGTTCCCTACTTCGGTATGGTCGCGAGGCTGAGGTTTGGGTCCAAACAACCTTAACTACTACCTAGTGAGTCCACACATTGACAAGGTGATACAGAGAGCAGAGACCCGACGCGCGGAGCTGGTCTTCAGCGGCGAGAAGTCTCTCTCTCTAGTATGGAGTCAGCTTCCGATCGCTTTGCATCGTTGAACAGCTACCGTACTCGATCAGTTCCATGTCGTGCCGATTGACCAATGTGCGCGAGCATTGCATATCAGTTGGCCTCATTCATGACCACGCTCGATTAGCCTTTGATTTCGCGAGGATACCATGGAGAACGTAAGGGGGTGTCGGAGAGCAGAGGGACCAGCCAGCCTATCACATTTTGCGATCGAGCCGGACATACTCGCTAGAAATGGACCAGCATCGATGCCAGATCAAAGATGGACGATGATGCACCTCGTTTGAATTGAGGGGAGGGACTGATGGAAGCAGAAAATTCAAATCGAACAGTCGCTCGATTTGTTAATCGAAGCTTTTCGATCTAGGCTTGGGCAACTCCTGCGCATCCGAATATGCTAACAAAAGGCTCCAAGCTATATAAACACATAATCTGAATCACAACGCTCCAATGCTCCAATGCTCCAACGCCTCAATGCTCCAACGCCTCAATGCTCCAACGCCCCAATGCCCATGACCAACAATTGTGCACAACACACCATGCCTATCGAATGGTGCGGCCCATGATCTTTCCTTCTTTCTCACGGCTAGCACCTCCAATCCCTGCCGCTCCCGATCCTGCCTTCTTCTCGAAGATTTTCCAGAACTTTAGACTCTCGTCCGCAGCAGCCGTGGCCATTGTTTGGCCGTCCGGGCTCAGACAAGAGTGTAGCACTCTGCTCTCGTGTGCTGGGATCTCGATGTTCTTTACCAGTGTCGGATAGGACCATACTGAGATAGAATTGTCTGGGAAACCAGACGTGCTAGCGAGCTCTTTGTAGTGTGAGCTCCATCTCAGGGAGGTGACTTGGCTGCCGGTGTCGATGGAATTGACGCGAGCACCGGTGGTTGTGTTCCAGAAGTGAATGTGCTTGTCGTGACTACCACCGCCAGTCGCCAGAAGGTTGTGTTGCCATGGACACCAAGCAAGGGCCTTGACTGCCGCATGGTGGTTGGTCTTTTGGAACTTGGGAGCCTGCAAGCTGCGAGCATCCCAAATGGAGACTAGGTTGTCGTTTCCGCCCGAGGCCAACTGGGAGCCATCGGCGCGCCATTCCAAACCGCAAACCTCACCTGTATGAGATTCGAGGTCGGCAATCTTGTGCTGCGCAATACGGACATCGTGGTTGAACAACCAGCCATTACGTGCGCCGGTGGACAGCATGTGTTTGTTCCAGCCTGCGGTCATTTAGTTGAGAGATGGGAAAAGTGAGTGATGGTGGTGACTTACCCATAACGCTGACACGAGACTCGTGTCCGGTCATGCTTCGTAACTTGGTCTGCTCCTCGACGTCCCAAATCTGAACCTCGCCAGTACCGAGGCCGACACTGACGTAGGCTCCATCCCCACTCCACTTGAGAGAGGAGATATATGTGTCAGACGAGCTCTCCAGGAGGGATGACACTTCTCCCGTCTCTGCAGACCATACATAGACGGACTGTCCAAGGCCGATGGCGACCTGATTGTTGCAGGACCAGTCGAGAAGGTTGAGGTAGTAGTCGTCGACAATGTTTGGTGCATCCAGAACGCGCTCTGGGGCGGTGAGGATGCGGCGACGACGCTCAGCCGAGACTGCGCTGGCGGATTTGAGTGGCTGGTTGTATTGAGCCCGTAGCTCTATTGGTCTGGAGGACTCTGGAGGCGCCGGCTTGAAAGCCAGAATTCGCTGGTGCAAAGAAACATCGCACGCGGAAGCAATCGATGACTTGTATGCGACGGTGTTTGGAGATGGCTTGGCGTATGAGGATGGGCTGTCGTCTTCATCGTCCAAGTCGAGACCATGGATACCTTCGCTCAGGTCCAATTTGGCGGTGCCAATGTGGCTGATGGCTTCGCTGGCTGTGCGGTTGGGTATGAAGCGGTCTGCAGCATTGTATGGTCGGGGCCTGCCCGCTGCACGACCACCTTGAGCTGTGCGACCTTTGTTCGCACCAAAAGCGGACATGTTGAGGACTCGAGCTTGTAGGATGATGAAGAGTCTTGAAGCTTTCTACAAAGCAGAGGTCAGCAAAGCTGATGCGAAGAAATGGAAAGTGAATATTACCTGAGAGCTGAGATGATGGTATGAGTGTATGCTGTGAGACTGTATGCTTTGACGATGTATATGAACAATGTAAAGCGTGAGAGTGAGAGTTGTAGGTAGGAGAGAGATGGAGATTGTTGCGAAGTCGAGCGGGTATTTGTTGGAATCTGCACAGCCTTGTCCGGGCAACGGAAGGTACGGTACGGTACGGAAAACTTGAAGCTTTGTACTATTGAATCACCACTAAACACAACAATCCGGGATGTGGATGAATAGATTTCTGGCCATCTTTCCCTTCGCTATTTAGCGAGATGGATGTTGAATGAGACGCCTCTTCCACAAAATACTCGGTACAGCCTGGAGCGTAAGAACTTCTTTCCAATGTTACAGCCTAAGGTAAGCCGTATTATACAGGAGCTAGCCTTTGTGGGATTTGTGCGGGAACAAGTTCTTTGTTTACATGTTTATCTCGGCCTTGCGCCCCACATTTGGCCCAGCAACGAGACGACCAGGAAGCTGACATAATCACCACAGTCGATTACCTTACCTACTTGATTCATCAATTCAGCACTCCCCCGCCAGCGCCTCGAGATCGGGGTTTCCATTCATTACATTTAGAGTCCCTCTGACCCTAGGATGACATTGGCAGATATCTGGCCAACCTTTTCTTCGACATGGCCAGGAATTCATCGAGTTGTAGACACTGATATCAATATCGAGATGGAGTCATGGATCATGTCTGAGGCTGTGAGAGATGGAAATCGTCTTGGTAAATCTACCGGGTGCCATTCTGCCTTATTGAGCTGATTGACATGCCGAGCGTTTTGCCAAGGTTTGACCAGTCGAGTTCTGGAGGCGGAGTAGTCTTGAGTAGTAGCTGGGGCGAGTGGAGTGCCAGTGGAGTGGAGAAATGCCAGCCCTTTCAAGGCCCCTTGCACGCTTTGCCGAGATCCAATACCTGGTGAGCAGCAAGATTTGTGTGCAATCAGCGGAGGAGGACAAGTCGTTGTGATGGCTCAGTTGATGTCCAAGGAGGAAACATTCTGATGATGAGACGGATCCGAATGTTGTGCCAAGTACTAGTCCCAGTATGGACCAACGGCATCCAGTCATGTGATGATGCCTGAAACGGACCTGGAAGGAATGACGAATGCTCCGCCCCAGACCTGCAGTTCAAGTTCTTGTCCTCCGCCAGCCTGGAGGTCGCCAGTCTTCGCTCCTCACTCCTCATTCCTTACTCCTCACCACCAACATCTCTTGAAGTACCCAGCATTGCTGCAATTATGGCTACTCCCCCCAGCGTCGAGGTGCTGTGCGCCCTCCCCATGAGCGATATCTACGACCAGAACCACCGAACCGCTTACTATCTTGCTCTCGGTACATCCCCCCTCTTCCATGACCTCCAAAGTCCTCCTACTAACCAATGGATCGCCAGGCTTCGTTGTGCTTGCTCCTGTTCACCGCTGGCTCACACCCGCTGCCTTATCCTTCATCATCCTCTATTCCCTCTTCTCCACCTTGTACATATTCGCCCTTTTCATCGCTCCGACGCGTCTAGGCCCCACTCTAGACGTGTTCCCTCTGCACTCTCTGCTTCTCGTCAATACATATGCCCTTGCTGCCGTGGTCTTCTGCCGTTCCAGCCTGGTCAAAGGACGCCGAGGATGGATGAAATGCATGCGAATGTTCGTCTGGCAGTGGGGAGGCTTCATGATGGTCAACTGGACCAAAATGTCCTTTGAGAAGATGGCCCGTAGCAGCGTCAAAGCAGTACAGTGTCATACCGAGAACTCCTCGTCTCCTGCCAATCTGTTCTCCATCGGTCACGGCTTTGCTTGCGAGAACCCATGCGCGACATCTGCAGGGGAATTGATTGTGTCTCCTGCTCAAACTCAGATTCGACCGATCCTCTGGGGCACCATTGATGCTGCAACCAAGGAATTCTCTGCGATGCCGCGTCCAGAGCTCACTTCCACTGACTACGCTATCGTCATCCTTTTCGGCATTGCACTGTCTTCCACACTTTGGCTTAACTTCTTCACCAGCCCACAGATCACTCGCAATGCAGTTTTCGCAACCTTGACGCGTGGCAAGACTGACTCTCGCGTGCGTGTTGGACTCGCCAAGGTTGTAGGTCTCACCTGGTACTCGTGGAGCTATCTTTGCATTGCGACCGTTGGCTTGGCTTTGCCATTTGTGGGCTATGTTCAAGAGGTGATTCTAACACGCTACCCGGTTGCGAAGAATACGTGCATAATGAAGCAGTGGTTGCCTTGGGCCTTTGCCGTAGCATTCGCACTCATTCGCGTTGCCGCATGGAGGCGCAGAAAGGCAGACACGAAGGCCATGCGCGCTTGCCGCATTCGTCGTTTCAATTCAGCCTTGCGTCAACTCCAAGGACACGGAGATCATGTGCCACTTCTACCTGAGCATTCGACTAGCACCTCAGAGGTCAAGACTGCTGAGGCGTTTGAGGAGGCTGAGGTTAAAGAAACTCCAGCTAAGAAGAGCTGCCTCAATATCGCTGATGCTAGGAGGATTGATGGGTTCATGGATGGTATCAACGAGTTGAGGGGCTGGTGGATTAACCCTACTGGAAACTCAAGCGGTGAGCAAGCAAACAACGAGTTTCCCTCTGCCGACGAAGAAAAGGCGCTTCTTCTCGCAACTTAGAACTAGGCTGCATGCTTTCGTTTCCCGAACCAGGATTTGACCCACATCTGATTCCTAGATTCAACATGGTTCACAGAGTATTGGGGGCGACGGGTGGCGCCTTCAGATTATTCTCTCGATATGATTAAAGCTTATGAATGATGGATTTAGCGACAGAAATGAAATGAGTCTTTCGACTTGGCTATGCTCTTTGCTGATTTGGCGTAAAAAATGGAGGCCGCAGCGGGATCGTTGATTGACGCCTCCTCCACGGCTTTCAAACAAACGCTAATTCGAGCTGTCAGGCCTTTGGCCACTACCACCCATCCTTGGGACATCCTTGGGACATTGGCTCCTTACAGTTGAAACAAGATAATGATAACGAAGGCCAATGATCTCACCTTGTGCTATCTATTCTGGTCTCGTTGTCCTGTTCCTTATCCATCTTACACAATGACCCTACTCCGTGGTCAAATCTTTGTCTGGTCTCGTTGTCCGCGCATAAATCGTCAATCGCTGAACGTTCATCATTGATAGCAAGGCTACATCCGACTTCACCAGTCGGCGAGAAAGCTCTCCTTACTAAGGCGGAAGAGATCCTCAAGCTTCCACTTCCTGATTTTCGCATCGTGTTTGTGGCTACATGCGCGTGAGTAAGAGTTCAGTTGGTAACTCTTGGCTTAACATTGAAAATGCGCTAAGAATTGTAGGCCGATGTACACATTCATTATGGCAATACTGATGCATCAACAGGGTCAATCAGGCCACTCAGTCACCAAGGCAAGGACCGAATACTACCAGAGTAAGGCTGAACACGAAAAGACTATTACCAGAAAAGTCGAATTTTAATCATCAGATACGCTGAAAACAGATGTACAAGAATTCTATGAGTTTCTTAGACGAATTTGCTAGGACGAAGATCAGGAGGCGTCTCAATGTAAGGACCCTATAACAAGGGATGGTGTGAAGAAGCCCCGGATGGAGAATGCTTTCGAGGCATTCGATCGACTGTTACGCTGGCCTTCTGCGGATGTTGATGCAGCTAACGTGTGGACCATCACGGAGTATACATTTGATGGGTTCCACTGCCGTCGGGAGTTTGACCTGTCAGATCGGTACTGGACTTTCGTCTGTGAAGTTCATCATCTGAGTACAATTGAAAGGGCCGATGTCTACCGCTTTCTCTCGCCTACGGATTGCTCATATCAGTGTTGCTAACCAAAGGAAGGGCCAGGATTCAAACTACGTTGGATTTGCAAACATATTTGCCGCGATCTAGGGACTGGAAGTTGGAAAGGGACTGGACCAAATTCTCAAGGATCGATTGGGACACGTGAGCACGAGTACTACTCTTTTAGAGCAAGAGAAGGGCAGCTCAAGCTTGCCGAGCGTTCTGACAACAGCTCCGGTACAATTCGCCGATAAAGTGGACAGCTTGAAGCATGATCATGGGTAAGGGATCAAGTGAAAGATCGTCTCCATCCACGATAGCAATTCAGCACCTCCTCTAAAACAATAATCCCACAAGAGACCTCCCACTCATCATATCAGCCCTACACTCCAGACCAGACCATCCTTCACTTCGTCAGGCAGCAGACCCGGCCGTACCGTGAACGAGACCCGTTCGAATAGATCTGGCCCCACTCCAACAACTCTCTGTGGTGGTACAGATCTCAGATCTCATATCTTCATCCATCCGTTCCTGGTAGCAGTGTTATGAAGTCGTGGCTGTCCTGCTTCTCAACCTGGGTTTCTCCCACTGCTAAGGTCCCTGACAGTCTAAGCCTGCGAAGCCAGCTTGCGAGAAACCTGCGTGCCGAAGAATGGACAGATGCACTTCACATTCGTCTGAAGTCTGGGTAATCGTATACCCAGCCCTTGCATCACAGACGTAGAGCAGATCGGACCTTAATGTCTGTAAAGATACCCTCGCCTTTCTTCTACCTTCCTTCATCCTTACAACAACAACAAAAACGACGGCGACGGCGACGGCGACGAGATTCCTTCCTTTGATCTCAGACCTTTCGCATACCGCGAACGTTGTCACCATGTCTGGGCCTGAGAAGTCTCAGCTCGTGACCGCGGAAGACCCCCAGGTTGCGACGTTGGAAGAAGGTTCTCAAGTCAGCACCAATGACGATGACGATGACGACGACGACAACTATTCCACGGACGCCTGTTCTGACGATGAAGAACCTGGTGACGAATCGCTCTTAGTCTCAAACGCTCGCACATCAATGGACAAGTTCGTGTTCAGCTATAACACCGACAATGATCGAGCCGGGAGTATGACGATAGCGGAGGAAAAGCTATACAACCTGGACTCGCGTGCATTTGTTGAGCGTGGGAAGACCATCGGCACTGAGATTTTACGCATTTTGACAGATTCACATGGCTTATCAGAGGCAGCAAAGGAGCAGCTCGCTGCACTTTTCAAGGAAGCCGCAAATCTGGCCGAATTCGAACAGAAATCTGAAGTCAAAATCTGCTTCTTAGGAGATCAGGGAGCAGGTAAGTTTGTTCCATTCTTACTAAGTTGCCTATACTAATTTCTACTCTAGGCAAAAGCTCTATCATCAACTCTATCCTGAACTGCTTCAAACTAGCACCGACGGTAGGCCATCACGGGTATAAGGATACTTTATAGGTGGGTAGCTAACATAAGAGAAGGGGAACTGTGGCTCGTCCATCACTTCTGTACCAACCGAATACCGATCCTGTCGTAGTAGCGATACTGCTTTACTGACTATGGAAGTTGAGCATCTTACCCGTAATGAGATGCTTGACAAGATCTCGGATGCCCTTACAGACTTTCGATGCTTGTATCTTCCCGAGAATGAAAATGCCGAAGACGAGTCTATAAGAGAGGCATCAGAAATGGGCTTTGACGTTCTGAACTCTCTCTTCGCCCATCAGCGTCGCTTCAACAAAGCTTTCCTCCGAAACATGGAGGACGGCGAGGGCAAGATTCGAGCTGAGCTTCTGAGTTGGTTTGATGAAATCGACTGGCCTAAAGGATGGGACGTGGATAGCCGTATCTGGCGAACGACCGCAACGTCTCCAAACGACTACCAAGCTTTTATGCAGCAGTTGCATAATTCCGGCTTATGGATTTTCGCCAATATCATTCGGTAAGATACATTTTCAGTCCACAGTAGCTAAGACTAACTTAGAATTTTAGAGTATATCGGGATGCGCAAATCTTGAAGAAGGGTATCGTCCTTGTCGATGTACCAGGTCTTAGGGACACAAATTCGGCGAAGGTCAAGATGACTGAAGACTATGTCTTCAAGTCACAATTCTTGTTCGTAGTTGTCCCTATTGGACGCTCTATCACTGCTGAGACCGTGCGGTCCTCTTTGACCACCTCGCTCTCGAAGAACGTGTCGTTGGGCATCGATCGCGTCGCTAAGTACTTGAACGTGGGCGTAATCTGCACACATTCTGATGTGAGTCCCTACCCTAGATGATATCGGCACCGCTAACCTCCGTTAGGAAATCAACATTGAGGAAGCAATTGACGAACTTTTTCCAAAGGGACCAAAAGTGAGGAGATCGAAGAAGTCTGAGGTTAACCGACTTTGGAGAGAATACAAAAAGTCGGAGAAGGAGAAAAACTGGTCTAAGATGCACGAGTCAAAGACGACCCTACAGAAGATACTCATTCAAGAGAGAGCTGAACGAGTCGAGAAGGGCTTAAAAGACGCCTATGCCGCTGACATTCCTGGCAACTTTTCTGTCTTCTGTGTGGACAACAAGTCTTATAAGACTAATGCTATGAAGGGCGATGAGGCAATTGAGCATGTCCGCAGCTCAGGGATTCCGAACTTAAGACTTTTTTTCGATCGGATGTCCGTCCAGTCACGGATATCTGAGCTGTGTTCTTTAGCTTCTCGGCTTGAAGAGTTAGTCAATTCTCTGTTGCTTTGGAACGATCCTTCCAAGCGTAACGTCACCCACGAACTCTTCGAAAGCGGGTTAAAGGAAGTGAAGAAGTCTCTTGTACGTTAACTCGGTCTCTACTATATTACTAAATATGCTTACATATACAGGGTGCGTTAATCGACGATCAGCGAGGCTTCTCCATCGATTACCTAGAGGAACAACTCAGCTCTCCTCTTTCTGGTAAGTAGCGCTTCAATACTGCTCTAGATTATGCTAATATTCAGACTAGATGGGAACATGATACAATCCTTCTCCCAGGCGAGAGAAACGGCAGATCTATGGGGCTTGGAGGTACGTATCTTTTGATCTGTATCCTGTTGCTTTAACTAACCTATTTTCTAGTACAAACATTGTAAACAATAGCCCGTTCTCTTCATCGGTAGTTACATCTGCTAATCATCACAGCTCAATACAATGCGTGGGTCCTGAAGGATGGAAACCACTATACCAAAGGCAAAGTCGCAGCCAACTGGAACGCGGAGCTAGTAACGCCCCTTCAGAAAGATCTTGATCGACCTCTCACGCATCTTGTTCAACAAGTCAAACACTCCGAAGACAAGGTTCTTCAAGATATTCTGATGCAGTTCAAGGGCCTTGCTTCATGTGCTATCAGTGAGTATCAGGCATGAGAACAATGCTCGGTGTCGGAGCTAATCTAATGTTAGAACTAGATCTACCTCAAGAGCTGCGAGACAACATTTCATTGAAGGTATCCTCTGCAGAACGTGATTTCGCTCATCGTAAGTTAAAGCTTAACGACGAGCTCATGTAAGACAGCTTCATATTCTTTCCAACCGCGATAGCTAATCCGATTGCTAAGGGACATTCAAAAGAAGGCTGTTGAGGGACTCAACGGCGGTTTCATGCAGCAAGAGATGTTGGAGGCCTACAATCTGGCATGTACTCGAAAAGGTTTGTCTATTTACACTCAAATTAAACGCTGCACGCGCTAATATTACATAGGTACCGGTAAGTTCAAGAGGCAGAAGATAGACATCGGCGATGGCATCAAACTCGACATGTTCAAGAACGTTGGCAATCGCCTCAAGGCTGGAATGACGAAGACAGTAGAGATGGGCTTCGATGACCATCACAAAGATCTCGGACACACCATCGACCAGATCAACGCCGATCTTGAGCGCTGTACCATCAAGTCGGACGTAAAGCTTGAGCCCGAGCTTGAGGAGTACCGCGCTTGTATTGCGAAAGATCTCGAGCCACTCAAGAAGCAGATTGAGAGCTTGAGTAAGGAGTTGCCATTCGAGAAGGCGGAGCCTGTAAAGGGAAAGGGCAAGCGGGCCGCTCTGACGAAGCAGCTGAAGGAGGAGGGTGTCGCTAAAAGGCAGAAAGTGTGAATCGAGGCTGGTGGACAAGAGGTTGCTAAGGCTCAGTATATGGTCGATGGGTGCGCAGCAAGAATCTTCGTGAGATGAACGTCTGGAAGACGATTCTCAAGGCGCCGGCTGAGGTTGCTTTGAATACCTAAGGTTGATAAAATGCTTATTCTTTGGGGATACAGTCGTGCCATTGCTTGTGACTTGGCAGCTGAGGTCTTACAGCTTTCTCTGTGCTGCATCCCTGGAAGGCACTGCATATTATAAATAAGATAAGATTGGTCGAACACTGGCAGCTGATTATTCGGAATGGATTCCCGTCAGTCTTGCAAATGGGACCTTGAAACAGGTGCACAATCACATGCAAAACGATATCCCCTCTGCCAACAGAACACAACCAGAGACGCCAATTCCTAATCCGGAACCTTCTCCCTTCCAATCATCTCATCATTCTCCTCGTCCTGCTTCTTCACCACAACCACATCTCAAAGCATGTGGAGAAACTATCACAAAATCCATACTACAGTATGCAGTACTGTTTTCCCCCCATGCGACTCGCACGAGCAACTGTCTCAGCTGCAACCCCACCCTTTACTTTACAAGAGACGCCCCCATAACAAAACTTGAGGAGCCTATCCTCGGCATCCGGAACGGAAGACGGAAGGAAAGCCGCTTCGTTGGACATCTTTGTGTTAGGGATCTTTACTAATACGGAGATGGCTTCTTATTTACGTTACAATGGGACGTATTATGGAGGCACTTCGGCTGAATAAACGGCCTTCGATGACTTGTCTAGGAGCCGCGCTAGTTGAAACCAAATTCGAGAGTCGTGGGCAAGGAGGAGAGGGGAAATTAGTGGTTGAGTAGACATGCACCATACTTGACATCTACAAACTTTCAATTACTATCGGTACCAGGTTCAATATTATCCATATATAAATCTGCTGTAACGCTCGGCGTAAAAAACAGAAAAAGGTTGTTATGCGCCAAGTTTCTTCATCTCTTTGATTGCAGCGTAAGCCACTGAACCAGTGTAGCTCAAGTGGGCGGCACCGATGACGAAGTTTCCAGTACAGACGTAGTCGCCGTCGTTGCAGTAGGTTATTATGGGGCCGGTGTAACCTTTGATGGGGGCGCCTTGGAACGGGTCACCGAACACGACAACAGCCTGGAACGATGTTAGCATCTATCCGTTGCTCTCTGTTTTAAAAAGAACGCAAAGCAGATTAAGCAGCGTACTTACCGTAACGTGTTTCTTTGCCTCATCGTCTGCATAGGCAACAGCATTATGACTTATCATTCCGCCCTGGGAATACCCACTCATAAAAATCTTCGCATCAGGACAGTTCTTCGCGGCTTGGTTCAACATATCCCTCGCCACCATCCCACCAGGCAAACCCAAACAGTAATCACCGGCCAAATCAGCAGTGTATGGGACACCCACTACGCTCCAGCCCCTCGGTAATCCGGCGTTGAGAACGGGTCCGACTGAGATTCCTAGAGATCCAACTTCCGTTGTACCCTTTGCAAAGATGACAATGTTCTTTGTGCAGGAACCTGTAAAGGATCCAGTATCTGGTGGACCGGCACCGGGCATCAGGTTTCCGACGGCGTGGCCTGCGCCCATCATCGCGCCTGATATACCATTGGGTTGTTTCTCTACCGCTGGTGCTTTGAGAGCTGCGTCAAGACCAGGCTGGTTGTATTTGCCGATGCATTTGAAATCCGAGGCCCCTCCCCCCTCTGGTCGGACCTTGGGCAGTCGTCCTGTCGAACCTGACAAGTCGGCAATGTCGCAGGACTGTCCAGCACAACCGACGCCGCCCAGTCTGTCTTGTATGGCGAGGATTTTGGCGGTGACATTGTTGGCGGCTTCGACGGCGGCGATTTGTGCGGCTGATGGGATGAAGCCTAGACCATTGTTGCCTTCAATTGGTGCTGGTATGGAGAATGCGAGGGGTGCCAGCGACAGCACTGCTGTGAGGTAGATCAACATCTCGAATGAATTGTCGCGAGAGTCTGCATAGAATAGTAGTAGAAGCAGCGAAGGGATACCATAGCATATCCCTTTGTTAAGAAGTCTTTGCACGATGTCCACAGGGTATGGGAGATGTCGTAACATTTACACGGTGCCATGTCACGGCTCGCCTTGTGATTCCTGAACATGTGGAGTCGACGATGATGGGAATCGGGCATCGGGAGACACGGGAGAAAAGTTCGTATAGACGAGGTGTCTACAGTGGGTGAGAATGCCGAGTTCATGTGAGGTACTGAACCAGCCGAGTTCATGTGAGGTACTGGACCACAAAGCTGCCAGATGTTTCCAGAAGGACTGCTAGATTGCTGCAGTTAGTACTCGGGTGCTGTGGTGGACCGCCCAGTGTTTGGAGTAAGTGATTTGGCCGAGGCGATGTGACTGTTCTGAATTGGGATGTTGTTGTATTAAGTGGCAAGTGCCCTAGCTAGACTATGTATACAGAAGATGCCTGAGGTAATCAGGCTACAGCGAGGACCGTCGGCTGGTCTTACCCAGCACTCGTTCCCGCTAGATCCCGGTTATTTCTGTCGAGAACATTTAGTGCGACGCATGATCTGATCTGGTTGTCCATGTGAAAGTGATGCGACGCCCAGCCCTTCATGGGCATGTCAATGTCCTCCGCCTGCCGACTACTTCTCCCTTCAAGTTTCTGCTTGCAGCTTTGAGAGCCAACCTTTGATCTGCTGGCATATTGACTGCACTCCAGCATTGCCATGCCATGCGTATTAGCATCTGTTGACCTTCATCTCGCAATCGTGCCTGCCTCCTTGCCATGCGCCCTTTCTTGAGCTTGATTTCTCGATTCCTCTGTTCACTATCCGGCATGATGGCATCGATTGTATGTCCACGTCGCAAGTCTTGGCCGCCCAAAGCCGGTGAGGGTAGTGTCGAGCTGACACGACTCTCTAGGATCTCGCATTGGGCAATGAGATCCTGAATGCCAGCAGTCAAGCCTTGTGCACGTGAGAGAATGGTAGAGTAATGTCCTGGCCCCCAAAAAGGATCGCTGTGAAGAGAAATTTTGAAAGCCGGTAGAATAGCTGAACAGTCGGGAAGGGTCGGCTCAGAGTTGCTGCTAGCATTGCATTTGGCACCTGGAGTGTTTGAAGACAGTAATGCAGCGGCCATCGTTGCACGTATCGTCGATTCGGTGGAGACAGAGTGGAGAGCCGTGCATGCTACAGGGTGATGTTAGATTTACCTGATCAAAGAAGCTCAGAGTGTAGTGTTGTTAATCCTCTGCTGCTAGCGGCAGTGGTCTTCGCTACTTTCTGGCCTCAATGACAACCTTAAAATACGTCTATCACGTTGGTCCAGTGATCGATATTGATAATCTTCTGGCGAACTTGACCTCGAGGGTTGCCAGGAACTTATCGATATTGATCCCAAGTTGAGAAGTTCTAAAACCAACGGTACCTTCGCGTTGAAGACACTGGCGAGGGCATTGAATAGACCAAGTCACCGTGCCGGCACGACATCATACACCAGTACGAATAGCCATGGGCAGATTCCAGACATGGAGTATTGGCGTTGCCACTGCGAAGATTGGTAACATACCTGGACAGCCGCGAGTATAGCACCAGTCTTCTTCCTCGTGAATGAAGCACTGCAGCCAGATAAAAGCAGACCTAGCATCGCCTCGAAACGCCAGCTCGAGCTCCTCATACTGCTGCGAACAAAGCGCAGCGGACGCCAATCGACAAGCCTGTGTAAACAACTGAACTACAGGAACCGTGACGGCGTGCAATATGTTCCGATGAAGGACCCATGCCGACGAATCCGTAGGATTATCGGTAGCGTGCTCTTCACAAAATCTACGAGTGCGGGTTAACATTGATCCTGAGCTGCATTTGCGCATGGGTCTTACTCGTCTGGGGCACTGGCAAGGAATGAACTCAAGATCTGGAAGCCGGAAGAGGTGCAAATGGCTTCTAGATGTGGGGGCGTCAGGGCCGAGAAGGGAGAGTCCATGATGGGATTTGAATGACCACAAGCCATATCAGGCATCGTGAATGATTACTCCTCCGTATGTATGTCCAAGAGAAAAGGGGCACTATGGGTTGTCGGTCTGCTGTACGAGTATTTACCTTCTCCTATTCAAGTGATTTGGTGTATGAGCCTTCTCTTCCCATTCAAGGTAGAGAGCGAAACTGCGGCGAATCTAGGCGATCTTGATAGCGTGCTCATGTCTTTTCGAAATGGGTTAGGAGAGGAGCGAGAAGATGGCAAAAAACGAAGTGGCTGGGGGTTCGGAGGTTCTTGGTTCAAGGATGGTCACTGTGTTTGATAAGGGGTAGGGTGTCCCGGGCCATCACCATTATTATGTGATATCTCGTGCCGTGCGCCAGCACATGTCCCGCGCGATTGAGGCGGTTTTCCAGGCGGTCCCAGCAAATCACACTACTACTAGTGCTGTACTGCGACGGTGTTCCGTTCCTTGGACAGACGACGGAAGCCGATCCGATATCATAGGTATCAAGTTTGATGAGGAACTACCGCATCTAGACCCATCTGTTTGACGCGCTGCTTAGTACTCTGGATTCTGGAACTGAAGCTAAGTAAAAAGCAAACGGTATCAGCAGACCACCGCATTTCGATAGTACTTGTTCTACAACCCCGAGGCAAACGGGCATGAAGCGTGAAGCATGGAACTTGGACCTTTCTTCGTTCTGCTCCCGGCCATCTTCAAGAAGGATTTACTAGTACATATAGGTACTTCAAGTCGAGCTTAGATCATCATGAAGACTTCGTGTCCACGTGATGCAATTTCGTCTTCCACGGTTGGGGCAGATCAAGATCATTGTCAGGAAAAAGTAAAGGTAGTGGCAAAGGTTTGCTTTTATTTCAATCGAGCTACCGAATATCGTATATGGACAGCTATGCATATGGTGTCGGAAATCCTCAAGCCGAGCTGGCGAGAACCTCAATCGTGGCATGAAAACGTCAGTGCGCGGAGAACAGCAATGACACAAATAATACAAGGCATAGAAAAACCAAAGAGCAGAACCGCCAGACCAGTTGCACCCCGCCCAAACCCAAAATGTCGAACGCCATGACCCGAATACGAATTTTCTTTTACATGTCGACCTCCATACTATCGGTCACCTCAGTAGCTTGAATCATAGAAGGGGCGACATCTTTTGCATGAATGATTTGGCCGTCAGCAAGAATGTCTGGAACCCAGTTGCCGCGCTCGTCTTGACGCTTGTTACCGAGGCGTCGGAGAACTTCATCTTCGGTTGAGTTGCAAAGAAGGCGGCAGGTATTGAGGTCCTCAGTGAAGAGCCACCATTGATGGATGGAACCGCTGCAGTTGATGGCAGCGCTTCGAGTGACAAAGATGCTAAGACCTTCGTGTTGAAGAACAATTTTAGGCTGCTGAACATATGGATATTGATTCTTGATGTATTTCTCTTGGCCGGCAACTGCAGCGGCTTGGGCTTCAGAGACACGCTTCCAGCCAATACCCAAGCGCAGCACGATTGGATCGAGAGTTGAATCGAAAGTGTTCGAGTCCTCGCCATTGGATGTGCGGCGTTGAGACTTTCGCGCCGTGAGAACGGGCCGCTCGTGTGAAGAGGGCTCAATCACGGCCGTGTCAGCTTTCTCTTCCATCCAAGTGCCGCTCTGAGACTCGGCAGCAATGTTCAAGACAGGTTCGTCAGGGTAGATCAGGGTCATGCCAGGTCCGTAGACGGGTTCGATTTTGGGTTTGGGTGGCTGGACCGGTCCGGCGGATGATGCCTCATCGTCGTCGTGGATATCGGCTCGTGATCTCTTGCGACCAGCAATGCCATCTTGGGATTTCGAGAGGTAGTTGAGGGATGGAGGTCGAGGAGGGAACTTTGGCGGCGATGATCTCCTCACTGGTGGCTGATCTTGAGTGGTAGCTAAGTTATGTGCAGCACCCAAGTTGATATGTGGGTTATGGGTGAAGTAGTTATGTTGTTGTTGCGGCGGGAGGACCAGGACGGGCTGCGAGGCGAAATAGTTCAGACCCATGGCGGCGAGGTTGCTAGATGAAGTGATGCTGAGGTTAGTGGGAATGGAAGATCAGTCAAATGAAAAGCTCAAGACTATTGAGTCTTGATGTATGATGGTATCCGGGAGATGTGGCCTCCGCTGATGGAGGATTGTGTGGAGGGTTTGGCTGGCCGCGGTTTGTTGCGCGGGATGGCTTGGGTGGAGGGTGAGGCTGACAATGAACGAAGTGACGATGGCTGGAGCAATGAAAGGAGGAGAGACGGAAGGAGAGAGAAAAGGGAAGAAGGAGTGGCGGCGACGAGATCGGACCGGGTTTCGGAGGACAATGCGAGATTTCGTTTGGGAGGTTGTTGAAGGAGGATGGAGGATGAAGTGCGATTATCTAGGTTTTGATCTGATGGGTGGCTGGCGGACCCTGCTAGCCAATGTTTGACCGCCGGGAACTGACCGGGAACCCCGTTTGAGTATGGGGTAGAACGAACGTGACTTTCTGGTCTACGCCCACTGCAAGTCGAGAGGTATCATTGATATCTGGATGCTGAAGAATGAGCTTCAAATACTGAACTGCTCGAGCTGATCCATCGCCCTCAAATTCCATGTTGAGCACATGACTGTCACGTTACTAGAGTCACATGATATTCATCCATCCACGTGACTCGCATTGCTGGAGGACTCCCTAGACGTATCGGGCTCATCCGAACTACTGCGATCGTCTTACCGAGATATCCAGACGACTTTTCAATCTGGAAGACACTTACAAACCAATCGTGCACGCGGTGTGAGATAGTCAGCTGATTTGCTTTCTCGGGCCTCCTAAGGCCTGAGGCTCCAACTCGCAGCACCTACCTCAGGTACCTCCCGTCCCCTCCACTGTCCCTTCGACACTCTGTACTTCCATCCTCTCACATGCTCGCCATCAGAATGCAGCGCAACCCAAAATGAATGTATACGGGACCCCCTCGTCCGTACTGGACCAATCCCCCAAGATGGACAAGAGAAAGTCCAACAACTACAAGGCCTTGAAGGAATCCTTCGTGAGCAATCTTTCAGGGGGTTCGATATGGGAAATCAACGAGGTCTCGCTTGTCCTTCCTGTGAGTCTGTCCAAGCATTCCTTGCGCAGTAGGAGCTCGATGCTAACAAGCCTAGGCCGGTGTTTTACTTTGGTCCGTTCTTCAGTCTCGACAGCGTTTCTTTGCGCCATATACTCCTGCTGCCGCTGCTACCGATTTTCTCATCAATTGCGTCTCAGCACTGTTCGCCATGACTGTCTACTCTAAGCAGCCGCTACTGCTGAATGCGTTTATTCTAACTCCTGCGGTTCTCGCACTCATCAGCCGGCCTTCGTCATCAAAAAAGACTCAAGCACGCCCACCTTCCCAAGGATCATCGGCAAAAAGCGAACCGAAACTGGATCCTTTTCCCATCAAGCCATTTGTCACCATGTATCGTGGTGGAATGATAGTCATCACATGCGCTGCCATTCTTGCTGTGGATTTCAAGATCTTTCCACGCCGCTTTGCAAAGGTCGAGAATTGGGGCACCTCACTCATGGATCTAGGCGTCGGCTCATTTGTTTTCTCCGCTGGCACAGTCTCTGCACGATCAATCTTGAAAGCGCAGATCTCAGGAAATTATCCTTCATTGATCACTCGACTGAAAGTCTCCGTTCGGCATTCTTTGCCTCTGCTGGCTCTTGGTCTCATTCGATTGTATAGTGTCAAAGGAATGGACTACGCAGAGCATGTCACAGAGTACGGTGTACATTGGAACTTCTTCTTCACTTTGGGCTTCCTCCCACCGTTTGTGGCTCTGTGCCATTCAGCTTTCGCAATGGTCCGTTCCTATGAAATTCTAGCTCTGGCGGTTGGTATCACATATGAGGCCATGTTGGATTTCACAAGCCTCAAGGCTTACATCTTCACTGCCCCGAGGAACAACCTGCTCTCACAGAACCGCGAGGGAATATTCTCTCTGTTCGGTTATCTGGCCATTTTCCTCGCTGGGCACGCGGCAGGCATGTACATGCTGCCCCGGGAACCGACCTCAATCTCGAGCGAGCCCATGCTGTCTCGAGCCGGGCTTTCACGCATCCGGAAAACCGCAGTGGGAAGACTTGCGACCTGGTCCGTTATCTGGTCTGCCCTCACGCTTTTTGCTTTGACATACCGCGGCCTTAACCTGCAGGTCTCACGACGCTTGGCGAATCTTCCTTATGTATTTTGGGTCGCGGCTTTCAATTGTTCTCACCTCACTATTTGCTCTCTGATCGAGCAATTATGTTTTCCAGATCTCTATAAAGCTGAAAATGCTGAGACTGAGAAGAAACGCTGCAAAGCAGCAACCAGTCGCCTCCTGTATGCATTCAACAGGAACGGTTTACCATTGTTCCTTCTCGCCAACCTTCTAACAGGCGCTGTCAACATGACCTTGCCAACAATAGAAATGACCAGACTGGCATCAATCGGAATTTTGGTGGTGTATGTGGGAACTCTAAGTGCAGTCGCGCTCGCTTTAGATCTGTATGACAAAACCCTAAGACTATCTTGAAAGATGGATCTTAGCAGTTTACAAAGCCTTGGGCAACACTGGCGTGGTCGATGAGGTGTAAAGTAAGTCGCTTCGTCTAATAGAAAACATTCGCGGCCCCTGCAAACTTTCAAGACTGCCAAGAATTTCTCCGCAAAAGCCCAGTTCCCCAGAGACGACTAACAAATGACCAGCAATTCGGACGCTTAGGTTTGATGGAAGATCGTTCACGAAGTTCGTATTCACGAAGTTCGTATCCACGTAGCTCGTATGCACTTGTTGGTGCCACTTCGTTTCCACTTGCCTTGGGAATTTCGCCTCCATCGACTCAATCCAGAAAAAGTCTTTTTGTCTTCCGTGGTACTATCTATGTGACGAACTGAGCATCGTGCCGAATTGCCACCTCAAAATTCTACAAACGCTCATGCCGATTACTGGGTTGAATGCGAATACACTCGGACGATTGACGCGAATCCTGATGCAAGTCAAAGCAATTTGAGCATAAGTATAGCCATGGATTCAGATCATTCTCGCAACCTATCATGCTATCGATCGCGCAGAGGTTGAAGACGGATCCACATGATCAGAACAAGTGACACACAGATCAAGTCAGATCCATTTTGACTGAACCATTGCAAAATCCCATGCCGGATGCACGCGAACTACCGAAAACGAAACAAGCTCTGCCAAGTATCGCGGGGTACCATTTATTTTGTCTTGAGGTCAATTCAACAGACCCAATTTGGTCAGTCGGGCCTTGCGGCTACAACCGAGCCTGGAGCGCATACGTGCTACCATGGTCGTTTCATGACCAAAGAGCTGCAGCCTTATCCAAGGATGTTCAAATTAACACTGACAACCATGCGTACCAAGAATACTGAACACACGAACGCCACTGTTCGAGACCTGGTAAAAACAACCAATTTTTCTAAAAATGTTGCGGGGCCGGACTTGGTGGACACGACGACCAGGAAAGTTCACTCTGCCAGTTCCTCCTTCGTATCGCCTTCATTAGCCAAGATGCCCAACACACGGCGACTGGTCGCAAATTTTCTCCCCCATGGTTGAGGAGACGCGTACAGAGCTGTTGGGTCTGTCTACGTGACGAGCTGGGTCACTTAGCAAGCGGTCATGACTATTCCTTTCCGAATCTGATGCGTTCCGATACTCCGTGCGAGATTCTATAAATCAAGACCACAAGATGCCGTTGATTTGGACATCAGGAACATCAAGCCTTTCATCACTTACATAGAAACTTCTAATACCGCTTTCTCTCAACCATTACTCATTCACCCTCCAAGCCCGCAAGCCTTCAAATCCTCAGATATTCAAAATGCTCAACCCAGCCAAGATCCTTCTTTTCGGCCTCCTTAGCTTAAGGTGAGTCCAATCGCTCGCCATCACGCACGACTTTGTACTAAGATCCACCTTCAGCACCGCAGCCATGGCTCTCCCAGCCGAGGGTGCCACCGCCGGCACCGCAGTGGTCGCCAAAGTCGCTCAGATTGCCAACGTTGCCGACAACAACCCATATGATTACAACAAGGGCAACAACGATGACCGCCGCCGTCGCGAGGAGGAACAACGACGCCAGAGGTGAGTCCACCGTCTCAAAGCATCATGGCTTGTACTGATTCTTTGGTCAGGGAACGTGAACAGCGTGAACGTCAGCGTGAGAGAGAGGAGCAGCAGCGTCGTCGACAGCGTGAGGAGGAGGAGCAACGTCGTCGTCGACAGCGTGAGGATGAGCAGCGTAGACAGCGACAGGGCAAAGATAATGGACGTGGTGGCTATTAGATTCGCGGTTCTCAGATTCGCGATTTTGATGTCATTGGGCTGAGATTCTGATAACGATGACGCTTGGGGATAGGAACGAGATTCTGGAGGGATTGATTCTTAACAGGGTACCCATTCATTGACTTTTTTCCGGGTGCAAAGTCTTCTTCTTATTCCCACTTTCTGGATCCGTTTTCTTCCAACTTTAATAAGCGCCAATTCTTCACGCATGTCCACAGGCCCAAATAGAATTGCAAGCATCGGCGAGGTGAAATCTCCTAGCATAAAAGTTGGTTGGTATTTTCATCCTCGTTATAACCCAGCATTCCCCCTCCTCAAAAGATGCCTCTCCCTCTCCAAACATCTGATATAAGAAATGGCACTCGCCAACACCATAGCCTTACTCGGTTTCGTTTTCACAATGCTTTTCCCGGATGTGGTGGAAGAGGCACTTGATGCTCGGGCGCTGGTAGATGGACGACGGCGCTTTAGTTTTGATTGTTGTGCTATTCAGAGTCTATTGATGAAGAAGGACGTTTCAGTGTTGTTCAGTTGCGAGACCCTTATCGGAGTTGAAGTTGATTCGAATGCTGCTTAAGAGTACCGTGATACGAGAATTGTCCAGACCGGCAGCGAAATTCTCAGTCACGGGCGCCATCACAGCGAGAATCTCCCGACAGTTAGTGCGCATCAGCTCACCATCAGCCCACAGCCAGTCCATGGCCTCACAGTTCCCCTCGTTGGGCTCGTTGCCTGAAACGCACGTCAATGAGATCCTCCACCGCAAGAGAAAGGCCCGCAGTGGCCAGAAGTCTTGCTATCCCTGTCGCCAGCGCAAAGTAAAATGCTCCCACGATGTCCCGGTTCGTAGTCTGACTTCAACTACTCTTGCCAAGGCTGTATTTGCAGAGTTAACAATATCACCTAGTGTAAAACCTGCGTTGAACGGGAGCACGAGGAGCTGTGCACATACAATCCCCCCTCCAACTCCATGCCTCTGCACTCGTCGGGAGCAGCGTCGCATCCCCAGCCCGTTGAGGGAACTGCTCTTGCTCTTGCTCGCACTGTCGGTGCCCACGATGGCTTTCGAGTGTCGCGGGAGGAATGGGACGGCATGCGCGCAAAGGTGGACACAATCATGGAGGTCATGGTGACGTTGAGGGACAACATCCAACGCGTGTCACGTCCGCTGAAAAGAAGACGCGTCGGTCCTGCAAGTACTTCTGAAGACGACGACGACGAGCATAGATTGCCTTCATGCAAACCAGGTGTACCGGCGGATCAGGACAGCAGCGACAGCATTTCATCTATCCTCGCTAACAACCAGCTCCTTGGTGACCAGCACGACACGTTTTTGGGAGGTAATTCTGTACCCGCCATGGTTGTCGCCCTGGGCAAAGGCGACCAGGGCGTCCAAGAACTGATCGGAAAGAGCGTTCTCCCTGTGTTTGGCCTCGACAATGACTCTGCCACTTATCCTTTTGTTGACCTGTGGGGTATACCGCATGCTTCCATTTTGCGCATCCAACAGCTTTGCAGTCTCATACCATCCGATTCAGAGTGTCTGCAATACTTTACGCATTACAAAGAAACAGCTCACGTCCTTTATCCAGGAGTAGCCGATGTACCGGGAATGGAGTACGACCTCATCAATTTCCTCACGAACAGACGGAACAATAGTGAAATCATAAGCGATGGAAGTCCCATTGATACTCAGAAAGCTTATGGCAGAGACCTGCACTGGATTGGCCTTTTGTTCGCCGCTCTGGCTTCAGGGTGTCAATGCTCGGGACGACCAAGAAAGGAAAGGCAGTTGATGTCTCAAGTTTTCGTATGCTGTGCCTATGAGTGTCTTCGGATCATCAATTACCTCTCGCATTCGAATCTGTATGATGTCCAGAATCTGCTTGTGCTCGGCAATGTCATTTCAAACAACATGAATGCAGGAGTCGCATGGTCGTTGCTTGGTAAGTGATTGTCCTGTTCGCAGGTTATGAATCTCTGCCTGTGGCAGGCCAGTGAGAACCTGTGGTCGATGCATTCATCGTTTCAATGCCCAATGTTTAGCCGCCGAAACTTTGTCTCTCTCATCTGCCATTGAGATACCAATGATTGCTTGCTGGAAAATAAGTACAAGAGCCGCGAAGTCGATCTTGATCATAAAGCTCTCATGACGAGACACCGACGGAGGCACGTTCATGGCGAACTTCATTATGATCAACTTAACTTCACGACCCGCCTATCGCCGTCGTCCTTTCCACCGTTTCCCAGAAGAAATCTACTGCCACTAACGCCTCCTCAGGGCTAACAAGTCGTCTTGCTCAAAGTCAAGGCCTTCATCGCGAGGCTCCACCTTTCGTCGCTGCTGGGGTAAAACAACAGAGAAGCCATGTATGGTGGCAAATCATATGGCAAGATAGTCTTCTATCAATCACCTACGATCGTGCGTCTTCAACAGCGAAACTAGAATCACGACTGCCTCCAATTCAACCAGGCCACAAGATGAACTACATGGAGTGCATGCGAACATTGTGTAAAACCGGCCTAGAAATTATCCATGAACGAAATACACAGCGGGATTCGAAGAGCGAAATGGGTCATATCGTCGAAACACGCAAAAACCTCTCAAACTTGCTCGACGAAGCGGCCGATCACCTTCGGGACAACAAATCATGCCGATCCATCAAACAACAGCTCGAATACTGGAACCTCTATCTCCACAGATCGTACATAACATCAGAATTATGCCGACCCATCCTTCGTAAACGCCGCAACTCGGATACAAATGCCACAGACACGCCATCTTCTCTACGGAAGACTTGCATCGAATCTCTCGCCAACACGGTAGAAGCCTTCATCGGGCTTCAAAACATAACACAATTCGCATCTCAATCCTGGGCGGCCGTGCACCGATCACTGAGTTCCGCACTCCTCCTAGGTATTCTGCGCGAACCAAGTCATAACGAGCGCGTCCATGGTCTACTCACAAGACTCGTCTCGGTCATGTCGTCGATCAATGCAGGCATGGAGCCATTGGAGTCATCGGCGCCAATCACGAGGTCGATCGAGGCGTTGAAGAAGTTCCTGCCGCCGTCGCAGTCGAGTGGTTTGGATGAGTTCGCTACGCCGCCCAATTTTGCTGTGAGTGGGAGTCCGTACATATACAACAGTGATGAGCACTCGCCGTACTCGATCATGGATAATATTCTTTGGGGAGGGAACAAGCAGGAATTGTTTGGAGGATTCTGATGTTGGAATCTGAAGATGTTTAGATGGGTGTCTAGTTGTTTCGTCTTTCGAAGTTGGATAGATGACTTGTCACACTTAACTTGAACTGTTCACAATCAGCATCGATACACCTCTCAATAAATCACAGATACAAATCAAAAGAACAGGATGATTGATGGATAGGTGGGAGAAAGAATGGTACAGAAGAACAGTTTGAGAAACCAAAGAGTTTGGAGATGATCAGCTATGGATTTTGTATCTATTGTACAAATCGCCGGCTCGTTGCTTCAGCAAGGACCCCTTCTTTCTTTCCATCCACCTGCTTTCGCGCCCGCCTGCGAAAAGACTTGTGATTCCTTGTTTCAGCCAGCTCGTAAGGTGATGTGGCGATGGTCCAACGACCGAGGATGCGGCGGAGATGCTCGACGCCGCAGTGGTTGTTATCTGAAGCTTTGTTGGCGTTTGGGGTTGGGGTTGCGTGCTGCTGTGTTGGGATTTTCAATTACCCCACCATGGCTGGCTCGTCCCTGAAGATGGCCGGCTCGTCCCTGAAGAATGATCGAGGCTGATGGACGGTCTCAAGCGGATGATACGAATTCGATGATGTTGTGATACCGGCGTGCCATGGGGATGATATGTTGTGGTGGTGTTCGTCGTCGCCATATGGATGTCATATGGATGTTGTTTTATGGTGATGTTCGTCGCCGTCATATGGATGTTATTTTCTGGTGATGTTCGTCGCCGTCGTCGACGTTCAGTTGTTGTGATGGTAACCTCCTCAAACCCCACCACAATCAATCCTTGTCACTCCCGACCTCGTCAAGACTAGAATCGGAAAAATAGTACTGTTCCTCGTCCTCTTCATCCGCCCAAGAACTCCCATCACTATCCCCGTCGTCACTAACATCACTCTCACTATCCCCTTCCACCTCCTCCACCATCACATCAACCAGTTTCCCCACGTCGACGACTTTGCCTTCATTCGAGGACGTGGCGGGAATAGGCGCATCCTCATCCCCGACGGGAATAGGCGCATCCTCATCCCCGAAATCGCCAAACCACTCCAACACCTCTCCCTCGCCATAATCAGCATCGATCTCGTGCTCCTCATCGTCGTCGTCGTCGTCGGAGGAGGAGGAATCGTCATCATCGATGGTGGAGTCGTGGAATCCGTACCCGGGCACGCGTCGAACGGAATGCAATTGCTCCAGTTTGGAGGAGTAGGAATCAAGGGTGTTGCATAGACCGACCAATCTCCTCAGGTTTGGTTCTTTGCCTCGCGTCTCCATGGACACTTTTTGGCGCGTGAGGTTGGCGAGTTGCCATTGTTGGGAGGCGGTGATGTGTTTGTTGTTGGCTGCCATGTTCTGGATGCGGATTGGGGCCGACATTGTGGGTTTGTAGTGGTCCAATGGGACTCGATGTACAGTCTTGTATAAAAATGGATTTGTAGTATGGGTATGTAGTTCTATATGGATGGGGATGTATATGGTGAATAAACTAGTTCTCTCTCCCTCAATATTCCAGCAGACGAAACAAAAGCACGCAGCAAGGGACGCGGTTTATATCCCCCAGGCCCTAAAATTACTCATCACAAGTCGACCCATGGTTTGCAAAAAGAGAGAGAAAAAAAACCAGCACACTATGGTAGCGTCACAATGACCCCAGGCCAGGCGTACGATGTGTCATGCTCATAATATTGTGGAGTGCATTTCGGGCCAACGATTCAGGGTCACGGACTCATCGTGTTCCCTACTAGCACTGCACTTCCATTTCGCTCAAGTCTCGCTGCACTTCGGCCTTGACATTTCCATGGTCACACTGCAGGTGGATTCCGAGTCTTGGAGACGATTCCTTGGAAATCAGCATCGTAAGGCTGCAGTAAGCAGTCTACTTGCCAATGGATGTCGGCAAACTTGGATAATTTGTAATCAACGAAGAATGGAACTGGAATCAAACTATCGAGTGGTAAAACAGACAGACAGACAAGCGGAACTCGCAATATCCGGGGAAGTTGCCGCTGGTGCTGATTTGATTGCACGAGTATACCTGCCAAGGAAGGATCCTTGAAGCTTAGACACGTGACCATCGGATAAATCCACTGGCAGCATCATCACCATCTCCATCACCATCACCAGAAATCCCAATTCCAGTTCATCTCCCATCTCTGCAAATCGGCACAATCTCACCCATTAAACATGGTAGGGAGTAGTACTCGATCCCGTCCCATCTTCGGCCCGAATTCGCCCTGCTATGGCACGCCATACCCGTAGCGCACCACAGAAACCACAATCACAAATTCATCGTCAATACTCAATCCCATTTTTTCAGTAGGATTTTCCCCCTCAGCATCCCGGCCAGCCAGCCCGTGGGCATCTCGCGGTGAAGAGAAAAACTACTTGGCAATCTCGTGACTGTACTAGGCAGGCAGGCAGCACAGACAGACACAGCCAGGCAGCATAGACAGGCACAGACAGGCATATACCCTACTACATATATACCCTAATGGAAAATCTCAACAGGAATACCCGCCGCTACTCAGGCTACCTAGAGAAGATCTCTTGATCATTGCCTCCCGAGCTTGTTCAAAATTTGCTTCCTTGATTCTTCTTCTTCTTCTTCCAAGCTTCCATCGACTCCATTTTTAAAGCCTGTACCCATTCCTCCCCGTAAAAGTGGAGGAGAGAAACCTTCCGTTTGGACAATAGAGGGGCGAAGATCACCACGATTATCGTGGGAACTAGAACACACGTGGTTGTCCGAGACTTGCTTTTGTAGAAGGGCTGAAATCTAAGTAGTATTATCAAAATTCAACTCGAGGATTGTATCTTGGTTTTCCCCTTTTAATAGTACTATTTACTATACAATCTTGCCTCCCTCCCTACTTCGACTATAATATAGAAAGAGTTTCGTTGTTTAGTAGGGAGAGAGATATAACTAGATATATATATTAATATAGTCTACTAGAGTTTGGCTATTCTCTCCTCTTCTTTCTATTTCTAACTTTTCAACGCGCTTATATATACAAGCTAGGAAAACGCACCTCTAGATCCTAGAAATACTTTAGCCTATTCTTAAAAGAACTTATTATCCGTTAGCTATCTTACTTTCAGCGGAAGGAGCAGTATATACTACCGATAACTTGTAAAATACTAATCGACTACTATATACTAGCTACTTTTAGCGAAAGGAATATCTTTGTAGCGCCGTAAAGAAGGTATTTGGCTAGACCTCGAGTATCGGAGTTAATAATAAGAATAAATTCTTACTCTTCCACTTTACTAGCAACACTATATGCACAGTTCATAGGACTCGTAATAAGAGATAGCCATCTTCAAAGACTTGACCGTTGGCATGATTACGCATTCTGGGCCTTTCTTGTATAAAGGCATCTAAATAGTAATATGCGGTGGTTCGAATTCTTCCGCGTATGCACGACGAAGGTTGCGCCTTTTGCTAGAGTAGTAACAAGAGCTGTTTTGGATATCACCTACAGGACTGAATATCGAGAAAAGATTGCTGAAGCTTTTCAGAACGAAGAAAAGGCCTATAGGAATCAGGAACGGCAACGCTGCAGCAAGCGTAAACCCGGATCACGAGGCCAATCCTAACAAGCCGAAAGCGAGGACTATAAGCAGACAAAGGGTCAAACCTGCGAGAACAGCACTGGTAACGTAGACAGGCCATTCCAAAGATTCGGGCGCTGGTATTATCAAAGATCTTATCTGTTACCACCGTCGGCAATTTATCGTTGGATGCAGCAAATACGGAACCTGCCGAAATGGAAGGAAATCTTGAGAGCGAGCAAGGTATAACTGGGGCAGGAAGAGCGGCTGGAGTCCATCGGAAATGATCTTCTAGAAATTAGAGTGCCTACGAAGAGTAAGGCCAAACTGACTTCTTTCTTCTACTCTCCAATATATGACATTCAGAACGTAATCACAAAATCACGGTGCCGGGGCTTATCGAACTGACTATACAAGTACTATCCCCTCTTGAAGCAGCAATACTGGAACCATTTGACGTCGGTCGTTGAGATATCGGACAAGCTATTCAGGACCTCTAGCAGCCTGAGAACCGTATGTCATCAAGAGATGTTGATGGGTTCGAAATGGCAATGCCAGAACACCAGACGCGCCTTTTGACCAAGAGTTCTATCTGATTCTCAACGTTGCTGTCGGCGAAAGGAATGATTGGTCTTATTCTCTCGCACCTGGCTTAGTTGATCTCTATTCTCATACTACTATTAGTGATAAAAAAGGCAACAAAACCTGGCTCGATCCATCTATATAGAACCTACAATACCCTTACCCGCCTACCTCCTCCTAACACTCCCGACCTCCCTATCTACCTACGCCTCGCCCTCCAACGGCCAACACTTATTACACCTCTTATAATTCCCCTCGATATTACTCCTCTCCTTCTAACTTCTACTGCTTTGCGTCAATTCCCGCTATCATTCGACTCCCTCGTAATCTTACTTGTTTAGGTTTTAGTAGTTACGAAATTTGCCGGTTTTGTTATAGTAGAGGTAGATATAGTAGATCTAGGCGCGTTTCGTAGAGCCGCCTTTTCGGGGTCGGGCGGTAGAGGGCATTTTAGGTATATTTTTAGTTCGATAATTAGAGTAGGTAGACAAATCTCGTTCTTGATACTAGAAATAATTATATAAACCTAATTAGGAATCGTAATAGATAACTCCTCTAACAACTGAAGATACTTACTTTTAAAAAAGAAGTCGAGAAGAAACGATAGATAGAGTCTTCTTAGGTAAACTAAAACGAAATCTTATATCAATAGTAGCTCCTAGTAAAGTAAAGAGTAAATATTTATCTATCTCTCTAAAGGCGTATCTAGTATAATACTAAGTTAAACTTTATATAATCCTATAACCCAAATTCATGGCTGGTATCTCCCTTGCTTATACTCGAGCTCGAGCTTCTATTCTAGTCCCTCCTTAATAAGACTTACTATAAGCAACTATCGGCTTTCCTCGAGTCTTGATTATACTAAGTCAAGGTCATTTGCCCGAACAAACATTTCGATCTGGTTACATGACCTGGTATTACCACTATGGAATCACATTTTCCGTCTTGTCTTTGTGTAAATGCATTGTTTTTCTGGATACGGCGTCATTTGTAGGCGTACGACATATCTATCTTCTTAAGTTGAAAAGCGTGATGGTTATATGGCATGACTTGAAAGGTTGCGAAAGAGATACGTGCCTTCAAGGGGTCTTGAACGTTGGCGGGGCGAAACCGAACATTGACGGGTGATGGTGGTGACGGTAGGGTTTGCTTTGATTTTTAAATCTTAGCGAGGTGCCACATATCACGTACTTTATATATGCAGCTTGGGGGCATATTTAAGGTTAAACTGTAGTAAGGAAGGCTTAGACTTAGTGGAGGTATCGACAGGTGTTCCTGCAGAAGAGAGCGGAACGGGGCTATATGGTTGTCGATCTAAGTCGTGGCGAGATCTGTTGACGACATTTGCAGTGGATTCTGCGATGGCGGTGATAACGAAGTGAACCCATAAACGTCGTTATCAGTAATTGACACTGTTGTTAGCCTTGTCCATAAGCTGGGTCTCGATCTCACCGCGTCACTTGTCGTGACGAGCTCATATCGAACCTACATGACAAAGATCTAGACATCATTGGTTTCTGCGACGCCCATCTCGTTTGTAATCTACTATCGTGGCTTGTTTTATGAGGGCTTGTGTGTTCTCCTATCTTGTGCGTGGGCAAGGCGTTTCTTGGAATGTCACGTAGGATGTCTTGGTTAGGATATCATTCTATTCAGTCCTTATCTAAGGTCCTACAACTTACTTGACCCCGTCACCTCGACGACGAGCTTCCCAAATTGGCTGCCCTTCTTGATGTCTTCAAACAATCCATTGATAGCTTCAATGTCAAGGCCTTGGACGGTTCTTGAGATGACTGGCTTGACCTGCTTTGTCTTCACAAACTCAATCATATCGGAAAACTCATTACGAGAGCCCATGGTGGACCCGCGGATATCGATGTTCTTGAGAACGGCGCCCATGAGGAATGGCAGTTGAGGTCCGAGGGTCATACCGTAGGAGACAATCACACCACCAGCCTTTACACATCATGTCAGTGACAAGCACGCAACCGACAAGATCAAGCCTACCTTCAGCAATCTCATGGACTGGCTCACAATGTCACCCCCGGCGCCGTCGATCACGGCGTCTAGGAACGGCCTGTCCTTGGGCAACAAAGCACCCAACTTCTTGCCCCAATCCTTCTCCTTGTAGTTGATACCACCGGCAGCACCAAGCTGTTTTGCCTTGGCCAACTTCTCCTCACTGCCACTGCTCACGTACACGCGTGCTCCCGCAGCCGAGGCGAACAACAATGCCATAATCGCGACCCCTCCACCAATGCCAGTCACCAGTATGTTCCGTCCCGGCTTTGCATTCCCACTCTTTGTCATGACCGCACGCCATGCCGTGAGTCCAGTCAAGCACACAGCCGCTGCCTCAGCATCATTCAAATGCTCCGGCGCGTCTTCAAGCTCGCTAGCTCCAATGACCATGTAATCACCCAGCGTGCCAGCTGGATTTGCCTTTGTGCCGCCCAAGATGGCGTATCCCTTTGGATCCTCAGGACCGTCGACATCATCTTTCCATCCCGTTCCTGGGTTGATGACTACGCGTTTCCCTTTCCACTTCTGTGCTTCAGAGGAGGAACCTGTGGATACAACAGTGCCGCAGCCGTCAGCTAGGAGAGGGACACCAAAGGTCGTGCCTGGGTAGAGATGCTGCCGGATAAACAGATCGCGGTGGTTGAGCGCGGCGGCAGCTATCTTGACAACGACTTGATTCTCTTTTGGCGACGGCTCAGGTACATTGATTCTCTCGAGGGGATAGTAAACCTGTCCAGGCTTGCCTTGGATTTGGCGTATGACGATGGCGGAGGGCATGTTTGGTCAGGAGGGGTTGGTCTAACACGTAGAAGGATTAATATCTCAATCGCAGCTAATGTCCACTGTTTGATCCTGGAATGGCAATATACAGCTTCCCCATGATGCCAAAGCTTGAGGGAGTAGCGAGGACCTCCATTTCCCCACAGAAGAGGGTTGTTCCCGAGGTCCCCCTTTCTCCGGTTTCCGGTGCTGAAGGAGATGGTTCGGGGTTTCGCATCTGATAGAGAAACAATATAAAATTCCATGGTTTGGACACTATTTCTTGCCGGGCAGATTCACACCACTTACCACCTTGGCATGCCTTCTCATATTCTACGTATACGCCTCGACAACCTCGTCGTCCTCTATCCCTCTATCATTGTGTGTCCAATGGGTACTTCAAGTTGTAGAATGATCAGGGATCCGCAGTACTGAGTGCAGGTGCAGATGCAGGTCCACGGGTGGAGCCAACTGGTGCTGACAAAGTCCGAGTTTGTGCGAGTTTGACCGTTCCGTTGATAGAACTCAAGTAGTAACTTGGGCCCTCAGTAACTACCTAGACCTATCCCTCTCACTCTCTGACAACCAAAACACCCATCTCAGTACCTACCTTTGGCACCTCTCACCTCCTATTAACATACAGACCAGATCACTGAAGTCACGCCACCGTCTCGTATCCAACAGTCCAGCCGGCTCCCGTTTTGGATTGCCGAAAGATCATCAGTCCATAGACGTTCGACAGTCGCAAGACTCTCAGCAGCTTCAAGTTAACTCGATCAAGCATGCAACGCAACATGATGGCATCAAAGCCTGACCACGCACAGCAACCCAGCGGTCCTTTGAGCACCTTCGCACTAGCGACCTCCTGCGAACAACATTCCCGCTTTGTCCATTCACCATCCTCCGACTCTTTCAAGGCTGGATGCGAGGGCCTTGATGACGACTACTTTCTGAGAGACTTGCCGACACAGCCTTCTACTACTAAACATAATTTGGATGTTGTACAGCCCAATGGATTCGACTTTTCAAACGTACTACGTGGTAACCCGTACCAGCCGCCCTCCTCACCCACTTCACCACATGTTCCAAGGAAGCTGCACGATTATCTATCGCGATACTCCTCGACTCAATCCAACAGCAATCTGTCATATGCTTCCTCCACCCCGGGCTCGCAGCTCGACCGATATCTAACCCAGACACCGTTGACGACACCTGGACATCTAGACTCATACCAACCGTCAAGTCAAGACTTCCCCTTCTATTCAAACGCCATCAATCCTCGGCGTATGTCATCGACGCAGAGTCCGCTCGACTCTTTGCCAGAAGATCCGCAGTGGGTTAGTCAAACTGATTTCCTTAAACCTTTTCAATACCCTCCGATTCAGGATCGGGGTTGGCTGATTCTTGGAGATGGCTCTTTGTCACATGGCCGGGTAGCTATCGTCACCGGCATATACCCCATGCTGTCTTTTACTAACGATTCATTCAACAGGAGGATGACAGAAGAACTGGTTTCTATCCAGACTTGACCCCGACGCGGAGCTTCGCAGACGCCACAAAGAAGCGAACGCGAACTGAAGGACGAAGTGATACGATCTCAGCTTGCTGGAATTCTCCTCTATGTCCCAACCAGAGCGCACGTGACGGTACGCCACCTAATCCAGCAACCTGTGGAGGTGGATGCGCTCCATTTCTGTTTGGAGAAGAACCATTGCCAAACGGTATCAACGAGGCCACCTTGGACTTGCCTGTGGTGAGCATCGACCAGGTCACGATGGTATCAAGGCCACGCGCCCAGCAACGACATGAGCAGCAGCAGCAAGATGAGCAGATGGACCAGCAGCAAGATCAGCAGATGAATGAGCAGCAAGATCAGCAGATGATTGAGCAGCAAGATCAGCAGATGAATGAGCAGCAAGACCAGAAGCAGAAACAACCGCAAGATCCGCAACCGAACAAGCTCAAAGCCCAGCGTGTACCAAAGCGTGCAGATACTGACACCAAGCGCGAGGACCAAGGCCGCCCGCTGTCGAAGGCCGCGAATAGTAAACTCAAAAGATCGCCCTCACCCGGGGCCGCCAGTGCGCACTCCGTCGAGACCACCAACAAAGCGACAAGGCAACCCCACAATAAAGTCGAGCAAAAGTACCGGGATTCTATCAACAACCAAATGGAGGCCTTGCGGAAAGTGGTACCCGCACTAAGCGAGAGTGCTCGGGCATGCATCGACGACGCGGATATCGAGGACTTACCTATCCCAAGTAGGCCTTCTAAAGCCGTCATTCTAGCCTCCGCCACGGCATTCATCAAGGAGCAGACGAAAGAGAAGCGGCAGCTGGAGACTGATAACGCAGCACTTCGTCAACGAGTGCTAGCTCTCCAGACATTGAGGGGCAACAAGTGCGACGACTGCTCGCTGATGCAACGTGCTGTCGGTGTGAACCTGCGTTCTGGCCCGAGTATGGATATATGGCCAACATCTTTCCAGTAAATGGTTAGAAAGAGCGAATTTGTGATGTCGATAACGAGCTTCCTCCTGCTGACTCTCTGGCGAGTCTTCTCTTCGAAATTGACGGAGCTGCGAAATCGATCGGAAATGGAAGATCCTAAAATAATGAAATGGGTGCGGATGTGTTACGATATAACGATAAATCATTCCTCTGTATGGTAATGGGGCAAGGAGTCTTCATGCGTTACGAGGTCTTTGCTCATTCAGGTACAGCTCTGATAATTTCCAACAATAGTGGAGAAGTGATGGAGCGAAAATGAGAGCGATGAAAAATGGGAGAAGGAATGAAAGAAACTGTTCTACCATGTAATATGTGGTTGTATACTATAAATACGTTATCCCAACACTCTAATACAAAAAGTAACTGACCGAGACCAACCCAGTGTATACGTAAAGTCAGACACAAACAATAATTCCTAAACTCGCCACATCCTTCATTACTAAAATAGGAGAGAAATAGGCAAACAGAAACTTACTGCCATGCCCAAGAATAAGTCACAACTTCAAACCGGACTCTATATTCCTTTGTTTGAAGAAAGCGGTTTGCGTTGATGTGAGAGTTGATAGATATGATGCACACATATTGCAAGGGCTGGAGGACGAAGAAAGGATGGGCAGTGAGCAGCAGGACGCTCGCTGATATGATTCGCAGCTACTTGTTTTTTGACAAAACACGTGTAGACAACCCCGACCTCGAGAACTGAACACGCCTCGCAACCGCCGACAAGCCCGTCCAAATCGCATTGCCATCCTTGGCGTTGCAGCCTCAACTTTTAGTAGGATCAGGACAGTAAATCTCGTAAGTCTTCCCCTCGCTCCCGCAGCATATAGGCTTGAGTAACGGTCCGTTCTTGTTGCTACAGGGTTTGTTCTTTCCGGGGCCAGGGTCACAAGGATTTTCATGGCACTAGAGCAGCCGTGTCAGCTTCTAGGGGACCAGAGGAACAACTGCAGGGCTACTAACCCCTACCCATTGGGGGCTGCCGTAATTGCATGCAAGCGGAGGTTGTCGACATATGGCGGGGAGCTTTCGCGCTCCAAGCACAGTGGCGTGCACAGCGGTATTGAAGACGAAAGCTATCGTAGCGATGGTGATGGCGGTGAACTTCATTTTGGAGCGTGGATTCGTGAGGAGGATGGTTTGATTATAACAATGCTAGTTGAGCGGCGCTGGGAGGCAGAGCCGTGGGAGAAGTGGGTTTATATACATTATTGTTTCCGACTCAAGTACCCTCAAGCTTTGATCAGAGAGCTCGCCACATATGAAGATCGCCACCATGTCCATGCCCGCATTTCTCCCCCACCGTATTCTGAACATGTGAACAATGCACTCGACAACGACAATTCTCCAAGCACAGGCCTGTAGTATACGACCTACTCTATTTCAGCCAATCGAATCCTCTGGATATATTGAGGTAGATATTTTGGAAGTTGATCTTTTTATATACCACAGTACATGTTAGGATTACCGTCGTGTTCGTGTTCGATCATCCGATCGATCGTACGCTAATTATACCTTGACCTGGAGTAGAAATATCCGCCGCTGGATATCAAGGCAGTGGTATTGCAGGTTCCGAGGAAATATTACTCTGTCTTTCGTTCCTGATACTCGATTTTTTTCCATTGCATCCAACCAACGTAGTAAAGTTATCGCAGTCAGCTCGCCCGGACAATCTCTAATAATCTAGTGCGTAGCTATGGTAACCTTGATAGTACAATTTATTACTGTGTATTTAACTACCTCGTAATCTGGAAGCGATTGAACGGGCCGTGAATCTATTTTCAGGCTGCCGTCCTAATAATAGAATGCCCAAGTCCTGATCTCATCATCTCTCGTAAAAGGTGTTGCACAGGGAGGAGGACCTACTGACATTTGCTTGGCCATGAGGAAGACCTCAGTCTGTGTGCATCGTCGTTTCGAGGATAAGGAGGACATGCGCAAGTCGCACCCGAGTGGTTTGGGAGCGCCCAGGACTTTGAAATGGACTAATATAGACCTTGTACTGTATAGTGCAATCTACACTCGGTTAGCTCGTTACCGTCTATCGAAGTCAGGTTTAACCGTTCAAGTCAATCCCCCCTACCTGGTTATTAATATTCTGATCTATCCTCCTCCTCCCGCATTGGATTTCATTCAGACCACAGAAAGAGTTCCGGAATAAGGTCGCTTGGCATTCTTGAAGCCGTACTGAGCGTCGTGTCTGAAGCCTAGCCATATCCATAAACGGGGTTCGGAACTTTAAGACGGTAGTAGTTCAAGTTCTATTTCGCAAGGGATGAAGAAAGTATTATCGGCAACAATATGGTGGAGGTGATGGCCTCGAATATGGCGGATGTGATGACCTATTACCATAAACGGTAAGAAGTGGGAACTGTACGAATCCACGAGTATGCAAAGCACAAGTCATGGAGAGGTTATTGTTATGGTCTTAAACTTGTCAGGTGCTAAAGTCTATACGCAAGTCGTCCAGTCATTTGTTGTTGAATCATTTATTGTTCTTCACGGGCTCAGTACGACCGTAAGCTCGATTTACTGGATAATATAGCTATGCAAGTATAACATCAATAGATATTGACAAGGTACAGCAATTTTACACCCGGAACTCACTGATGAGGGATTGAGTCAGAATCGCAGGCAGAATCTCTGACATGAAAACACCTGATGTACTTTGCCTATCAGGATATTATGGAATTGCGGTCAGAGTTCGAGTGGAGATGACTCTGATACCGTGAGTCTCACTTCAATGAATCATTACCGAGACGGTAAACAGTCAGTATCAACAAACGCTACCCCAAGTACTTATGATATGCCACAAAGACTCTCAAACTTCGTGCCTGATCTGGTACAGCAAAGGTATCCCATCATGTTGCAGTTCAACCCGGCCCTCGCTTGGACAATGTCCAGGCCCGTCTCGAAAACGTACGGTAACCAGGAGCCCATGTCCAACGGTCCCGAAAGATGGCGAACAAAAGTGAAGACCTTTTTCACAAGTGCGACAAAGCGAAAGGAAAGGTACGAGAAGAGCAAGAAGAGCTTGGGATATGAGGACAAACCGCTTCCTAAAATTCCCTCGGGCTCGTCCTCATCCTCAACGTCTCTCATAATCATAGGGATTGAAGACGCGACAGAGCGTGACGGTCCCTCGTTCACACCTGCGCATGCGTCGTTCTCGTCCCTTGAAGTCCATGTCGGAGAGGAATGCTTGGATAATGACAGCACGGAGGCATATATGCAAACAGTTCTGCGGAAGGATACGCGAAATGGAGATGTTTTGAATACATGGAAGGCAGGCATCGAAGTTCGTGCTGAATTTAACTTGGAGCGTGAGTTGGAGAGGATGTTGTCGGAAGGATTGAGCAGAATACCGCCTGAGTAGTAATTGAGGGTTTTCGACACGCCAGCGAAGCCTGCCGCAGTGTGTGACGTCTTCGTCAATCAGCGATAGGACTAGTACGTGATTACAACCATCACATTCCATCCATCTTGAGATCAAGTAAACACTCTTAGCTATAAGTCATGGGATCAGCTGCGAAAGAGAGGTACTTAACCGAGACCGTTCCCTTATAATATCGAGCATGCTTCATATTCAATCATACGTCGCCAATCCATCTTTACCACTCTAACGTCGCAACATGGACAAATACGACTACCCTGGGCCAGTAGACGGCAAATTACGAGTAGGCCACATACTTTGTCACACTGCATGATGGATCAGAATCTTCAAAAAGGAAATGGGCAAAAGCGCGAATGGAAAAGGAAGCAGAAGAAAGGAGGAGGATTGAGAGCCAAACTTGGAGTGACATTTCTCTCGGTGATTGCCTATGGTTCATTTGAGGATTCATCAATGGGTGTCTAAAGCTCATAGTGGACATGTTTGTTATTATTCCGATTTGTTTGATTGTGGTTTTTGTTGGTTCTCGGGGACCAGGTAGGCGGGCAACCAGAAGAGCATAGATGGGAATATCAGCCAGGACTTGGTAGATCAAGAATCAGAGAGCTTCATACAGTCTATTGTTTGTTACCCGCACATCAGTTGCGATCTGGAAGATGGCGATCGTTTGGGGTTATACTTTTAGCAAACACTTCCACCATCTCTCATCAGTGGTGACGAACACGATTTTCTAGATCTAGGAGATTTTTAAGACTCACCACCCTACGTGCTTCTAAAAGTTAGGCATCTGCGTATTCTTGAACAAGCCAAAAGACGCGTCTTGTCATCCAATCAATTCTTATCACAAACTTGGAAGCATGTCAGCTCCTGCCAACCAGCAGACGACACCGGAGCCGATCAACCATCGCGAACACCCCCCCCCCCATAACAGTACCCATGGCCGTATTCGCCACATGAAGAATTGAACACGCCTTATCCCCATTGACCGGGTTGTGAAGCATATGATCCGTTACAAGACGGACAGCCTTTGAATAAGTGGCAGAGATTTATGAAAGCTGTTTGTTATGAATGAAATGTGAGGTAGGAAATTTGAATTTGGGAAAGGGAGGTAGAAATCGGAGGACAAGGAGCGGAGAAAGGGGTGATGACTTTGTATTTGAGTTAGATCTATACGCGATGTCCTAACGTGTGAGCGGTTCGAGCATATGATTGGCATGGGAGAGAGCGCTAAGAGAGGTTAGCATCACGAGCAAGCCGATAGTACGATGGTGAACAAACGTTCATCCCTGGACATCTTCGGATTAGCTTAGGTCTCATGAAGAATGGTAGCAATACTTAACTAGGGGATATTGTTTTGCGACGCTAAGCATACGCACTGCTCGATTTTCCATCACCATCATGGTTTCTTAGAACTCAATCGCTGAAGCTCTTGCAGAGCAACAGGTCATGAGCAGACCATTGACACCAATTTCGGAACCCAACAACGCAGTTTCAAGAACAACAGAGACTTCAGATAGGCATGATACAGTCGACATCGCTCGCTTACTGCTCGAGCAAGATATCGACGAATCACATCACCTAACCAGCCAATTGGAGATTTTGCTTGACACTCCGACAATTATCGAGAATCTAATGGCAGTACATCATCATCGAAGAATAACAGAGGCGCTTGCAGATCTAGATTTTTGTAAAGCAAATTCAACAGAAAAGCTGAGGGACGAGATGGCCACGTTGAAAGATACGATGAAGATTGAGGTGGAGGTGACCATCAAGTCTCGATGGCTAAATTGAGTGAGGACATGATGACGGGTTTAGAAGAGAAATTCAAGGCTGAGATGACTAAGTTCAAAGGAGAGATAGAAGCAGAAATGGTTGTATGCTTTCTTTCATATGGGTTTTCGGCCGAGAGCGGGGCTGCAGATGTGCCTGTGACAATGACCAAGAACGAAGAGGTTACTTGGATTGAAAGTGAGCGATGTTCGTAGATAAGCGGTACGGGTATGCGGACTCTTAGAGAAGAAGAGATGGAAGATCCTAACGCATGGATCATGAAGGCTGAGACTGCATCTGTTCGTGCTGTCGATATATACAGAGCAAGCAGATTTCCTATCGTACAATTAGTCAACCCAGTCATCATCAGTAAGCGATCTTACTGTTTATAGACCGAGCCTTCCATGTTCCCCCTGCGTACTTCAGATCAATCTATTGTCTATGTATCATGCCGTTTCCATCCGAGAGACTAGGTCAAACTCTGGATGCGAGTGCCACACAGAGGCCTCTGAGCCCAAATTCTCGCAGGAACTATACGCAAAGGGAGAGAACTACAACGAAACAATGTTTCAGTAACAACAACAGCAAATCACCAGGAAAGAAAAGGAGTGGCCGAGAAAATTCTGAAGAAGCCAAGTCAGACGGGTACCTAGCGCGCCCTAGTCGCCTAGAAATAATCAGGCACTGGAGCTCAGAAGCTCACCAGAAAACTAAGTCGTTCGCCCGAAAATTATCGGGCATAGACAGAGCCCTCGAAGCACAAGCCCAGCGAGAGGAAAATCGGGACCTTATAAGAGCATCAATCCGTCATGCAAATTCCCAAATAGACCCCAACGCTCATACTATTGCTTTCGCAATGTTTTACCAGCAAGAATTTGAGAGCAGATATCCCATGCAGGCGCCACCAAGCGTGAGACAAGATAATGGAAGAAATGCTGGAGTAGTTGCGAGTGCTAGAGAAGTTGAGGTACCTACGCGAGATCTAAGTGGAAATACTTTTGTTTCTGACAGTGGGAGGTACATAGAGCTGGTTCCTTGGTAGGTTCACGGCAGGAATTGTTTCTCTTTCTTGTGGATCTCATGATTAGAATGGCAGGAGGAACCCGGATTCAAAGGATGGCTCACCAATTAAATTTGTTGAAGAGTTCGGACTGTCCAATCCAAGACTTCGCAGCTTGTTTGCTTTGTCGTCATAATTTATTCATTTGCAAGTGCAAACACGATTCTGGATGTTCATGGATATTGATCGCAGTAAGCAAACGTGAGCTCGAGCCAGGTTAGCAGACGTGAAATACTTATAGAAGTGTGGAAGATCTGCTGTGCTCTAGACTTCCGCTGTTAGACTCTTCTTATCCAACACATTCATTTCACCCTGGTTGCGAAAACATCCAAAATGAAATTCTTCCCCCTGAGGATGAGAAGAAAGAGTGGCCAAGCCATCGAGCCCCAAATTGACGAGCAAATCAACGTAGGAGAAGATACTCACCTGGAAGATACTCCGGACCCTTCAACTTCACCTAGAGAACATTTGATTCTTTCCAGCCAAGAGGCAATTTTCAGTTTCAGATCCTACAATCTTCTGGAAGACCGAAGCGACGATGGATCTTTCGAACGCCCACTTCGACGAGGCCGTGACAACCTTTCGTACTACGAACCAGATTTCGCTGCAACACCAGCACCATCACCAGGGATGTATCAATGTGAATATCCAGATATGAATCAATGGGAACCCGAGAAATGGTCCACCAGGAAAAGGGAGGGTTGGGAAAATGGGGTGGAGAGGATCGCACACAGGATTGACCAAACATCAAAACATGATATGCCCTATCGCCTGGCCGAGGAGATCAAGGCCTGCAATGCTACTCTGGAGTTTTCTATAAGGTGCGGTACCGATGACGCTTCTTTCGATACCGTGAAGGCAGAATTTCAGGCTGCGATCGAAGAAGCGAAGCAGGAGTTGAGGGCGGAAATAGACATGCTCAAGTGCCGTTGCCTGGCGGCAGACAAAGAAAATGAGGTAGTAATCTCTGCGACGGACAGATTGAAGAACATGAAAGAGAGACATACCATGTAAAAAGTTCCTCCATCACAACGCTTGCGGGTCGTCACACGAGGGTCTTGGTACAACATTGTCCTTCCGCTTTGATCACGTTATTGCTCCAGAATAGATTACGCCATAGGCATTCGTGAATGTGGAAGCCAGGCTACCCTTCGCGTGCTCAAGGCACTCTTGAAATCTTGGTGCGCAGGATTTCGGGTGTACACATGTTATCGTTGTTGAATCCTTCAGGTTTAGAGCGTGCGTTGGGACAGCCCAACTCCTTAGATTTGTTGACCAGCACAAGACATAGTACGCTGAGGTTATAGTGAGAATCCTGGAACCGATGCGCATGCCAAGGTAGAGGTACAATAAGCAGATGCTTTAGAGACGCGCAGGAGTGAAAGTGAAAGAGATTGGCCATGGTCTAGAGGCACAAAGAAGAAAGCATACCCTGTTCCCAAAAACATAAAATCACATGCTACTAAGGCCTTGAGAGTATATTCTCTTGACTGTTGTTCAACGGGCATCTTGGAGACGTGTGAGGAGACCGTATCTTTCTGTTGCACCGTTGGTATACTAAGAAATTGGATCGTACGTATCTAGATTCGTGACGAAGAACTAGAACCAGGCAGAAAACCTGCAACGAGCATTAGATGTATCAAACGTGTGGTTGGCCTATCTCAGAGGGCAAGAAAGAGTACTTAATCTAAAGAAATCTATCACTTCTTACTGGGGGTGGAGCAGAATGAAGCGATGATGTTGCGGACGGATGATGGTGATAGTCACCCAGTGCGCCTGCCGTACTCTGACCCCCAAGCTTGGCTTTGTCTGCACGCTTTGTCAACACCAGCTTTCAACGAAGGATGGTCCTGTCTTACTCGTTGCAAGCACCTAGTGTCGTACCCGCATCCCAACAACACCTCGCGATTTCTTTCCCTGGCGCACGGCACGACCCTATCCCGCAGACAATATCCTCGTGTACGCACCCGGTACTACCAGTGCTAGTACTAGTACCACAAAGTGGCACTGGATCACGTTACCTATATACCAAAAAGCCAATCTCAAACAAGGATACACTCGCAAACGGCTATGGCAGGACCAAAACTGTTGACGTTATGGGCTCTCGGTCTTCCTTCGTCGCCATCCCGCAGAAACTTACAAGATTCGAATGGCGTTATAGACCCTTCAATCACTGACACGCCTGGCTCAACGGCACCCTCCTTCAACGAAACCACTCTCGCCGAGATTGGAACCGGACCAAAAGCATACAGAACAGGACCGCGAGGAGGGCCAATAGGTCCCCGTCGTGGCGCAATGACCAAATCGGCTTGGCGGTGTTGTGTCTGTGGCCACAAAAACAAGACGGGCGAAAGTAGTGGGACGGGACGCAGCAGCGTGTGTTCCAATCTGGACAAGAACAGATGCGCGGCCAGGCTGTCTATAGACGAAACAGAGGCACGACCAGATGGAAAGAAATCGCTCAACCACCAACGCTGCGACAATTGCTTTCCTGCGGGTCGAGGGGTATATGCTGCTGGCCATGACAAGCTCTGGCCACTGCGTCTGGATTCGCAGGCCAAGGGGGAGCTGGAGAGCAATAAGGCGAAGGACATGGCAGAGGATGCCAATCTGGAATTTGATTTCATGGTTGCGGAGAGAAAGCCAAAGGGAGCAGAGCGGGATCCTCTTACATGGCAGAGGGTTGGAGAGTGGCCACGAGAGGCGGGAAGGTCATGATGTTCAGGGCGAGCAGAGGTGAAGCACAGTATTTGGCAGATCTGGTATGGGACCTTGATTACTTTGGAGTTGAGAGTTGAGGTGTGATGGGGAGAAGGAAGGACGGGGACGGGGACGGGGACGGTATCTATCCATTGGCGAGTCATGGCTGACAAACGTCAAAACGTCATCTTAGATTTGTACAGTACCCATAGCAGCATTTCTCTCGGCTTCGCTCCATCCAACCCAAATACCTTGGAACCATAATCATGTTTGCCAGGCAGGCATTTCGATCGGCTACGGCTGTGAAAAGCGTATGAAAGTCCCCCAATTGACCCCACCAAATACCAGTCAAGCCCTTCCCGATGATCACGACGTCCCCTCCGACAAGTCAGTCCCTTACTGACTCAATTGACATAGCAAATTCGACGATATGCCTCAGAAGCTCCCGCCAAATCCTCCAGCCTCCCCTACGCAGCTGCTGGTGCCGCCATTCTAGGTGTTGGCGGTTACTACACCCTCTACCGCGATGCTGGACACGCGCCATCAGCTTCGGAAGCCAAGGAGAGCATCAAGTCCGCTGTTGGAGCTGAGCCAAAGAAAGCCTTCACCGGGGGAGACCAAGGCTTCATTTCATTGAAGCTTGAATCCGTCGAGAACATCAACTCAAACACCAAGAAGTTCCGCTTTGCGCTTCCAGAGGAGGATTGTGTGTCTGGTCTCAAAGTAGCTTCCGCCCTTCTGACCAAGTACCAAGGACCAGAAATGGAGAAGCCTGCAGTAAGGCCATACACACCCGTCAGCGATGAAGGCGAAAAAGGTTATCTCGATCTTCTTGTCAAGAAGTACCCCAACGGCGCAATGTCTACACACATGCACGACATGACACCTGGCCAACGGCTCGACTTCAAGGGACCAATCCCCAAGTTCCCATGGACCGCCAACAAGCACGAGCACATCGCTCTCATCTCCGGGGGCACAGGAATCACGCCAATGTACCAGCTTACTCGTGCCATTTTCCAGAATCCAGAGGACACCACGAAGGTTACATTGGTATTTGGAAACATCTCGGAGGAGGACATCTTGTTGAAGAAGGAGTTTGACGAGCTGGAGAACACATACCCAAGAAGATTCAAGGCATTCTACCTCCTGGACAAACCACCAGAGACATGGCAGGCGGGCAAAGGCTTCATTACCAAGGAGCTGCTCAAGACGGTGTTGCCAGAGCCAAAGGAGGCAGACAAGATCAAGCTGTTTGTGTGCGGACCCCCCGGTCTCGTCAAAGCTATCGCAGGTCCGAAGAAAGGCATGCAGCAGGGTGATCTCGATGGATATCTCAAAGAACTTGGATACAGCCAGGACCAGGTCTACAAGTTTTAAGCAGCAACATATTGAAGTGCGATCACTTGGTGGTTACTCTAGGAGTATCATATACATAGACGCGCGCATGCAATTTGTGTCATAGATAGAGCGATCAACTCAGCGCTAGATAAATGCCATCGAGTGAGCCTCCTCAGCGAGATCCATGATTGGGCGATAGTATGTTTGCCACGTGTTGCGATGATGAAAAACAGCATGCAAATCACATCTCCTACTACCTTTTACAGAATCGAATACGTCTTTTTACTTCAAGTTGGACTTGGAATTATTATTATCGGATAATGGAATAAAGAAGAAAAGCGCGTCTGCCAAGCCACGCCAGCACTGCAGGGAGTTTGGACACAGCCTTGTTTCAAAATAGGCACCAACCTGACTCCTCTTTAAGACTCACCTCTCCGACTCTTTTTGACAGTCAAACTGAAGGTTCTTCCATCGAAGAAAAGAAACCTCGAAATCCCGTGTCGTTGAGTCTTGGCTTGAAAATCTACAATTGAACGAACTGAACCAGCCTGACTGTCTTCAATTTCATACCTCAGTTCTAAAAGTTTCTCGATTCTAAATGAACTCGCTCCTATCACCGCCAAACAAAGAATTGCTAAAGGAAATCGTTGCACGAAGAAAATCCTCCACTGAGACAATGTCTTCCCCAACCCCCTCACCGAGCGCTTCGGCGCCAGTATTGCCAAAGGATTTCCTCAACGGACTACCTGCCGATCTCACGCCAACCATTTCCAAAGTCGATTTCGCAAACACAGATCTACCCGAGTATGCAGGGTTATATGCGACGATAATCGATGACATCTTTACCGTCGCCGAATGCGAAGAACTCATTCGTCTAGCAGAAGCCACAACGAATGGGAAGTGGGAGAGGGCAATGGTCAACATTGGCGGTGGTCGACAAGCAATGTATGAGGATACTAGGAAATGTGGTCGGATCATCTACGATACTCCCGAACTTGCCTCGCGGATATGGGAGCGCGTGGCACCACTCGTCCCAGAACTCCTAAAAATAGAAGGGAAAGCGCAAGTGATGGGGTGGGGACCCATCAAAAGGGGAGAAGTATGGAGATGCGTCGGTCTCAATGAGAGGTTGAGGTTACTCAAATATGTAGGCGGTGAGTATTTCAAGCCGCATTGCGATGGTTGTTACGAGGCTCCCAATAAAGAGAGGAGTTATTACACACTTCATCTTTATCTGAACGATACGGATCATCAGCCCACGGGTGAACCGCTTGTTGGTGGGGCGACGACTTTTTGGGGGGACAATCTGAGGAATCGACTCGATGTGGCGCCGAAGATGGGGAGGGTTCTTGTTTTTCAGCAGAGGGGTTTGCTGCATGCCGGGGATGATCTTGTCAGTGGGATGAAGTTGACGTTGAGGACGGATGTTATGTATGAGAAGACCGGGGAGGTGGCGGAGATGAGGGAGGTGATGAAGGAGGTCAAGAGGCAGCCTGCTTGGGTCAAGGGTAGGAGGGGTGGTGCGAGTTGATTGTGTGTGATGATGAGTCACGGAATGTTCTCCGGCTGCTTCGAGGCCTAGATTGGGATCACTCGCTGTCAAGTTTTGGGAACAAAGAGCTGGAGGCATGCTCTCACAGGCTTAGTCATAGGAAATGGTGATTTGCGAATGAATGCTTCTATTGTTTCTATGGAACGTGCGATATGAAGCCAAAACGTGGGTGTCAGTACCCGGCGCTCGTAGCCAACTGTCCTCAGACCATGACTTGAACGTCCTGAATTCAAATTCTTGCGGACCTAAGGACTTCGGATGTACTTGAAGTGAAGACAACAGGTGAGTGTCGATATCCAGCGCTTGTGACAGGTCGCTACAGGTTCTGAGGGTGGAGAAAGTTCGCAAGTAAAGCCACGAGAGTGAGAAAGTGATTGCTGGTGGAATGAGCTTCAGTTGTCTCTTTTTCGATTTGTCGATAATGTCGTGAGCAATTGAGGAGAGCTCGTAGTTGATCGTTGACCACGTCTCACAGCCATCAGACAGTCGAGAATAAGCTGTGTCGATGCGAAAGTCCTAGATAAAAGTTGTTGAGGGCAAATCAGTAGTATCCTTGTCCTTCAAAAGCGGGACACAAACATACCTGGAAGAAAGAAAAGGTGAAGCGTCGTCCTCAACAGAGTAATCGGAATCGAATTGTACCCAGAGTCCACGCTCATTTATCCATAGGACAAGTAGAACGCCCGACTCGAGCACGCCACGTATTGCACTCAAGTGTCACACACCCAAAGATGCGCACACAATCTCAGCACCGGCTCCCATGGTTGCAAACACCCCAACCATAAAAGGAAGGGGGAAGCCCCGAAGTTTTCTTGTGCCGTGTGCAAGCGCTTTCGCGCCAGGTCCGCAAGGACAGTTGCTAGAGCTCTGATGGTTGCAAGCTAGGGAAAAGAGATAGCGATGGTGTAGAGATTACTCCGAATTTCTCATTTGCGTGGGGTTGCGACTGTCTGAGTTGGACTCGGGTGTCTGTTCGAAGCAAAGAAATGTGGCGATGTTGAGGACGACGCTTGGGAAGGGATTCAGATGTGAGGATTTGGAGGTTTTTGTAGGTGGTTTCGCTTCGGCGCACGGACAGTGGAAGACCCCGAGGTGGAGCCGAATACGGATGAGTCAGAATAGGACAGGGGCTCGGCTGCCCGGGCGGGTCACTCCTCTGGGACTTCCAGTTGCTTGGCTTCCAACCTCACCACCATCTCTTCTTTGTTCGTCGCGACTACCTATATCTTCATCAGCCTGTAACCGTTCGGCCGAATTGATTCTCATCTTTCCGGCTTGACCACCTTCTCAACTCTTCCACTTCCGATTTGAGCTCTACGGAGCCTTTAGTCCTGATCCCTTCTTCCATTCTTCCATCGAGTTCCCGCCTTACCGTAGACTGACTGCCTGTTCTTTATATCAAGCGTTTTCTTGAGCTCCTACGCAAGGAGATTCCGGCATCACGTCGTGTCTTCGCTGACTCAAGCCATCCTAAGACATTCAGTCTATCTCATAATGATCTCGACCTGGAGAACATATTATGTGATGACTTGGGTAACGTCACAGGAATCGTAGACTGGGAGGGATGTACAGCGAGGCCGCATTATCTTGGCTGGGCAGCTCTTCCTTTGTGGTTACGGGCAGATTGGGAGAAAGACTACAACTAGCCATTTAACAAGTTTAGCCTATCTCCAATTTTGATCCAGGATTATCGGGAGCAGTACATCACGCAGTGAACCATTGAAGCGCCAGAGCCGGATAAACGCGAAGGTAGTTATTCCGCAATGTCTTACCTCACATGCTCTCTTTATGAGGCCTGCAGATTTACAAACAGAGATCTCGATCTGTGGTATAACCAATTCCTGGACATGGCTTTGCCAGGATTAAGTAATCGCAATTTCTTCCAAAACCTCAGTTACAAAGGCTGGGTCGCCCTTCCTCAAGAACTTGAGACGGGCGTACAGTTCGACAAATGGCTCACGGATGAGATTCTGACCTCGTTCTTTCGCTATGGTCGTCCATCCCAAGAGCTGTTCGCTTCTGGTTTTTTTGATCCAGAAGACAGCGAGCGCGACACTGTATCGACAACGAGCGCAGTTGACGATTGTTCTATAAATTCGACGATTGGAGACGATCAGGACAGTGATTGTTAAATTTGGTACATTTATAGGCTAGATACTCCTGGCACCATCTTCACTGATCACCGTCTTCGTCCTGCCGAAGCCAAAAAGATATTGAGGCACCGGGAAACTTATATTCTATTAATGAGTTCGAAATATCGGCTGTGAAATCATGTCCGGCCACTCTAGAGGTAGGTGTTTCAGAGTTTCAACTCGTATCCTCCCTAAAATCTACCATATAAGAGAAAGTATTAATTTTAGACGTTGTGATACCTCTATCGCCATTATAGTCATTGGATACTGGCGAAACGAGAGAGGATTTCTGTATAACCTCTTCGAGAACAAATACTGAAACCATGCTGGAACCAGAAGTGTCCTTTAACGCCTCCCTAAAAGCTGCCATAATAGTATTCCAGCCGTCTTCCCACATGTCTACCATAAAGGAGGATATAATTAAACTTAGTACTTCAACGCCCCCGTCGTTACAATCACAGCCGTTGGAAATCAGAATATTAATCGAGATCAAAGACACTACTCCTCTAGCAAATATGACCAAGCCAGCTACTTTTACTCCTATAATAGCCGAGGTCTCTCGAATCGCCTCTACAAAGCCTAAGACCAACCACGCCAATCCAGCACAGAAGGCAGCCATACCCACCCCGGCTAAGACGCTCAAGTTAGCTAAATCTACTCAACTCCTTAAGCCTGTTGCTCCGGCACCATACCCGGTCAGAATTGCCGAGGCTATATCATGTCCTAGCAGGACTCAATCAATCGACGTTGTAGTTTCGGAGCATTACGCTTCCGCTACCAATAATAAAATTGAAGAGAAGGGACCTGAAGAAAAGAAATAGATATTCAAAGCTAAAATTGAAACTTTCAAAGTGTCGCTTGGTCGGAAATGGAAGATTATGTTATATCGGGATTGAACATCCGGTGGATATAGACAAGAGAAAAAGAAGAGGGTAGATGTATTCGAAAGAAATAGGAAAAGGTAGATGGAATTTTCCATAGGATTCTAGGCGATCGAACCGAGAACGATGTCTTCTGCTGTTGCGGCTCGGGGTTGTGTGGTGCTGATAGGACTTGGTTCTCCCCTTTGAGCATGTTTTGGTTTGCACATGTTGTGTAGATCCGGACGATCCAAGGTTAAAAATAGGAGAATGGAAATGTGGAATGAGAGAGGGAGGGATGTGTGCGAGAGATAAACATCCACAGTTCGCTAGCAGGTATAGCACTACCTGAGGTCTACGTACCTAGCGACGTTTGGATGACTAACTACGGCATCCGCGGGCACCTGCACCCGACCCGTTAGCCTCCGAAGTGGCCATAGCTAAGGATAGATCATCATCATCCTCACTCAATCATCTTCATTCTGCCCATATGTTACCTCCCTTGCATGCGCGTGTCCTTTGCCTGTACTGTTAGCCACCGAGGGCGACGATAGATTTATACGAAAACCGGGCATGCAGCAGAGCTACAAATAGACCACCTCCCATTCGGATTGCGAGCCCTGATCGGGACTCTGCTAAGCATGGCTTGGAGCTATACTACATCAATCGCAGTCCCAGACACAGGCTTGCTGGCGCTTCCGCGGTCATCTTGGACAGCTGAGATTACCCAGCCTTTGCCCTTGATCTCCAAACTTACCTCGGTCGTATGCCGATATCTCTACAGTCCCACGGCAGGTATCGCCACCTCTCTCCATCTCACTAACCTCACGACAGAGGAGGGAAATCCCGTGGCACATAAAGCTCATGTATGGCCCTTCTTTCGCTTGAAAGACTTCCCGTGGCTTTTTTTGAATTGCTCCTCCTGCGCAACTTTCTTCTCAGCCTGCTTTTTGGCTTTGTTGATCGCTTTGGTAGGATTCTCGTTTCGTTCGCGCTTCTTTCGGAAAGCTGGCCTCGACTCATCGATTGCAACGTTTGCGGGTGGCTGTGCATCTAACTCTGGAGACTCCTGGCCGTCGGCCTTTTCTGCTCTTGCAGCAGCTATGTTTTCAACATTCAGCGACGATCCGGTCTCTGGGACGCTACGATCTTCAAGCTCCTTCTCGTTAGTTTTTTCGTTGCGCCCGTGCTCTCCTTCCTCTTGGACTGCGTCTTTCTCTTCCATGCTTTGCTCTCCCCTGGCGACCTGTTTGAGTCTGTTCAGGCTTCCTGCGAGCTCTTCGATGTCGCCGCGTTGTGCGAAAGTGGTGTTGGTCTCCTCTGCTCGGTCTGAAGTCTTATTGTTCTTGTGCCTGGCGATTCCAAAGTCCACAGGTCTAAGCTTGGTATGAAGCTCACAGTAACCCTTTTCGTTCCTGCAACGGGCCCCGCAAGGACTATCGATTTCCTCGATCCAATACTGACACCAAGACATGTGCCTGAGTTGATTGTAACAGCGCGCCGTTGGAAGTCCACATCCCCGATTTCGACTGAACGCCATTAGTACGAGACCTCGACGAATTCTTCGACCCACTAGGGAGACAAAATGCTCACCATTGATGCCCTGTATCCGTTTGGCCGGTTATGAAGTTTTTGATTTGCGAAATGGGGGCTCCGTTGATTTCGCTCGGAGTTTTGAATGTCCCGTTCCATGCGTCGCGTGGAGGGCAATGAAATTTTCCGTTCAGCCATCTAGCTTGAAGTTCTTTGACCTTCATTGTTCGCGGCGCACGTGGTGCTTTGTTTGTCTCAGAGGTGCTTTGCGTTTTACCGCGCCAAGTTTTTTCTCGTGTTTCTGTTGACTGGATGAACATTGAATTGTCCTAGTTTTTGTGCGAAGATCATTTTATGTCATCGGTCAACACGACGTTGTGTTGCCGTCAAACATGAAACTCATCCTGTCCATGTCCCGTCCGCACGAGATCACTGCACCACGACATATCCATCATAGAGCAGGGGAAACAGGTTTTACACACAGGAAACCAACCGAAGCACACATTTCAAGACGAGTATCCTGATATAATGTAATCTTGAGTATGGGACTGGTGTCATCATGCCACAGCCTGTGCTCGAGAAACTTCACATCCCTTCTTTGCCAACAGTTCAGCGGTGGGAGGATACGAATGACCAATCTGGATATAGACAATCGGGTCTGGTCTCCGCAACAGCTGGAGTTGAAACCAAATCAATGAAGCAAGAGTTCGCACCAATACATGGTCTCTTAAGAAATCCATTCAATATCTTATCAATGCATATTGAAAGAGCAAGTTGGTATTGACATGATTTTCCTGTCATATTTGGGCGAGGTAGATGAGTCTTGGGGAACTATGGTCATAAAATGCAGGCTGTGGGATTTCGGAGATACTTAACAGCTGAAATGCGTTCTATACCTATGCTACAGTGGAAATAAAGGAGTTATGGTGGATATGTCAGCAAATTCGAACGTAGGTTGACTTTACCTAAACGTAGATCAGGCTGATTGGTCTAAATCGGGTTAGCCTTTATGACTAAGAAATGTACAGGGGTGCTGCATCACGTCGTCTCTCGTCGCGTCTCTCGACCTCATGTTTCCAACAATCACCGCACAACCACATCCACGTCCTCTTCTCGAACAGCATCATCATGGCCAGCGCGAAAGGACAGCCATCTGCGTATCCTAGATCAAGGAATTGGCAGATCCCCAGAAACGGGATGTCTCAACGCCCTATTTCAGAGCTCTATATGTATGTCAATCTTTCGTTGAAACACTCCTAACATCCAATTCTCAGCCTAGACAAAGGCTTTCAGGATCTTGGCTCGGTTAGAGCCGGCTTCGTACTTCTTGTTGATCTCCTCGCGCTTAGCTTCCCTCTTCCCGGCCTTTTGCTGCGCCTTCGTTGTGTTTCTGGACAGTTTTGCTATCTTCTGGCGCTTGGGGGCGGAGCCTCCTGCTCCTCGTCTGGACTTCCAATCTCAACGGCTTCAGCACGGTTCGGAACCTCGTTCATGGGAGCCGCGCTCTGTTGACCTTGTGGGACAGCAACCTCTTCAATAGCAGTAGGGACAATCGCAGGCTGGGGGACGTCGCCTCCGTTTGCAGCCACAGCCTCATGATTGCCTGCTAAATTTCTTGCTGCATTATCGGCTGCCGTTGTGTAATCCGCAGGCTTGAACATTCGGTGTCCCCTACGGTATCCTTTTGGGTCTGGACATCGAAAATCACAAGGCTTTTCGACATCATCTGGCTGATACCTGCCGAAGGAGATGGGCCCCAGCTCATTGTAGCAGCGCGTCGTGACATTTTCGCATCCTCTGTATGCACTGGAAGCAACGTTAGCACGTCTTGATTCATACAGGATCTCAGCAGACTTCTCCGCTTCGTATACTCAAGTTCGACTGATCAGAGGAATCATCTGATTTCCAATCGTAATATTAAGCAGACCACCAAGCTCGTGCTGTGCTTCCGTCGATATCAACCTCGGTCTCCCGTCGCAGTTACAATTGGAAGGCCAACTTCTTGCAACAAAGTATAGCGAAGGGTTATTTTGCTTACTAGTGGTGTTCATTGTCATTCTGCGATGTAACGGCATTCAGGAGTCTTGAGACTGGTACCCCCTCAACTTCAGGGGGCACGACGTACGTTCCATCCCATTCTTCTCGTGAAGGAAATTTTCATCCGCCATTCAAATATTTCGCCGGCCTCGTTTCGGTCTCGGTCGTCATCGTTTCGATTCGTCTCAGATTTAGGAAAATTTGTACAGTATAATATTCGTCTGGTTAATTGAAACGCACTTTATATTGTTCTATCATTGGACAAGCATTTATGATATGCCCATCAACATCAGTGCTTAATTTTCATGCCAGCATTTTCTGCCTATCTTTGCTAGGTGCTGTCTGGCGGCCGGAAACACTTATAACATCGCTAACAAGGCAAGACGACATAGGAGCACGAAATATCAAATATAGGAACTCATAAAACAGCATCGAAGCTTTCCCAGCGGAGGAATTCGAGAAAGCCTGGGAGCCCAAAACTGGCTCAGACTTTTCGGGAGGGTTTCCAACCCCGACCGTTCGCTCAAAATCGCAAATATCCCTTGCGAATACTCCGCGTACGTCTCCTGCGCCTCTGTCTCTGACAGAACACGTTGCAGCAATGGACTTCACAGAAGAGCCTGCGAAAGTACAGCCTTCGAAAGTACAGCCTTCGAAAGTACAGCCTTCGAAAGTACAGCCTTCGAAAGTACAGCCTTCGAAAGTACAGCCTTCGACAGTACAGCCTTCGAAAGTACAGCCTTCGAAATCGAAACGCTTACGGGCACCATCTTCAAAAGCGGAGTCTTTTACTTTGATAGCTACGACCAAGCCTGTTAAGCCAAAAATGGCAACGCTGGAATCTTGTACTAGACGCCCTTCTCAACAAGACAATCAGAACAGAAAGAGCAATTTGAAGGCAAAGCTTGCAGAGGCACCGAGGAAAATAATGGTTTGTGGTCGAAAGGCAAGGAAGGTGATGGTTCAACCATTTAGTTGTCCTTGAAACCTGGTTGATAGAGGAGCAGAGATATGGATATGATTGTGTGATGAGCGGCAGGAAGATTTTCTTCATTGCTATCGTCAAATTTTCTTGTTTGGGGACTGAGGCCACGATATTTGTAGTATGGTTCTACAATTATGTTCACTATCAACGGGAAGGGAAATGACAGATGGAAAGAAGAGGACGTAGACGACGTCCAACGGGTGGAGAGGAGACATGATGGTGGTACGAGAAGGGATTTTCATAAGAACCAAATGCTGGTAATTTCTACTTTGGTTGATAGAGGAGATAAAGACCTAATAAAACGGCGAGTATTCCACGGTACGAAGTCGGCCATAGAGAACAAACCAGGTACTCCCAAAGCGAGTGGTCCAACCGAAACTGCATCTCGGTGTAGGTAGCAACATCGGTCCAGTCTCAAGAGGAATCTCTTGTGTTGTCAATCTAGGCGTCATCAATTAAATTGTTGTTTTGGCGACGGATATGATGTGTACTCCTCCGCCCAAGTCTCGTTTGTCAAAGGATATACGACCACATTTGCTTCCCCCGTCGCTTTCTTCTTCAAACGTAGTCTGACAAGAAGAATCCCCCCGAAGAATAAATTCCATTTCACCTACCTTTTCAATCCTGTTCATCGCCATCACTTTGTCCCAATACCCTCGAAGGTGGTGAAGTTTTCACATCGGAGCATCATCTAGGTAGGGAACGATGGATTGCTAAGCTTGTATTATGATGGTACAAGATTTTGTTCCATGAAATGACACTAACACTATATCAATCCGACTATGCAAAACCCAAACACCATCCCCCAATCCTCCTCCTTCCAAACATGCACAAAGGAGTGTGTCAGTCAGATGCAGAGACCCCGGCAACACATTAAATGCCCACATCCCATGCGCAAAAATGTACAAATTTTCCGTATTCCCAACGCAATGCAGCCGAGAGCAGGAAGAAAAAGAAACCACCAATCAACAACCACATTCTACAACGTGCCATTAAGAATCGACTCCGTCGCACTCCCAATATACGCCCTCTGCGCCCAAAGGTTAACACCAAATCTCCTCTCTAGCTCCTGCTTGACACCCTTTTTGGTAATCGTCATCAAATCAGCTTTGCTCAAGATATCCCGAATCTCAGCTAGCAAAACGTCCTGTCCAGGTCCCTCACCCTGAGCGGCCATCGGCAACTCGCTCATCTCCATCTCACTCATATGCTGACTAGGCGCCATTGACATCCTTGACCCATACCGTGGTGGTGCATCAAGATGCGACATAGGTTGGCTGGGTTGCATGTTATAGTCCGATTGTGGACCGGATCCAGTCATATGCCATGATTTCGTTGCGTAAGAGATGCCCGACACCATGGATCTGTTTTCGCCATGTTCGGTTTGGGCATCCCAGAGTTCTTCTTGGTATTCTTCCCACTTCTTCTTTGGGATGGATGCAGGGTCGAATTTTCCTTCGTCGGAAATGACCACTTTTTGGCCCTTTTCTCCGGTCACGACACGGGTATTTCCCCAGGAGAAATCGTCCATGAACCAGAAGGAGTAGAGAGGTAGGGCGCAGGCGAACATGGGTGTTGCGAGAATGTAGATCAACATCCAGCCTATCATTTCCCATTTGCGACGTAAGATGAAAATAATGGCTTGGAGACCGTAGATGGCACCGAGGAGAATAAATGTGGTGGTAGGAATGACGCCAGGGGTGTGTAACATGATGTAGACGAGGTACGCGAGGTAGCCGACAATGACGGGTTGCACGATTGTGGAGAGCAGGTCGACAAAGACGATGAATCGCATACTAAAACAGCAGAATCCACAAAGTTGTTGAAGTGGAATCAGTTCGATGAGATTGTGTACCGTGGAGTTAATCCATCGACGACGTTGCGACAAGAAAATCTTCATGGTATCAGGTGCTATGGTCCAGGCGTGGGCTCTGAAGATGTACTTGGTCTTGAATTGCGAGTGAAACTTGAGCAGCAGCGTTGTGAGGTATCTGTCCTCTCCAAGGTGAAGCAAGTTTTTCATGTGCAGAGTATCGACACGGATTTCTGAATAGGCTTCCACGACTTCCTTGCTTACGAAGAGTGGCTTGCCGGTCTCAGCTGCGCGGATGCGGTACATGGAGAAACAACCAGGGAGGCAGGTGACGGAGCCGAACAAACTCTCGAAGGCCTTTGTGAGGTTGTGTGAGATGTAGTATTCGTACACTTGCATCATAGTGACCATGGAAGCCTTAGCGTTGGTGAGCGCAGTCTCGCCACATACACCAATGAGGCGGGTGTCATCAACGAAAGCGGAGACCATGCGAGTGGCAGAATCGGGAGCAACGACGGTATCGGCATCAATCTGGAAGCAAAATTCGTAGAACGTGGGGTTCACGCCGATGATGTTGCGAATCTGGTGGTGCATTTCGAGTTCCATGGGAGTCATTGCTAGATTGTAGTGTACGCGATTCAAGAAACGCATCAGGATCATCTGCGAGTCACGCTTTCCACGATTACCAGGCCTATGTCGCATCAGTCTCTATGAGTGTATTATTGGGGGGTCAGTGCCACTTACTTCTGAACTTCTGAAGGCTTGCCGACCTTGACTATCACCATGAAAGGTACGATGTGACCCTGAACCTCGTACAAACCGGAGTAGACCTTGGCCATGTTGTGCTGCTTCATACCTTCGCCCAAACTTTCGAAGCTGAGAGCTTCTGGATTCATTGATTCAGGGACTCCCAGAATATCAAGTACAATACGAGGCGTTGGGCGGTCATTGCCTTGCCCCACAATCATTCCGTCACAGATGATGACCATCAGTTTTCTCTTATCGTCGTAGCGCATACGGGCAATAGAGTCCATGGCACGTCGCAAAGACTCCTCGTCTTCAGTATATGCAGGAACAACACACATGACGAATTTGTCCAGGTTCTCAGGGACAGTTTTCTTGCCGAATTGCAGCGCGGCCAGAAACTTGAACCCAATGACACTGACCAGAAGAATTGTGATGGATAACAGGAGATATTTGGCGAATAGACATTGGGTCGAGTTCCGTGTATCCACATCTCCAACGTAAAACAGGTTGTCAAGGCAGGTTTGCATCCGGTCTTTCAATCCTGTATCAATTCCCAAACTGTCCCAGTGCTTGGACAGATCGGAGCCGGCAAGACTTGAGAACAGAGTCACTACAGTTTCATCCATGTAGTTGGAATCAGGTTGTGCTTCGCCAGTTCTGTTTTCTCCAACGGGATACCGGGCAGTTCGTCCTCCAAGGGTGTATGCGGTCATGTCGTAGATCTTGCTATGTATTATCCCTATGGCTTTCTGTTTGGTGGTGCCGAGAGTGTGAACATATGTAGGGGTGTAACCGACGCGACCTTTCAGATAGTTGTGCTTCAGCATATACTGCTGCTCAAACCACCAGTCTGGTCGTGAATCATTTGTGGCCCAACGGAAGTCATGGTATCTGGCGTTGACATCCACGGTAGATGTGGACGCGGAGGTGGTAGCTTCGGTATAATTCACGCTGCTGGTGTAGTCCAACTGAATCGCGGGGTCCACAGAGCCGTCTTTTCCTGCACATAGCGCCGAGACTTGAACAGGGAAGAGAGTGGTAGCATCAAGACCCGAGTATTTAAGAATAGACTTGGTGGGAATGATGTTCGGGTAGTGACGGCCGGAGAAGGCTTTTAAGTCGTAAACCACACCACGGATAGAAACGTATGCACCGTTTTTGCCCTTGTTGTTATACGAGGTCAATTCAGCGGGCGAGAATACATCCTGTTTGGGACAAATCAATTCTGGGAAACCGACTGTTGTTACTTGTTAGTGTTGGTCTGTGTTATTGAAGAGTCTGAGACCTACTCATGAAGAAGATAACGAAAGCGCAACTAAGCCAGATGAGAATGTTGATGGCAAGCTTTTCTCGCCATGCCGTCTTCACATCCTTCCGTCCACCTTTCCAGCCGCCACCGACACGAATCAACGGCGTAGGAATGTAGAAGGTCAGAAGCCAGACGAAGAACATCCAACGTTTGCGACTGCCCGAGACTGGATGTTCCTCCACAGTCTCCAATTTGGCCTCGTTGCCTTTTTCGGCCATGTGCTCCCGAGTCTCGAAGTTGCGGAACATATCCCCTCCATTAATGGCAGAGACACCCGCGTCGGATTTAGCATCAACATCGCGTGCGCCAAAATAACTGCCGGCTTTGTCGTCGCTATAGAATCCGCCAGGGGAAGGTGTTTGAGCGTTTAGCAAGCGCACACGGGAATCACTGAAGCCGTGAGTGCCGGGCGTCAAGTGGTCACCGCCCTCGTTCTCCGTTCTCAGGAAACGTTTACCTCCAGCAGGGACAGCGCGAGTGCGCACATTCGCGATGTCCAGCCAGCATCGCTCACTGAGGAACACTCCCGTTGCTCCAGCTTGAGCTTCATTGCCTCGCCATCCTCGCTCGTCCAATATGTTTTCGGCCTTTTCCTTGGGACTGCCAATGAAGATAGCATCACCTTCAGCTGACGTGTTGAAATCGTCAAAGGGCATGAAGACGCTGAAATCAGCATTGCGGAGGCGTTGACTGATCTCAGCGATACCAAATGTTTGAATCTGTTGTCGAATGCATTTGCTGTCGAAGGAATTCGCAATTCGTCGGTCGTTGGATTTTAGGCAAAAGATGTAGTGGGAATTTGTATTGGGCGCTGCTAGTGCTTTCGTCACGTTTTGCAAGGCGGACAAGAATTGCGAGGCAATTCCTGCCTGAGCTCCTATATCTTTACCGGTACGTCCTCCAAATATGCTACTCTTGCCGTCGTCGCTCACAGCGTCGGCATCACGAGCTGATCTTTCTGCTGTCAATCGGGCCATTCTGTCGTACTTTTTCTTGGCCATACTGGGCATTCGTGTGGGCTTCGAGGCCACAGCTGCCTGTAGAACAGCAGTGGGTTCCTTGGGGTGGTGGACCTTGCTTAGAGCTTCTTGACCGAAAAGCTCGCGCATGAAGTCGTTTTGAGTTGAGCCCATCATGTTCATCACGTCTCCAGAAATGACCTCAGCGTTGGCCTCTAGCAAGCCTTCCACAGGGTAATCGACCTCTCCAGCAAAGTGCTTGATAGAGAACGAGGCCGACGCATTACGAGTAGCAAAATTGCTTCCTGGCATGACCGTAGTAGTGCTGCCAACCACGATTGAAGGATTCTTGTTTTCGAAGCGCCTCTTGAGCGTCTCGAGGAACTGGTGATCAGTCTTTCCTTTCCTGGTCTCGCCGTCCAGGATTGCCAACACACCATTTCCAGACTTGAGCAGCCCCTTGACCGCATCCGAGTTGTCGAAATAGCTCGTAGCAGGAATGGCAACCTCCTCGGTGTCGAGCATGTCCACTTGCCGCTCGAAGAAATTTTGCAGACAGACATGATACAGCGCCTCGGTAGCAGCGTTGTTCAGGAGTTGGTCCAGAACATCGTTGGAGGATGGCTGAACAGCAAATCCGGGAAAGTCTACAATCGAGATTGTATTGCCAATGGTCTCTTCTGGCACACTGATTCGAGAATTCATGGACTCCACAACCCAGGCCACGAGTAAAGAATACAAGGTCCGCGCCACTTCATCCGCGTTCTGTCGAGCTCCTTCAGGGTCAAGCATGACAGTCACACGCTCATTGTGAAGTTTTTTCGTCTTATAGCCTAGACACTGTTCCAAGTCATTTGCCGACACACCCAAGAAGGCGGCGATGACTCCGAGCGTATCCCTGTTGCTGACTCTGGTTTTGCTCTCGCCTCCTTCATGAGAGTATCCGCCACTGTCATCGGCAGCTGGCGTGGTTCCGAGGGTGGTGTGGAAGTCGAGTTGTCCCATGTGGAGAACAGCAGCCAAGACCTGGCAGATTTCACCAATCTCGTGGTTGGAGAACTGGACCTTCTGCAATGCTTTCCTGAAATCAGTGAAACCAGCTTTATCATCGATGCCGATGTTGAGCATCTTTGGGTTGCCCAGATATCGCCATCGCTTGCCTCCTGAGGACCGCTTGTGGTCAGAGAGGAAGCCTGGGTTGTCTAGACCAAGATGAGCCTTCTCTTTCTCACTCGTGCCAGCCATGAGGTAGTATAAAACGTGGAAATTGCGTTCGCCGATAGGAATGGACGATATTCTCTGCCGTTCGAGACGGTGATCTAGCAGTTTGCCACCGATCAAAGTGGGGTTTGTCGAGGGTGAATGTTCATACTGAAGCTCGTAGAACAGGCCGGCTTTCGAAGCTGTATGTGTCGTGGCCGTTTTTGTGGTTGTGAAGGAATCGAAGATGAAGGCTGCATTGGACAGTCTGTTGGAAAGAGGTGTGCCCGTCAAGTCCATCAAGTTCGAGAGCAGATGTGATCTGAGGGTCGTCTTGCCAGCACCGGACTCTCCTCTGTATTTTCGCTGTGATTAGTGTTCGCTCTCCATCCCCTATTCTCTCATTTCTTCATTACTCACAAGAAAATCACGGCCTGGTTTTCATTTCGGTAGCCAAGTCTTGCCCATAACCTAGATGCAACGTCCTTCATAGAAGCCATTGCACTTCCCGTTTCGTCGCCATTGGGACCTCTCGCCGAAGAACCATAATTGTTTATTGCTATCGTGGCATGCGAGCTCAAACGGGCGGTTGGAAGATGGGCATGGAATCTCGCTGCTAGATGCGTTCCAAGTCCTGTATCTGACTGCAAATGCTCTGGTAGCGCAGAGAGATCATCTTGTGCGGTTGAAGACATTGTTTGGCGCTCCTGCGCAAGGAGGAGAAGGGGACGCTGTCCACGCCGGGGGAGTGATTCAAGTCAACGTCTATCAGTATTGTTGACTGATGTTCCGAGACGGGTTCACAGAGCACACAGCTGAGGTGAAAAGTCGAGGAGCAATTGTCGGAAGAAGCAAAACAATGGGATGGAGAGCTGCTGGAAAGGCTGATTGATGATGGTACAGGCGGTTTACAATTACACGAAGCGAGCGTCGGGAGTATCTTGTGGCGGGTGGGAGAAGGAAGGTTACTGATGTGCGGCAGTGAAACGATGTGGGTTGGAATGGTGGTGGTAAATCGGGAGCAAGCAACGAATGCTAAGGTTATCAGCTCCGCCACGACAACGGCCGCCAAGCAGGAGATCAGATCCGCGAAAAGACAAAATATGGCCAACGGAATTATTGCAGTCGAGGTCGAGATCCTTGCGTCGCCCCCTTAATAACCAATGACTTTTGCACAGGCAGAAAAGCACCGGGTCTCCGTGCATTAGGTCGGGGCTGGGGTGAGGGTGAGCTAATTGACTGTTGGTGAACGGGCTCCTCAGACTCGACCATCCCATCTCGAGTCGCCGCCATGCTTCAGCTGCTCAGCACAGAGAGGGACAGATGAAGGCAATAGTACGGGTCATCCAAATGCAGAGTTTCGGGTCTCTGGGCAAGGAATGGTCAATAGCTCGTGCAGTAAAGGGAGGGAGTAGGTAAACAAACAGGCCAATCTTTATTTATAGTACGAGTTCGCCATAGCCCATCGGGACCATCGCCACTATAGCAGTAGGCCGCACTGGCGGATCTGTACAGGGGCAGCCGGTATGGAACGCGTATCATACCTAGTACTGCACAAGATGGTGCTAGCGCATTGGTCACATTTGCCATTGAAGGACCGTTGCCAGAGGAGACTGGCAATGAATGGAAAGCAATTGTCGAGGCACTGTTGAGATCCACACACCCACCCTTCGTTTCTCTGTGTCCATCGCTTCCGTGAAACTTGATCCTTCCTACCAATCTACCTACATACCCTCGCTATTGTGATTCAGCTTCACACTTTGACGCCGGAAAAGGGGCGGATCCAGCCCGGAAATTTCATAAACAGCCTCACTCCACGTCAACATTCCTTCCTGCTCTTCCTTCGGTATATGCAGACTAGCCGTCCATTCTTTCGAGATACCAGACCCGACGGACAGTCCCATCTTGTAGGGCCCTAGGCCTGTGAGTGCTTCGACGACCAGCGATACATTCACCATGGCCTACCATCAGCCTCGGACGTCGACCATGTCCAGCTTCTCGAATCTCGCTCCACGTCCAGGGAACAATCAGTCTGCACAAGTGTCGTTGCAAACCCTCTTGAATGCTCTCCATACGAGTTATTCATCGGCCATGCCGAATCCCCTGGAAACAAGTACCAGTCTTGTTGTCAACACCTGGGCCACCTCGAACACAACGGGACCTGACGGACGATTCGGAGGAACCACAGATCTTGATCTCGCGCGGAAAGTGTGGGAGCATGCCAGGAGACGGGCAGAAGACGGATGTGTTGTTCTTGGGTAATTGCAATTCAAGAACATGAACGTGGGAACCCTTTCACTGATCCGTCGTACTTAGATCTCTACACGACTCGACTCCCTCTGTAATCGCCCCCTTCATCTCGTGCCTACCCATACAGGCGCCCAACGCTCTCTACACTGCGCTCGAAGTAATCCGAGCATTCACGCATTGCTCTACGCCTGTCAATCCCTCCTTCCCACGACACTCATCTCTTACTGCAAAATTCGAGGTCAGCATTGGTGGTGGACAAATTATCAACGCATCTCTGGCATTGTCATCGTCTGGCATCGATACTGAGCATGGTCTTCTCAATGTGCCGGGGGACAGAGAGGGCTACCGTGCCTTCGATGTGTTTTACTACCTTCTCAGTTCCATGACTTCACAGCAGAGAGAGGCGGTCAATGCTGGGACGGCCTCATCCTACAGACTCCTTCGAAGATCCGGTACCTTTTCGCCACCATCTTATGTTCCAACCGCCGATGATGCTGCCGCTGGAGAGGCTCTCAAGGAGAATCTAAGGGCCATAGGCATCAAGGGTAAAACACAAACTTCGCTTCTGATGGCACTTATAAGCTTGCTGAAACTGGGCGATTCTCTGGACGGACTGCTCGGCCCATCCGATCTCGATCTCGATGGGGTTTACGACGAGGTCGAGGATCTCTTGAACTTACGGGAAGGCGCCATTAAGAAAAACTTCAGCAATACCACCGACCGATCTGTAATTATCGCTGGTCTGTACGAGGCGATTGTGGACTATGTGATCCAACGCGCAAATGACACCATGCGCGAGGAGCTTGCCCACGCGAGAGCCGTGAATGGAGCCCAGCCTGAAGATGAAGAAAGCGTTAACATCACAGTCATCAGTATTCCTGGACAAGAATTGGGCAAAGCCGTTGCATTGAGGACAATCTTTGATGATACAATTGGTATTAACCTCGAGATGAAAGAGGATGGCGTTCCTGTTGCAGCTGCAGGGTCATCGGTGTTGAGAGAGATGCAGAGCGCAATCGCAGCTTGCGAACCAGATCTCAACATCATGACCGGTGCCGCAGGACACAGATGGAACGACGAGCATGATCAACGAGAAGGCGTTCTTCACCAACTGTTGCAGGAATGTGACGAGGACAGCTTTATTCGAGGAGTGCTACAACCAGAGGAGGGCCATGGGATGGTGTTGGGCAAGGCCGGTCGAATCAATCTCTCCGACACGGTCGACAGTAGCCGTGTATGGTTTCACCTCAACCTTCATCCAACCGATGATGACCCTTCCACTCTGTACGGCAATCCGCTTCCTTGGTCCGCTGCGGCAATTTCTCGTCAACTTCGTGCCTGGAGACTCCCCGAATGGTCAAATCGACGCAACCGAGCCCTCGACTACACAGTTGACTTTGATCTGCATGAATTCTTCTCGCGATACTGCCGCTTGGGCTGCCAAGAAGGCAAAGACGGCATTCAATTTTGGCTCGCTGAACGTGGATGGACGAATGGAGAAGTTTTCGCTGGCGAACAGCGAGTGTGGATGAGGGAAGCTGCTTGGTGGGAAGCTGAAACTTTGATCGAGGCTCTTCCATCTGCCGAGGGAATGCTAGGAGGCGGCATGGCCCCCTTGGAAACAGGCTACTCTGCTCAAAGCCCAGGAATGGGCAGTGGATTCTTCAGCCCTGGCAATGCCAGTCGCGACAATCTTTTACAGCACCACCAGAGCACATACACGCTTGGTCAAAAGAGTCAGATGACACTCGCACCATCCGTTGTGGGTACTGCTCGCAATCTTTCAAGCGGCGATTACGGATTGGGCCGCAAAGGAGATACTTACAAAGGCGAAATCACTTACGATGGTGAGATCGACGCCGAGCTTGCTGATGGTAAGGTCGTGGTCGAGGAGAAAGTGTCCAAGGTTCGCAAGGTTTGGGTGGGATTCATCTGGGCAGTCACCTTCTGGGTCCCATCTCCCCTTCTTCGATGGGTCGGTCAAATGAAGCGACCCGACGTGCGATTTGCGTGGAGAGAGAAGCTCGTTCTTGTGACCGGAATTTTGCTCCTCAATGCCTTCATCGTGTTCTTCATCATCGCATTCGGCAAGCTCTTATGTCCAAATTTCGACAAAGCTTGGAGCGCAAAAGAAGTGTCCACGCATCAAGGCGAAACTGACTACTATGTCAGTCATATGGGCAAGGTATACGATTTGAGCAAATTCTGGAAACTGCAGCACAGCGACACCAACATCAAGTCGTCGTCAGACGTGATGCTACCACTCGCAGGTACCAACGTCGACGAACTCATTCGCCCTCCTCTTACCCTCGCCTGCCCTCATCTTGTCAGCAGTGCTTCTCTCGCCCTAACGCCGAACAACACCGTCAGCAATTCATTCGCAGTTCACGTCTCTGGGCCAGCCCAACAGACAACGCAGACTAGCGCACTGTACAAGATTGATTGGTACACCAGTAAATTCCTGCCAAAGATGAAGACCTTTTACAAAGGTGACCTCGTTTATACAAGTAAAACAATCAAATCCCAAGGCACGGACGACAGCCGGATGTGGTTCACGCTGGGAGACAAACTTTACGACATGACTGACTATTTCTACGATGTCACCTTGTTTGACGGCAATGCTGAGTACAATTTCTTCCCATCAGCTGTGACGGATGCTATCAAGAACGATCCTGGAGGGGATATGACATCTACTTTTAAGAAGCTTGCTGACACCAATTCCACAATGGTTGCTTCATCCCAGCAGTGTCTCGACAACTATTTCTACGCTGGTAGGGTTGACTTCAGACAATCGGTCAAATGTCAGGTCACCAACTACTTGCTACTGGTCTTCACCATTATTCTCTGCGCTGTGATCTTGGTCAAGTTCTTGGCCGCTCTGCAACTTGGTTCCAAACGTCGACCAGCTCCCCAGGACAAGTTCGTTATCTGCCAGGTACCGGCCTATACAGAAGGCGAGGACCAATTGAGGAAAGGCTTAGACTCTTTGACTGCGCTCCAATACGATAACAAGCGCAAGCTTATTTGCGTTATTTGCGACGGCATGATTGTTGGAGGTGGCAATGACCGACCGACCCCAAAGATCGTTCTCGACGTTCTCGGCGTCGACCCCAAGATCGACCCTCCTGCGCTTCCATTCAAGTCTGTCGGTGCCGGAGCCGAGCAACTCAACTATGGCAAAGTCTATTCAGGTCTTTACGAGTACGAGGGCAACGTGGTCCCCTACCTTGTCGTGGTCAAGGTCGGTCGTGAATCTGAACAAACCAAATCTAAGCCAGGCAATCGTGGTAAACGTGATTCTCAAATTCTGCTCATGAGCTTCCTTAACCGAGTTCATCACCGCACTCCCATGTCCCCTCTTGAGCTTGAGATGTTCCATCAGATCAACAATGTCATCGGTGTCGACCCAGAACTTTACGAGTACATCTTTATGGTCGATGCTGATACCAGCGTCAAAGAGGACTCACTCAATCGTCTCGTTGCAGCCTGCGCCAATGACAAGAAGATTGCTGGAATCTGTGGCGAAACCAGTTTGGAAAACGAAGAGCGCAGTTGGTGGACCATGATCCAGGTTTACGAATACTATATTTCTCATCATTTGGCCAAGGCTTTCGAAAGTTTGTTTGGCAGTGTCACTTGCTTGCCCGGATGGTAAATTTAGCACATCTCCACCATCCCTTGCACGCATTTGCTAATAGATATAGTTTCTGCATGTATCGACTTCGAACCGCCGACAAAGGAAAACCGTTAATCATCTCGGACCAAATCATTTCGGACTATAGTGTGGGCAACATCGACACGCTCCATCTTAAGAACCTCTACTCTCTAGGTGAGGATCGTTACTTGACTACCCTCATGACCAAGTACTACCCATCCATGTCCATGAAATTCGTGCCATCCGCGTTGGCTCTCACCGCCGCTCCCGAAACATGGAGCGTTCTGCTCTCCCAGAGACGTCGCTGGATCAACTCGACCATTCATAATCTATTCGAGCTCATCTTCATCAAGGATATGTGTGGCTTCTGTTGCTTCAGCATGCGTTTTGTGGTGTTCATCGATCTCTTTGGTACCTTGATTCTTCCAGCTACCTGCGGATACCTCGCCTATCTCATCTATAACGTTGCGACCAACAAAGGTCAATTCCCACTCATTTCAATCATCATGTTGGCGGCTGTATACGGTTTACAGGCAGTCATCTTCATCATCAAGCGACAATGGCAGCACATAGGATGGATGATTATCTACATTCTTGCCTTCCCGATCTACTCTTTCGTCCTTCCGTTGTATTCCTTCTGGCATCAAGACGATTTCTCATGGGGTAATACTCGTGTTGTTATTGGCGAGAAGGGTGACAAGCAATTGGTCGCAATCGATCAAGAAGAACTCTACGATCCAAGAAGTATTCCACTGCAAAGATGGGACGACTACGCTTCATTGAACAACCTTCCTGGACGCAGAGGCTTGGCATATGCCGAGAAGGCTGCCACTGGCTACGACTACGACGCAGATGAAATGCAATCTCAATACTCGTCAGTCAGGCCCGCCTCAACTATTCTCACTGGCTTCCCCAACCAAGGTCACATGCCTCCACGACAAAGCACATACTCCAACCTCTCAGCCATGCACGGTGGTGGCAGCCACGAACACCTCATGAGCATGGGCGGCATGAGCGAACGAGGCCACAGCCCCTACGGCCAACGCTTCCAAACACCAGAACCTTACTCCCACCAAGGCTCTACACCCAACCTCCTAGGCGTCAGCGCACAACCAAATCGCATGAGGAGTCCTCTCCTGGCTGGCGCCAGTCGACCCGTCAGTCAAATCAATTTCATGGATGGACCGAGCCAGGGACCGAGTCATGCTGATATCACGGAGACCGTCCAGCAGTGTCTTCGAGAGGTGGACTTGGATAGTATTACTAAGAAGCAGTTGAGGAGTCTGACGGAGCAGAGGTTGCAGACGCAGTTGACGGGGGAAAAGAGGGCGTTTTTGGATAATCAGATTGATATTGAGTTGGCGAGTATGGTTGCTTGATTTGAGAAATGGATTTAGGAGTGCGAGGAGTGGGTTGTGATTTTTTATTTGGGTTTTTAATGTGTGCATATAGTGGGCATTTTCTAGGGGATTGGTGTTTGGACCCGGGATCCTACAACGATGGGGCATGTCGTTTACACTCTTTATTCTGGATGGTGCAACGATCAAAATGGACTGCATTGTTATGGAGATGCCAGGCTTCGAAAAAGCTTCATAATATAATTGATATTTTTGCGTTGGTCGAATTTGTCTCTGCTCCACCATTACCCTCCACTGTCACTCAACAGTCAACTGAGCTCATTGTGGGGAAACCTCCACCCACCAAGGCTTAGTTGTTCCGTATCTTCAGACTTGAAGCTCCCTCATGCCATCTTTGACTGCCTCGAATTAGTGTCCGCGATTGAGGGTGTGTCTGGGTCTGGACAAATGACCTGACCCTCATCCAATCAAATACTGCCTCCTAGTACATACTCTCCTTCCACAGACTTGACAAAAGACCCCATTTAAGCTTACTCATCGTATGACTCGTGCAGGGGCTCCAAAAATCTCGCGTCGCCGCTGGCAGGCCAATGTATTTGTCAACCATGCAATTCTTCATTCATTCATCGGCATCGATCTACTGTCATGATACTGCCGTACCCGTATTCGCTATGCTACCACTCCTATCCACTTTCCCATGACCGGTTCCAACACCACTAGCCAGTAATTCCAATCGACTAGCTTGAACACGATGTTTCTTCATGACCTCAATCCATTCTTGATTCCTCTCCTCCTTGTCCACATCCTTTTCTTCCTCCTCTTCCTCATCAGAGTCAGAATCATCCTCCTCATCATCTTCCAGTAATGCAAGCATCATACTGAAATCTCCACCCAACCTGCCCAAACTACCTGCACAGTAAAGTACCTGCGTCATAAGGCTATCTCTTGAACTCCTCTCTTTGACATTGGGAAGGTACAATTTCAGTGTATCGAAGAGCATGTCAACCAAATGTGTGGGAAATATCGCCAACGGAGAAGGAAGGGGTAACAACGCATCTCCATGAGCACTCTTCTTCGTCGTCGAATCCGTGGATCCAGGCACGGGCAATGCCGAAGGAAAGATGGACTTGTACATACTCACAATCGCGAAAGATTGTTCGCGGAAAATCTCAATGTATCGTTTGAGGTATCGTTCTGTCTGTTGACCGCCTGCCCACCCCCCTTCTTTCTTGCTTGCTTGTTGTTGGCGTCGTGCTCTTGATTCCTGGTCTGCGAGGTCGCGGAGGGGTTCTAGGGCTTCCAGCATTGTTATCAGATTTGCTAGTCTGCAGACTAGAAACAGTGCCCCCAGCGCTCCATCTGTGCTTCCGAAATTGCTTGGGCTGATGTTGAGTTTCCCTCCCGTGGTCGACCGTTGTATTTGCATACCCTCATCCAATTCAGGCGCAACTCGTCTTAGCCACCCAATCGTTCTCATGGCACCTGCCAATTTGATTCCCTGAATTTGTAAACTTGCGATTAGATTAGTAGTCAAGAGTTTCATCTCCCGTTCTGATTGCTCAACTATGCTCTTTACCAATGGACTCGTTGGGTATAATGTGCTCAACCTCCGTATGTGCGCATGTAAGTCCAGCGCCGACGCATAGTTGACACTAGAATTCGTACTCGAAGGTTGTGCCGCTGATGAAATAGCCGTACTGAGAAGTGTGGGTAAATCAAGGACAGAAGATATCCTATCAGCATTTTGACTCAACAGCAATGCTTTCCGCCGTCGTGTCAAGACTTCATTTTCTGTGTCCGCCGCTCTTCGATATTTGTCCGCGAATCTGGTAGCGCTTGTTTCAAGCTCGGGCAGCGCATCTTGTAGTGCGGTTGCGCTCTCGTGTAATTGTGGTAATGTGGAGGACAGCTGCGATAACTGTGTTGCCGAAGATATTATCGCCTTATGGGAACGTTTGCTGAGAGATTGGAGGGAGCGCAGGAGAGCGTGGGAGGTTTGAGCAAGGGACGCGGGTTCGGAGGATTCAAGGTCGGAGAGTGAAAGGGTCGTGAGGCGGTTTAGGTAGCTCGAGGTTGTCGGATCGGTAGGTGAGGGTCGCAGGGATGAATCGAGAGAGTCGAAGTAGGGAGTGAGGAGTTCGTAGAGAGGGTCTGACATTTTTGGAGGCAAGATTGTGGGTTGGTGTTTGATTTCGAGGTTCACGATGTTGCCAAGACGGCGATGTATGACATAGTCTTTTGCATGAATTCTAGAGCTGCATATGATCCAAACTTCCGAATTAGGTATGGAGTAGTATAGAATTTAATCCAGAGTTTCATCGTTAAGTGGCGCTGAGCATTGAAATACTAGTAAAAAGAGTGTTGGGTATGATTAAAGATAGACAAGAAGTAGGTAGGTACAAGTGAATAGCGAGAACAAGAACGCTAGATCAAAACTCCAATCCCAATGCATGCATCGCTAAAATATCAAGTATCGATCCCATCTGCTCAAATTTCAATCCGTCGACTGAATCTAATTGACCTCAATCAGTCCCGGCCCAAACAAAGTCTGGAGAGCTACAGCATCTGCACTGGGAAATGGTCCCGATCCAACAGTCACAGCAGCAATAGTCAGCCCATTAAGAAGATTGGCAGTGAACGGGAAGAACACGTCAAAAGTGACAACAGTGCCGCTGACCTTGACATTTTTCAATGGGGCAGAGATGGGCGTATTCTGTCCGTTGATGAACTGGACACTAAGCGCGGTCCAGTTGTATCCGCTGAGTTCAGTCCCGGCACCGATTGGGGAGCTCTTTGGCAGACCGGCGACTTTGAGAGTGGAGACGTCGAAGTTGAAGGTCAAGGTTTGGTCTTGGGGGAGGACTACTTTGGTGGTGAGATTGAGGGGGCCGAAAATCTTAAGGTTGATAAGGTTCGCTGGTGGTTGTGTCAGTTGATACTCAAGTGGGAACAGGTGTAGGTAAACTTACAGTTTGGGCAAGAACCTGGGACGACGAAACCCTGGAGTGCGGAGAAAGCAAAGTCTCGGGAGCTGGTGGTGAGGAAAGGTTGCGAGGAAGGGATGAGCTTTTTGTCGCGGACGAGACGGAAGAAAGCTTCTTGTTCACCTTCTTGGCCAATGACGGATGCAACACCACGAGTCAAAGCATTGTCATTGGCGTTGGCAAATAGCTCAATCACATCCTGAAGTGTGCCGAGAACCAGATCGGTGAAGGTTGCAGCAAGGGCGATGGCGTCTTGGAAATTCGCTGTTGGGAATACGTACTTGCATGGCAAGATGGGTTGCTGTCCGAAATGCTGGAGTGCTCCTTGGGCGTTGAGTGCGTGCAACTCTTCTTGGGCCAATATAGCCGTCAAGGCGTCGATCACAATGACGCGACTCTTGGTGTCGTAGATTTGAAAGCCTGGGACGTTGGTAGTGATGTTGTTGAGCAAGGATCCGAAGAAAGCCACTTCAAAGTTCTCGTTGAACTCGATGAGTTGGAGGTTGATAATCCCATCTGCAGAGATCATTGCAGGAGGTGATCCATTAGGAAGAGTGCCATGGGCTTGAACTTCAATGGCAAGCAATTGCGCGGGATTAGGGTCTGGGAATCCTGCGCTGCTGAATGGCACTGCGTTGGTAGATGGTGCTGATGTTGTTTGAGCGACTGGTGCAGCAGAAGCCGTGGAGAGAAGGGATGCGCCAGCAATAGCGAAGGAGATTAGAGAGTACATTATGAGCCTGACAGAAAGATGAGATGAGGAAATTCAGATGACAAGGAAATAGAGAAGAGATGTTTGAAAATGCTAACAAAGGAAGACGTTTTGATGGTAAGCTGAATGCTAACAATAAAGGCGAGAACGATTCTTTATGTATTGACTTCGCCATCTCGGCTGAAGTGAGCATTGTTGACGTTCAGTCTCGATTTGGTGAGACTATTTTGATGGAGGCTTCAAAGCGGTGACACATTCAATGCTTGCTGCGGCCATTCTTTGCCGGGCATGTAATCTTCCGAGCTGGGCTGATTTGTTGCCAGCTCGTTCCTCGTCAGTAATAATTTCTGTGAAGCCTAAGACGTGCAGTTATTTCGGCGACTGAAAGGTGTATAATCGCATCTTCATCCCCAAGCTTATCCTTTCCGCAACCACGTCCATCTTCAACACATCCCTCTGAAATGTTTGTTTCCTCAAGAGAGTTTACAAAACCCAGCGGCACGGCAAGAACATTGCCGCGCTGGTTGTTTCAAGAGTCTTGGTCCCATGTCTTCTGGGGCTGAGCTGACAGCGTGTAAGCACAGTACTCGATAACACAGGGCCATGCTAAGCTTTCCGGGGCAAATGCTTGTCTTGCGTGCTAAATGGGTAGCTTCATAATCCTCCACGTACCTCCACGAGGCCGGGAGGGAGAGCAACCGCGGGGCGGAGTTGATCACGGTTCATCGGCGTAAGGGAGTTTTGAGTAATTCTTGTACTCTACTTTTGTGTCCTTGCATCGACGGGTCTCGCGATAGGTAAGGTTTGGAGGAGCTAGACAATTCTCGTCTGCTTCAGGCCCCCCCAAAGACGCGTCAATCATCGCCCAATGTACAGGCGCTGTCTTCCGTGCTCGTGAATGGAATGTTTTTGGAGTCGATGGAGATGTTGTTGATGTCGGGGTCTCTCGGTGAAAGGATCTCGCAGATGAAGTCTATTTTTGGACGAGATGACAATTGCACGTGTTCGGCAAGAGAAATGTCCTTCTCAGACTTCGATTCCCATCATGATCGGATAAGGTCACGGTGTCTACGCATACAAAGCCCTATCTCCGACCGTTTCGACAAGCACCGCGAGAGAATTGTGGCCACAGCTAGCTTCTATTTCGTTCCAAGTCCTGCAAGTGGACGGCGAAGAGACGGAAATGCTGAGCAAAAGATCAAGGAAGGCACTGTACTACTAGTACATCTATGCCCTTCGACAACCCAACATCTGATTTCACTTTGCCTGCAAAATATCAAAAGCGATGTAATCTTAAACGAGCATCCGGGTCCGACATGTTGATGTTGACACTTTGGAACTGATAATGTCATCGACTACTGTTGCTAGGCGTCTCACGGGCACTACATTATCCGATTATGTTGTTGCGAAGGAAGATTCACGCCAAGTAGCTTAAACCTTCAGATACTCGAATCCGTATTCCGCATCCATCCACGAAGGAATCTCCGACTCTATCACTTTTGGCAATTTCGCCCTCACCTCATTATTTTGCTTCTCCCAAGCCTCCTTATACCTTTCAACCTCCTCTTCGACGCTATAATCACTGATAGATTTCTTTCCCTTGCCGATCTGATGAAGTTGTAGCCCCGAACTGCCCGTGGTCATGTTCATCGGAATGTAGGTATTGAGTGCTCCTGTCACCTTTCCTTTCAACAACTCCTTGCAAAGATATGGTTCGGCTGCAAGCGGACGCCCAATCCCAACACCATCACAGGCCTTGCTTTCGATTGCATGCAGCATTCCACTTGCAGTCCGGAAGCCGCCAGTGACGAAAACCTTTGTTTTCTTGAGCTTTGGCCGAATCATCTCGGCGAATTCGATGAAGTACGCCTCTCTCCTTTTCTGCACGAAATTAGCGAAAGCCTGATTTGATGAATTTTCGGGTGCTTGCCGTGGATTCTTTCGCATGCTTGAAAGCTCTAGACTCGAACGTCCCACCAGAGAGATCCACAAAGTCGACCTCGTACCTCTCGAGCTTCATGCACAGATCTTGGAAGTCTTCAGTGGTAATGCCTCCATCCTGAAACTCAACCGAGTTCAATTTGACAGAAATGCTGAAAGTCTTATCAGACACCTTCTCGCGAATCTTGTCAATGATCTCAAAGACAATACGGCTTCGGTTCTCCAGCGAGCCACCATACTCATCCGTCCTCTTATTCGTGGTCGGACTGATGAACTGAGCAAGCAGGTATCCATGTGCGCAGTGAGCTTGCACTCCATCCGCTCCAGCCTTCCAGCACCAAAATGCGCTCTCGGCGAAATCTTCTACCACGCCTTTGATCTCGTCTTTGGTCAAGGCTCTCGGCTTTGCGAAATCGTTGCCGGCGAAGTTCACCATCAGTTGTACATCACTGGCACTGACGGGCTCGGGATTGAGAGCTCTACCACCTTGTCTTCCAACATGAGACAGTTGAGCGACGAACAGGGAGCCATGGGCTTTGGATGCATCTATAAGGGCTTTGTGTTGTTCCAGACGCCCGTCGTGGTTGTCGCGGAATATTGGGTTGCCGTAGGCTTCGACGGCCGTGTAGTTCACCATCAAGTTGCCGCCTACGATGATACCAATTTCCTGCGTCCTTTGTTAGTACGATTCGTCGAAGAGCTCTGCCGTCTGAACTTACACCTTCTCCCCAAACTCTGTAAAGATTGACCAGAGCGGGCGATGGAACCCCTCGTAGCGTCTATAATTCCAAAGCTTAGCCTTGTCATACCAAGCACTTTCGCATCTTCTGTCAAGCTTCATCTTGCTAGACCATGCTTGGGAAATATGAATATACACATACCACATCTTCCTGATGATTTTTTGGCCACTCGCACATTCTCTCCGTCATAGGCGCCTTCATGAATCTATTTTTTGCTTTCCTCCCAGAGAATGGCAGTACGATTTCTTGGCCTAGCAGTTTTGTGTCCACCTTCTCTCCAGCGATCCTCCTGCTCTTTTCTGAAGTCCGAGGGTCCGCCATGACACTGTTTCTTCCAAATTTCTTTCTGGCGATAAGAATTGCCTTTGCGGTGAACAGTGTACAGAGGTAGATGTTCTTTAGGAATGGATCCGATTTGTAACTGTATTCTACTTCTCGGTCCAACTAGAATGAGAGAATGTGCAGTGTCTACGAGCACGTAAGTTCTAAACCAGAAATGTAGCAACGGATCTAGGGAGGATTGTATCATTATTGAGGCAAGGTTTCGGCATCACTTGCCGATCCTAATCGGGTAGCGGCCAGATCCTTGCAGGTTGAGATAGGTAAGTATTAATATCTCTAGCCTTGTGTTTGGTCAGCAGGAGACGGGAATTACCACCTGCAAAACGGACATTTACACTTTTCAATTCTGTATTGAACTTCGAACTCAGGAATTGTGCCTGACGACTTGGTAATGTATGAAGAAATTCCCTACTTCGTTCAAGAGTCCTCCGATGATGATAACCACTGCGCTTCATTAACAGCAGAAAGCAAAAAGGTGTAGCAGAGATCCAAGACCGTCTGGCGTTCCTCATGATCATACATGCCGAAAGCCTCTTTGCAACTTCCGACCAGCTATCATCTGATACTTCGCACCCGCCCTCTCCTTCTCAGTTTAGATCAGGATTACTCAGTAAAAAACCTTTCAAACACTGGCCACAGGTGCATCCGTGTTTGAGGCGCGCTTCGTCGATCGGAGTGGTGTGAGTCGGAGTCAAGTCTCTCATCTTGATTAAGGTCTTCACGGTGTTTTCACAGAAACCACAGAATTGGTCGGAGATGCAGTTTGTCTTCATCCCCCATGATTTGGTGGTTCGTTCCACTTCCAGACGACAGTCCAAAGCCTCCATCGGGGTCTCACCATGGTAGTTCCTGGCACTTACCAGGCTTGGATTCTGTGCGACGAGAATGTCGATATTCTGAGGACCAGAGCGCATTGCAGCGATGTGAAGTATGGCATTACCATCACAGTTCAATGGGAGGGCAGCGCTGTCGAAGAGTGACATGATGTCTTGGACGAGATCAGTAGTGTAGAATTCCTGACCTGTTTGAAGCTGTCAATTTCCGCTTTCTCGGTCTAATGTATCACAGTCAAACTCCAGTTTAGGATCGCCTCTGATTAGATTTGTCGTTTGCTAGTACTGCTGATAGTTCACTTTTAATCCTCTAGCATCTTGTGAATGAGGCATTGCAGTAGATTGGAAAATAGGTCTTCGTCCAATCCTAAAAGTTCAATACTGCGGTCATCATTCGTTTAATTCCCAAGATTTGTGCTTGATCCTACTACCCCGGGGTTTTCCTCCATGCCAAAACGCTGCCCAAATTTGAATCCATCACCCACTTTCGTTCACAATGTATTCCAGAAGTAGTTCGCATAGAAGTAACGCGAGAACTTCGGATCGATATTCACCACATGCACGTCACCTTTTTCGGCGTTCCTAACCACAGCCTTGTTGTACAGTCCAGTTTGCTTGTCTGGTTCGACATCGATGTTGAGCATTCGGTAGACTTTTAGCTTCAATCTGCGCGCAAGTTTGTTAGTTTGAGATCTCATAAGGGAGATGAGAGCGACTCACATGATCTCGTCATCCATTCCCTCGACTCTTCTCGCCGCATCACCGCCCTCTGGTCCCTGAGCCTCACACTCTTCGACCATAACTCTCGTCCTCTCAATCTCGTTGTCCAGTCGTTCGCCTTCCGTCTCGAGTTGACTCGCTTCTTTTGCAATCCGGAATTTCTCCGTGTCCAGTCTCAATATTTCGGCTGCGTGGTCGGTTGGATTATGTCCTTGCAGTGTGAGTTTGTGCGTTGATTGTAAAGTGTTTAGTTGGCGGTTCAGTTGTTTGAGCTGTGATTTCTGGGCCTGAAGGCGGGAGGTTCTTTGCGCGTTGAGCATGGATGTCGATTCTCCGAGTCGCATCAAGGAGCTTCTGTCGCCTCCTAAAGAAAAGGCAGCAGTAAGCGTGCGAATGAGCTGGGCGGGTCAGTTTTGGTACGTCGTTGTTGTCTGAACACATTGGAAATTCTTACATGATCCGGAGAGTCGTCAAGAAGCATTTTGGCTGCCGTGAGATGTAATTGATTAGGTGGTTGTGGTTCGGTGTATGATGTTCGATGCCGAGTGGGAAATACTGGTGGGTTGTTTTCGTCGTCGCAAGAGATGTCCGGCTGAGATGGATCCATACACAGATATTTGTTTACTGCTTATGTTATCAACGCCACACTGTGGCAGCCTGGAACCACGTGGGGACGTCATCGACGAATCTGGTGCAGGTGGGCAACACCAAAGCGACGGGAGATTCTTGCATTCGACCTAGCCAAACGATCACAAGAGCGGGACGTAATTCTGACCCGATTTGCACCCTAAGATGAGCGCCTCTCTACCATGTATACTCCCTATCTTTCTTCCGAGCTCAAATCCAGAAGCTAATCATGACACTCCCAGACGCAGCAGACGCTGAAAGGTGCTTCCTTACTCATCCTTAAGGTTGTACCTAGCTACATAACGTACTGACTGGGAGAAAGTCCCCTCAAACCTGCCGAGCTCCAAGTCCTCCGCGCACAGTACGAGAAAGAAGGCGAATACGTCTCCATCCAAACGAAATTCAACTATGCCTGGGTATGGCGCCCCTCTCATTGCCTTCGCAGCTCACTCTAACCAGTCTTAGGGCCTAATCAAATCCAACGCCCGATCGGAACAACAAGCCGGCGTCACACTCCTTTCAGATATTTTCCGCGCCTCGCCTGATCGTCGACGAGAATGCCTATACTACCTCGCTCTAGGCAACTACAAACTGGGCAATTATGCCGAGGCAAGGCGCTACAACGACTTGCTACTTGAAATCGAACCTGCAAACTTGCAGGCAGCGAGCTTACAGGGACTGGTTGAGGAAAGAGTGCAGAGAGAAGGATTGGTTGGTGTGGCGATTGTAGGTGGAATCGCTGTGGCGGCGGGCGTTTTTGGTAGTTTGTTATTCAGAGGAAAGAGAAGATGAGGAATGAGATTGCAAGACAGTACAGATCACAAGAGCAGGATACATTTGGATTGCTGGTTTTGCGTGGCATGGTGTTCAGGTTGATTACGATACTTGGATGAACGGAAGGCTGTAGCATTGGGGCACTAACTTCACTCCCTGCTTATGGACTATCAAATTATGGCCTTCCGACTGTTTCTAATTCAGGCACTCGCTGCAAGAAACATGCAGCAATTGTTGGAAGCGTGGCGGGTGAAAAATATGTCTACAACCTGCGAAAATCGGGTAACAACCTTGAGCTCTTCCGGACATCCGATTCTGGAATCCCAAAACCCTGTTGATTCTTCAATTAATGATAGTGACACTGTCGTTTCGAGACTATTGGATATACCAACTTTTTGAGACTTGTCACGTGCAATCTTTCTCACTGCAGATAAGTACTAGTAAGTTGTCTCCGATCACGTCGCGTTAACCACTCAATTCCAGCGCACATCGACATCGCAGATCTCAAGAGACACATGGCCAGATCATGAAGCATCGCTTCAAAATTTCATCAAGCGTTGAATGGCAGAAGAGGGCGAGGTTTCAACATGTCCAACCTCATAGAAGACCTTCAAAGTCTCTCTTGACAGGACTGAAAGATCGCGTGATTAAATCTAGGAAGTTTGTGGGCCAGAACTGATATCTTTACTATCGAAGGCTACACCAAATCTTGGAAACTCTGGACTCATACGAATGGCGTGGTATTCAACAACTGCCTAGCTGCCAAAAAGCGCAGTTGGATATTGTAGCATCTCTGCCTTTGGAGCTTATCAGCAGATATCGATTCGAAATCAGAATATTCCTTTTAAACGTTCAACTGTCATTCTTTAACAGGCTAGAGGGAACATGAGTTGTTGAGACCACTGTGGAGTTGGCCGGGTATGTTTCAGTCCTGATGAATGGTAATGTCTTGATTATTTCCTGACATCTGGAATTTTGCTCGCCATTATTGAGCGAAGGTGTCGAAAGCTTGGTGCTGCAAACTGTCTCCACCTACTATATTAGTTGCACTCCTCGACCAGTGATCAGGAACGTCCCTGTCATTCCCTACCGCCAGAGGCACACAATGTCCAGGGCCAATCGACTAACAAAGCGTCTCAATCAAATTTGCTGCCTTCATCGGACTACAACCCTATTTGCCAATCATCATGAGGCAAACTTTTGCTCGAGCAAACTCGACGTGCGCGGGAAAGAAAAGGAGACTTGTCAATTTATGGCCGGACTCTGCTGGTCGACCTGCTACTCGAAAGTGGCAAAGCTGACCCCAACCAAACTAGCATGTACACTTTTGCCCCTTTGGCCTATGCAGCGAGGAAAGGGTCGAAAGACGCTATACGGCTCCTCTTACAAGCAGCCTCCCAGCATATCGATCCTCAAACGCATGGCGGGTGTTCTTTGTTTGTTCTTTGCGGCAGAGGACGGCTCTCCCGAGATTGTCAGGCTATGCCTCCAGATTGATAAAAGTCCATGCGGCCTACTCGACATTGACGGCACGACGCCTCCGACCTGAGCATTACGGAGTCTGGCGGCCATGAAGATGGTCAATGATGTAGAGACACTGAATTTGCCGATCAATACTGGTGGTGTTGATCCCAACTCAGTCGATTCAGACCGAAGTGTTGCGGCAAAATCTGGGAATTTTGAAGCGGTTAGATTCCTTGTGGAGATGGGCAGAGTCAACCCCGATTTAATTCATTCAAACGGATGGTCACCGCTCTGTCCTGCGGCAGACTGTGGGGATTTGACAGTCGTCAGATGTCTTGACCAAATTGCAAAATATCTCAGGTCTTCCTCCGCGGCAATGCATATTCTCAGGTCGTAGGATCGCAATAGCCCAAGTGCCTTAAGGTTGATTTGCGACAACAGCCACACCCTATCCTGTAAATTTCGATGTTGCCAGTCCATTCTGTGCCAATGTGAGGTTCCTGGAGCCAGAGAGTTGGCGCTGGATACAACCTTGGAAGACAATATCCAGATACATAGCGGCGGGGTGAGGTGTTTTTGAACCGTTTATTAACCGTAAAAAAACGGTAGTACTAGGTAGCGAGTTTAATCTCCTGTACAAAACCTGTTTAGTTTGCGTGAATACCGTGTAGTTCTATAAACCGCGTAAAATTAGTTTTAACTTCGGTAGACAATTCTCGTCTACCCCCTACCTCTATTATACCGAATAACTGTTGTACTCCTACAACCGTTTTTTTACCGTCCTTAGAACTAGCCCCTCGACCCTTAACCTTCTTCTTATATTCCGTCGTTATAGGTAGCTATTAATATAAACCCCGTTAACTACTATTAGCGTTTTCCTATACTCTATTACCCTATTATACGTCTATCGACCGCGCCGGAACTATATATAACGATACGTTTATCGAACGTCCCCTACCGTAATATTAGTTAATTACGTCGCCTAGTCGTCTAACCTTAATACGAGTCTACCTCCCCTACCTAAAACGCGAATCGACCTAGT